>CM060326.1:20748672-20753672 GCA_030674155.1 Stramonita haemastoma | reverse complement strand
CTTGTCATTTCGAGGTTTTCCTTGCTTTAGTATTGGTACAACAATTGATTGCTTCCAAATATGAGGCACTTCACCTGTGATCCAACATTTTTTAAAAATGTTGAGTAAGGAAGCAATCCATTTTTCTGGTAGATGTTTTAACATATCATTTGAGATACCATCAAGTCCAACGGATGACTTTTTATTGGGCAGAGCAGATAAAGCGTCCTGTATTTCATTTATAGTTAAAGGAGCATTAATATAATGATTATTATCAGATTCTGGATCCCTGTACTTGTCCTTAGTTTCCTCCTCCTTTCTGTGAAAACGTAAGTTTGGAGATAAACCTTTTATATTCATAGACTCAGAAAACGTTTCTACAAATGCTTCTGCTTTTTAAAGTTGTTAGGGAACTCTTCGTCATCCAGCTTTATTGGATAAGAGGGTAAGTTAACTCCGTTTTTCATTTCATTTAGTTTTTTTCCAGATTGTCTGCTCATGTTTATGGTCTGAAATTTCTTGATTACAAAAAGAAGACCAGTACTGTCTTTTAGATTCAGCTATAACTTTGGCGCTATTTTTCTTTGCTTCTAATAGTTTTCTGTGACTTATTGGAGATTTTCGACGTACATACATTTTATATTTCTTTTTTTTGTTATTTACTGCCTCTTCACAAGCTGCAGTCCACCAAACATTTCCAGTGTGCTTGTTTGACCGGTCCGATCTAACAGAGGGGATGGATAGATCTGCAGCTCTTAGAACTGTGCATGTGAACAATGAGTAGAGTTCATTTATCTCTTTATTTTCTATGTTACTCAAATTAACTCTGGACAAAAAACTTTCAAAAATATTCCAGTTTGCTTGTTTGTAGTTGAATTTAGGAATCTTGTCAGTCTGCTTTTCACGTTGTTCTAATTTAAGACCAAAACTAATGATGATAGGGATGTGGTCACTACCCAGAGATTCTTCATATGTGCTCCATTCGCACTCTGGCACTAATGCAGGAGATATTAAAGTAAGATCAATGGCTGAAGCCCTGTGGGTAGAAATATCAGGGACACGTGTTATGCTACCATCATTGAGTAGATATAATGGTGAGTCAACAATATTTTCTACAAAACGATTATTACTAACTAAGGTGCAGCCTTTGTCCCAAAAGGGTGAGTGGGCATTGAAATCCCCCGCGATTAGCCATTTGTCATTAGTTGCTGGAAGATTGTGAATCCACTCTGTGTTAATCTCATTTGGGCCTTTAGGCAGGTAGACTGATACAACACGCAAAATTAGATGATTATTGAATCTAACTCTCACTGCACATGTATATAGATCTGGTACATGAGAGGGAGCTGGAGAGGGAACTAAATTATAATCTATTCCTATTTGTATGTAAATTGCCACATTGATTTTGGTAGCAGAATCTGTTTGCTGACATACAGGTGGATAGTAATACCCTGCTAATATTGGCAACTTATCTTTGTTTACATTAAGTGATTGTAATATCAGAACTTGATAATTGTTCTTGGAAAGATGTTGAACTAGGTAAGGCAAGTTAGAAGAGATAGATCTAGAGTTCCATTGCATAAGCTTGATAGAGGGAGTTGTAGGTGACATTTCTGTGTAACACAATAAAGAGAAGGAAAACGGGGGAGTGGGGATTATTAACTTACGAAAAAGAGACCAAGTCTCTAGAAATGAAAGGAGTGATTATTATAGTAATAGGATATAAACTGAAACACATTCACACTGGGTGGGGGTGGGGGAGGTGTCCTGAAATAATAAGGTTAAAATGTACGTCTTCAAATGTAACGGTGCTGCTCTGTAACACTGGCGAGCCAAAATCTTGATGGACAGAGCTTATGCAGTTTACATACACAAAGATGATGCTTCGTAACTGAAGATGTTGAACTGCTGGATATTCAGAAGCAGTCATATAACTGTTCGAAACGGTTCCGCCATGGGTTACGGTTTCCTGCCTGGTGTCCACTGTGGTAGAAAGAGGGTGGCTGTCTCTGGGCAGGCAGTACATGTTGTCGTTGTTGTTGTCTGGTCGGGTGTTGTCGTCTGATGGGTCTTCGTGGTAGTTCCCAAAACAAGTTACGAAGGTGTCTTCCAATATTTGCTGCAAGGATAGAGGCTCCTTTTCGAGTGGGGTGGAGTTTATCTCTCCTTAGAAAGTCCACACTTGTTTTCAGGTTGTTGTGGGACACGAGGGATGTATGAGAGTTCTCGTATAGATCTGCAGAGATCAGAGCGTTGAAGAGATTTCGTTTTACTTCTAGCTGATCATCTGCAGTAGGCGCCACTTTACTAATAATCATCCTCGTCCTTGGGTATTTTCGAGTGATGTTTTTTACGCTGGATAAAATGGATTTACTGGCACTTGGTGCATCTTTTGTCCTCAGATCATTGATTCCACAATGAATCAGGATGGCATCTGGGGGCTGGCTCAGTCTGGAACAGGTTGCGTGCACAGCGTCTTCGATGTTGTTTATGTTGTGACATTTGTTGGTGAAGGCCTTGATTCCGTATGATCGGCCAAGTCGGTTCCTGTCTACACCATTCATCACAGAATCCTGAATGATTACACATACAGGCAGATCCTGTTTGTTTGGGGGCTGTGAAGATTCTGGGTGAGCAGGAGAGAGCTTTACGTCACTTACTTTGGCAACGTCAATATCGGTATTTTTCATGGCCATGGCGTTCTTCTCTTTTTCTTTCTTTCCTCAAATTCTTTTTTTGATCTTATAGGTTTCTTTTTTTTACATGCATATTTGTTGGCTGATGGGGTTTTTGCTGGCAGCAAGATTTTTGTTTAACTGCGTCAGCATAAGAATAAGTCATATCTTGCGTGTGTGTTTGTGTGCACGAATCGACACTGACCTGTTCGGAGAGAGACGTCGCTTCGGTTTGAGCTCGTATCTGCTTCTTCTGCTCTCGAACGGTCGTTTCAAGTGATGTGATCCGTGCACACAAAGTCGAAATAACTCTGCCAAACTCGTCGATTTTCCTTGCCAGTTCTGCCATTGTCAGCCCTCTTTGTAGATCTACATTGGTACATTGAGATCTTAAAATTGTCTCTGTTGGCGGTAGATCTAGATTAGGCCCACCGTAGATTTGGCTTGTGTTTCCAACAGCATTGTCGGTGTTCTTGGTCAAGCTGATTTCTCCTTTCGTAGAGTTGATGGTAGACCTGCTCCTTCCAGCTGGCTTCACAGACGCTACTTGTGTGGCTTTAGAGCTGCCTCCCATGCTTCTTGTCCTCGTCATTTTTGTGTAATCTGCATAAAGCTCTGGCAGTTAAAAACTAACTCCAGGCTTTGTCCGCCATCTTGATGACGTCCTCAAATGTGTGTGTGTGTGTCTGTGTGTCTGTGTGTGTCTGCGCACGCGCGCGCGCGTGTGTGTGTGTGTGTGTAAACTTCTTGGTCAAGCTGACCACCACAAGGTATCTTGTTAGACTGGTCCAGTGAATGTAGCAATTACTACCATCCATCTGTATGACCGATGTGTTATTAAACAATACAAGACAAATACCAACACAAAAAAAACCCACATGTTCACATCACGTTCAAACTGAAGCACACTTAACTTCAATTCAGCAGAATTCGATTCGGGAGAAAGGGAGAAAGGGGAGGAGGGGAGAGAGAGAGAGAGAGAGAGAGAGAGAGAGAGAGAAGAGAGAGAGAGAGAGAGAGAGAGAGAGAGAGAGAGAGAGAATCCCAGTTATTGTTCTTTGCATCTTTTTTTTTACTGGCAAAACCCCCTAATACTAAAAGCGTTTGTGCCGCTTCACAATAGTGTCTGAAGAGCGAGATTATTCTATTACTGTGTCTTTTGGTCAGAAAATTCCAGCACTTAAAGACAGACGACTATCGGGTCTTGGGAGATCAGTATACTGCGCAGAGAAAAGTAGACAGGAAGGAAGAGAGCAAAGAAGGTGAAGAGATGGGAAGAAGGGGGAGGGGGGGGGAGTGGTGAGGGGAGAAAGACAGGGAAGGGAAAGAGACGAAGTAAGAGGGGGTGGGTGAGGGGAGAAAGAGAGGGTAAGGGCAAAGAGACGAAACTTGTAAGAGTACTTGACGCAGAGACAGACTGTTCAAAATAACACGGCTACAATGTAAGGAAGCAAACGAACAAAAGATCCAGTTGTTATGTAAGCCTAACCAGCTAACAGGAATAGATAGACAAAGACTTGTTTTTGCTTTGTTTGGTTTTAGGGGGGGTATTTTTGTTGTTGTTGTTTTTTGTTTGGTTTTAGGGGGGGGGGGGGGGTTGTTGTTGCTTTTCAGCTACAGTTCTGAAGTTTATCAATGGTGAAAGTTTGCATATTCGACCGAACGTTTTTGCCGATTAGTAAGGTGGTAGCGGCAATCGGATTTCACGGATAACAAAGAAAGAAAAAGTAGGGAAAACACACACACACACACACACACACACACACACACACACACACACGCACGCACGCACGCACACGCACGCACGCACGCACGCAACGCACGCACGAAGACAGACAGACAGACAGACAGATAGACAGACAGATATAGATAGATAGATAGATAGATAGATAGATAGATAGATAGATAGATAGATAGATAGATAGATAGATAGATAGATAGATAGATAGATAGATAGATAGATAGATAGATAGACAGGCAGACAGGCAGACAGGCAGACAGGCAGACAGGCAGATAGATAGATAGATAGATAGATAGATAGATAGATAGATAGATAGATAGATAGATAGACAGGCAGACAGACAGACAGACAGACAGACAGACAGACAGACAGACAGACAGACAGACAGATAGATAGATAGATAGATAGATAGATAGATAGATAGATAGATAGATAGATAGATAGATAGATAGACTTTTTTGAAAACAAGCACAGGAATGCTTGTATTTACGTATACAGGTGCGCTGAAAACAGACATATTGATACAAACACCGGCAGATACTTGCAAATACGCGCGCGCGCGTGCGTGCTCGTATGTGTGTGCGCGTGCGCGTGCGTGCACGTAT
>CM060326.1:20739157-20748572 GCA_030674155.1 Stramonita haemastoma | reverse complement strand
TTGTTGTTGTTGTTGTTGTTGTTGTTGTTGTTGTTCTTCTTCTTCTTCTTCTCTTCTTCTTCTTCTTCTTCTTCTTCTTCTTCTTCTTCTTCTTCTTCTTCTTTTTTTTCTTCTTCTTCTTCTTCTTCTTCTTCTTCTTCTTCTTCTTCTTCTTCTTCTTCTTCTTCTTCTTCTTCTTCTTCTGTCTGTCTGTCTGTCTGTCTGTCTGTCTGTCTGTCTGCTTGTCTGTCCTCTGTCTCATTTGCCTTTGTCCCTTTCTCTTTTTTCTCTTCTTTTTTTTTTCGTCCTTCCTTTTCCCTTTTTCTTATTTTCCGTTCTTTCTTTTCTTTCTTTCTTCTTTCTTTCTTTTTTCTTTTTCTTTCGTTCTTTCTTTCTTTCTTTCTTTTCTTTCTTTCTTTCTTTCTTTCTTTCTTTCTTTCTTTCTTTCTTTCTTTTTCTTTATTTTTCATTTTTTTTTTTATATTCCTGTATTTTCTCAGTACACCCACACTGCGGTACATGGGACAAAAGGGGTTGACACCATTTTCTAAAGACAAAAAAATAAAATTAAAAAAAAGATAAGAGAACTTGAACAAATACAACAAACACATAACATACAACAATAATAACAAATAAAGCACGCGATTAAAGAGTATAAAAAAAAACCCATAGAATAACATTAACAGCGAATAAAATCTTTATTTAAAAAGAACGTCCAATAAATAAACAAAAGACAGAAGGTTAAAGAAAAAAAGGAAAAGAAAATAAATCTGAAAAAATCTGAGAAATGTCCACTCTTGTTTGTTTTCGTGTGCGCATACGAGAACGAGCAGTGTACTATATCATATATTTTTCTTTAAAGAAAAGAGTGGTCTGGATTAACTTAGCCTTGAGTTTGCAGTTTATAAGCACATGAGACGAAAAACATTGTTGTGAAATATGTATTATCCTTTTACAAAATAGATGTGATTAAAACAAAAATTGAGTCAAGAAGCACAACGAAAATATGCTTACGCTGGCAAAGCGCCACGCGCACCACAAAACACACACAAAACACACACACACACACACACACACACGCATACACACATACACGCACGCACGCACGCACGCACGCCACACACACCAAACAATGCAACACTACTCCACACACACCGCACAGACATATATCAGGCAGGCAGGCTGGTAGGCAGGCAGACAGACAGACAGACAGACAGACAGAAGCACACACGCACGCAACATTCACACTCACCCCACACACATACACACATGCATACACACGCATAGAACCATACATAAGCTATAAGCTACAAGCTTGTTTGTTGTTATGATTCCAAAATGCTGTTGTTTTCATGTTTGTTGGAAATTCTGAATGAAATCTATTTAACACTGATACTGAAAAAGGAACCACAGGATTGTAGCAACAGTTACGAACTTTTTTCTTTGCTCAGCTAGAACTCCGAGGTTCACCACTAATAAAATTTGCGTGTAGCGACTGCCCACCCCACCCCACCCCTAACCATTTTAGGTAGCCACACCCAACTTCGGGTATAGTGTCTAAACACGACATCTGTCTGCATGCTGTTTTATTTCTGTCATCCGTTCTTACCGGCACACAATGGCCAACATTTCCGAAAGGCGGAACAGGTTTTTAACGCGTACGACAAGAGGTCCTGCGTGCGTTCGCACACGGGGCCTCAGTTTGTAGTCTCATCCGAACGACTTTGAAATTCAGTTAGACTTTTTCGGCAAACTGGGAAGAAAGGGAGAGGCTGGGACTCAAACCCAAAATCTCAAGGTTTACTTGTTGGCAGGCAGGCAGGCAGGCAGGCAGGCAGGCTGGCAGGCAGGCAGGCAGGCATGAAAGCAGGCAGACAGGCATGAAAGCAGGCAGGCAGGCGGGCAGGCAGGCAGGCAGGCAGGCAGGCAGGCAGGCAGGCAGGACAGCAGGCATGAAAGCAGGCAGGCAGGCAGGCAGGCAGCATGAAAGCAGGCATGAAAGCAGGCAGGCAGGCATGAAAGCAGGCATGAAAGCAGGCAGGCAGGCAGGCAGGCAAGCAGGCAGGCAGGCAGGCTGACAGGCAGGCAGGCAAACGTCTTATCCGTTCTGTCACGCTCCTTCTTCATTGTACGAAATACTTTCACCACAACAGTGCCATCTTGAGATGTTACAACTAGAAATGAAATGGCGGATAGAGCACGAGAAGCGGATTGAAGAGAGAAAGGCGGGAGAGGAGGAGGAGGAGGAGGAGGAGGAGGGAGGAGGAGGAGGAGGAGGAGGAGGGAAGGAGGAGAAGGAGAAGAAGGGAGGAGGAAGAGTAGGAGGAGGGAAGAGAGGAGGAGGAAGGAGGAGGAGGAGGAGGAGGAGGAGGAAGAAGAGAAAGAGGAGGAGGAGCAGGAGGAGGAGAAAGAGGAGGAGGAGGAAAGGAGGAGGAGGAGAAGGAGGAGGAGGAGAAAGAGAAGGAGGAGGAGGAGGAGGAGGAGGAGGAGGAGGGGAGGAGGAGGAGGAGGAGGAGGAGGAGGAGGAGGAGGAGGAGGAGAGGAGGAGGAGGTGGAGGAGGAGGAGGAGGAGGAGGAAGAGTAGAAAGAAAAAAAAATGAGGACAAGAGGACTAAAATACAGATTTTTTTCGAAACTGGCAGTCATGAGATAAAGCAACAACAACAACAACAAAAAAACCACGAATAAAAACAGAACTTCAACAAGGAAGTGACAGTAGTAGTATTTCATCTCATAAAATATGCACCTCTTATTGTGAAACTTCAGCTGAAAAACCAAGACAGCAAATGTGTAAAAAAAAAAAAAAAAACAACAGAGAGAGAAAAAACCAACAACAGAACTACATAAAATGTCGAACAGAAGGCTATGAGGAAATGTTACAATCCCCAACAGCAACGACAACTTTGCGAGTACGAGGAAAGTGAAGGAGGAGGAGGAGTGGGAGGAGGAGAAGAAGAAGAAAGAATGAAGAAAAAGAAGAGGAAAAGTAGACAGAGGACGAGGAGAAGGAAGAGGACTAGGAGGAGAAGGAGGAGGAGGAGAGGGAAAAAGAAAAGAAGAAGAGGAGAAAGATGAGGAGGAGGAGGATAAGAAGAAGAAGAATTTCCGAAGAAGAAAAATTGTGAAGAATTCTGAAGAAGAAGAAGAATTTTGAAGAAGAAGAATTTTGAAGAATTCTGAAGAAGAAGAAATTCTGAAGAAGAAGAAGAATTTTGAAGAGAAAGAAGAAGATAAAGAATGGGAAGAAGATAAAGAATGCGAAGAAGAATGCGAAGAAGAATGCGAAGAATGCGAAGAAGAATGCGAAGAAGAAGAATGCGAAGAAGAAGAAGAAGAAGAAGAAGAAGAAAAGAAGAAGAAGAAGAAGAAGAAGAAGAAGAAGAAGAAGAAGAATTGCAAAGAAGAATAAGAATAAGAATTGCAAAGAAGAATAAGAAGAAGAATTGCAAAGAAGAAGAAGAATTGCAAACAAGAATTGCAAAGAAGAAGAAGAAATGCAAAGAAGAAAAGAAGAAGAAGAAGAAGAAGAAGAAGAAGAAGAAGAAGAAGAAGAAGAAGAAGCAAAGAAGAAGAAGAAGAAGAAGAAGAAGAAGAAGAAGAAGAATGCGAAGAAGAATGCGAAGAAGAAGCGAAGAAGAATGCGAAGAATGCGAAGAAGAAGAATGCGAAAAGAAGAATGCGAAGAAGAAGAATGCGAAGAAGAAGAAGAAGAAGAATGCGAAGAAGAAGAAGAAGAAGAAGAAGAATGCAAGAAGAAGAAGAAGAAGAAGAAAGAAGAAGAAGAAGAAGAAGAAGAAGAAGAAGAAGAAGAGAAGAAGAAGAAGAATGCGAAGAAGAAGAATGCGAAGAAATGCGAAGAAGAATGCGAAGAAGAATGCGAAGAAGAATGCGAAGAAGAATGCGAAGAAGAATGCGAAGAAGAATGCGAAGAATGCGAAGAAGAAGAAGAAGAAGAAGAAGAAGAAGAAGAAGAAGAAGAAGAAGAATGCGAAGAAGAATGCGAAGAATGCGAAGAAGAATGCGAAGAAGAAGAAGAAGAATGCGAAGAAAGAAGGCGAAGAAGAAGAATGCGAAGAAGAATGCGAAGGAGAAGAAGAAGAAGAATGCGAAGAAAAGAAGAAGAAGAGAAGAAGAAGAAGAAGAAGAAGAAGAAGAAGAAGAATGCGAAGAAGAAGGCGAAGAAGAAGAAGAAGAAGAAGAAGAAGAAGAGAAGAAGAAGAAGAAGAAGAAGAAGAAGAAGAAGAAGAAGAAGAAGAAGAAAAAAGAAGAAGAAGAAGAAGAAGCAGAAGAAGAAGAAGAAGAAGAAGAAGAAGAATGCGAAGAAGAATGCGAAGAAGAAGAAGAATGCGAAGAATGCGAAGAAGAATGCGAAGAAGAATGCGAAGAAGAATGCGAAGAAGAATGCGAAGAAGAATGCGAAGAAGAAGAAGAAGAAGAAGAAGAAGAAGAAGAAGAAGAAGAAGAAGAAGAAGAAGAAGAAGAATGCGAAGAAGAAGAAGAAGAATGCGAAGAAGAAGAAGAAGAAGAAGAAGAAGAAGAAGAAGAATGCGAAGAAGAAGAAGAATGCGAAGAAGAAGAATGCGAAGAAGAAGAATGCGAAGAAGAAGAATGCGAAGAAGAAGAATGCGAAGAAGAAGAAGAAGAAGAAGAAGAAGAAGAAGAAGAAGAAGAAGAAGAAGAAGAAGAAGAAGAAGAATAAGAAGAAATTGCGAAGAAGAATTGCGAAGAAGAATTGCGAAGAAGAAGAAGAAGAATTGCGAAGAAGATTTGCGAAGAAAAATTGCGAAGAAGAAGAAGAAGAAGAAGAAGAAGAAGAAGAAGAAGAAGAAGAAGAAGAAGAAGAAGAAGAAGAAAAGAAAGAAGACGCAGAAGAAGAAATGACAGCAGCAGCCCCACCACCACCACCACCAAAAACAACAACAGTAACCATAACAATAACACAAGCAACAAACGCAATAAAAGACATTCAATAAGAATATACCCACAAACTAATAATCATACTACCGAATGACGAAACCCCTCTGTAAGCACACGAAAGCAAAAAACAAACACCAAACAAACAAACATTCAAACAAACAAACAATCAAACAAACTAACGAGCAAAATAACAAAAACATAACATCCAACAACCCGAAAACCAATCAAACCTAGAAATATTGAATACAGAAACAGACACACAGATTGATAACTGACCGAGAAACATTGGAACAAATCAACAAAAGGCAGAAAAAAACAAAACAAAACCAAAATCCGATCGAACACAACAAATAAACTATCATATCACACTGAATAAGGAAACAAGCTAATATAGATCAACACAAAACAAAAGAAATCCATGCCGAGAATAGCGACAATAACACCCCCTCCCCCCCCCCCCCCCCGAACCTCCCCCCCTAACAAAAAACAAACAAAAAAAGCAGAGACCCCCCCCCCCGCCACCCCGAAAGATTATGGACTAGTGGAAAACAAAGGTAAACAAAGAAATAGGAGGAAAAAACAATGATAGACACAAAGTACAAACAACATATAAGAAGCTGTAAGCTAGCTTGTGACAATAAAGACGATATTATCATTGCTGTTTTAATGGGTTGTGATTTTAGTTTCGAAATAGCAAATAAAAATAATTGAAAAAGAGACCAATATAATTGTTGCTGAGCTCGAAATGTAGAGATAGAGGTTTCCATTTTCTTCTTCTTCTTCTTCTTCTTCTTCTTCTTCTTCTTCTTCTTCTTCTTCTTCTTCTTCTTCTTCTTCTTCTTCTTCTTCTTCTTCTTCATTTGTCTACCCTAACAGTTGCATGCACACACACACGCGCACACACAAACCACACACACAGACACACACACACGCATGTACGCACGCACGCACACCCACCCACCCACCCACCCACACACACCATTCACACACACCCACCCACCCACACACACATGTGCGCGCGCAAAATAAATGAGAAAGCAAACAAATAATAAATGAAAGAAAGAAAGAAAAGAGATGAATTAAAAAAAAAAGAAACAAAAAAATGAACGACAATAACTAGACCAGAACTGAAAGAAAGCTACAGAAAGCAGAAAGAACAGAAAAAAAAGACAAAAGTAGAAAAAATGAAACAAAGGAAGCAATCTTTTTTGTATTGACTGTATTCTCATATACATTATAGTTCTGTTACTATCACACAGACTCTTACTGCCATATCCTATTATATAGTCCTGTTTATTATGCCTGTGGGTATTGAGATTTTTTTTCTGCACTCTAAAAAAACAAACGATGATATGTTTTGTGATATCTAGCTATGATACTTTTGAATCAAACGAACATCTTTTGATTAAAATCGATGGGTTTCAGTAATTGTTGGTTATCTATCATTAAACACAGTTGAGTTGGCTCGTTATGGAAAGTTGCTATGTCGTTGGAGCCTAGGTATATATATATATATATATATATATATATATATATATATATATATATATATATATATATATATATATATATATATATATATACCTACCTACCTACCTACCCACCCACCTACCTACCTCCCTCCCTCCCTCCCTACCTACCTACCTACCTACCTACCTATACCTACCTACCTACCTACCTACCTACATAGATACATAGATACATACATACATACATACATACATACATACATACATACATACATACATACATACATACATACATACTATATACAACATACATACATACATACATACATACATACATACAATACATACATACATACATACATACATACATACATACATACATACATACATATATGTATATATATATTATATATATATATATATATATATATATATATATATATATATATATATATATATATATTAAAATAATGATAGCCTTATTTATTTTACCTCAACTCTGTGCCTGGAGGGAGCGGTGCCCAGCAGAACGGCATGAAACTGAATGAAGTATGCTGTTTTTTGTACTGTAGTATGCTATTTTCTTTGTGCTGTGTTGAACTGCTTTAAAATTTGTTCCCCTCCCTAGTGCCATGACCAGTTGTGATGTGTACAAAGAATGTATTTATACAATAGTATTGTGAATAGTATCAGAACAACGTTACGGTATATTTCAGTGCTTTAGTCGTACAAAATGATTGTCAACATGATTTCCATTTTAACGAAAGTCGTCAGAGAGATGTAGTTTGCTCCTCTCATAGTTATAGGTATAAATAATGCTTGTGTATGAAGTACGTAACGTTGAAAAAGTGAGATACATCTTCGTTGTCGAACGCTCTGACAGCAGCTATTGTCGTCTGTTACATGAGCAAAGATGCGTCACGCTGCCGTTAAGCGCATGAGAAGTCAAACCCAACGCATCCGACTTCAGCATGAGAGAGAATTGTTAAAATCTGAAATCTTTCTGGAAAAAAAGGCAGGAGAATGGCCCAAGAAGGCAGAAAATAAACAAGGGAGGTGAGAGGAAGAAAAAGAACATGACAGAAATAAAGAGAGTGATGGAAAAGAGGAAATTTCCAGCACATAATTTCCAGAATGTGGGGATGCTATTGATACTGGCAGGACTCGCATTCCCATGAAGGAAGTGACACACCCGAAGAGCTTGTTATCTTCCTGAAAAAAAACCACACCATTAAATGTGTTTTGTATTCTAATCCTAAACCCTTCATCACAGTATCTTTCTTTGTATATGTAACGTTAATGTAGCTGTTTCAACGTGTGTATAGAGTCTGCAACAAATACATGACAACACAATAAATATAGAATCGGCAGATTTGAGTCAAAAGGTGTTACTTTTATCTGAAATCATCACAAATATCACACAATTCATCATCGTATCTTAAGTTTCAATTTCGCACCCTACTTTAAGTTTTCAGTAAAAGCAAACCCAAACCAAACTCTTGTGATTGAGGCGACAAAAATATCTCTTTTTAGTGAAAAATATAAATCAGGAAATATTTCTTAGACTAGGTGATTCATAGCCCCTTACAGCCAGACCACAGCCTGATTGATGAGGACTCAACACCACAGAGGGAACCTTCACCACTACCAATGCTGAAGGAAGAAGTGGAGGAAGCTATCCGTAGTTTACCAACTGGAAAGTCACCTGGAGCAGACAGCATACCAGCAGAGCTGCTCAAGAATGGAGGGGAACACCTGGTCACTGTCATTACATCTCTCTGTCAGAAGATCTGGGCGACAAAACAGTGGCCAGCAGAATGGACACAGTCTCTTATTATCCCCCTGCCCAAGAAAGGAAACCTCCGTCAGTGCCAGAATTACAGAACGATCAGCCTCATTAGCCACACCAGCAAGATCATGTTAAGAGTGATACTGAACAGACTCAAAAAGGAGGCGGAAGAGCACCTGGCAGAAGAACAAGTTGGGTTCAGGGCAGGAAGGAGCACGGTAGAACAAATTTTCAGCTGCCGAATACTGATGGAGAAGCATCTGCAACATCAGAGGGACTTGCTACACAACTTCATTGACTTCAAGAAGGCCTTTGACAGAGTGTGGCATGCAGGCCTTTGGCAAGTCCTCAGGAAGTTTGGCATTGAGGAGGGTCTCATCCAGATCATAGAAGCGCTGTACAACACCTCCAGCAGTGCAGTCCTCCTCAACGGTCAAGTAGGAGACTACTTCAAGACCACAGTCGGCGTCCGTCAGGGCTGCTTGCTCTCTCCAACTCTCTTTAATCTATTCCTGGAGAACATCATGAGGGAAACACTTTACGACTTCCACTCTACCATCTCAATAGGAGGGCTACCCATTAACAACCTGCGTTTCGCTGACGATATTGATCTCATGGGAGGCAGCAACAAGAAACTCCAAGACCTTACCAACAGACTGGTAGACAGAGCAGGCGCATATGGGATGGAAGTCAGCACAGAAAAGAGTAAAGTATTGGTCAACAGTGCAAACGGCGCCACAGCACAGATCTACATGAATGGCCAGCAGCTGGAAGAAGTAGACGTTTTCAAATATCTTGGCGCTACCCTCACGAAAGATGGACGCTCCACCACAAAGATCAAGACCAGGCTAGTCATGGCAACATCAGCTATGGCAAAACTGAACAAGATATGGAGAAGCGACAATATCAGCTTCAAAACAAAAGTCAAATTGTTCAGATCCCTGGTCATCTCCATCTTGCTCTACGGCTGCGAAAGTTGGACAATGACCGCTGAAACCACCAAGAGGATCCAGACGTTCGAGACAAAATGCTTCAGGCGACTGCTTGGAATTTCCTGGAAGGATAGGAAAACAAACACCTTTGTGCGAAGTCAAGTCGCACTGTTGGCTGGCCCTCAGGAACCCCTACTAGCCACTGTCAAGAAAAGGAAGCTGGCATGGTTCGGCCATGTCACACGCCACAACACCCTCCCCAAGACAGTCCTACAAGGAACGCTAGAAGGTGGCAGACGCCGAGGCAGACAAACCAAAAGCTGGATGGA
>CM060326.1:20724157-20731657 GCA_030674155.1 Stramonita haemastoma | reverse complement strand
TGCTTTTTAATCCATTATGCTACAGAAAACGGAATAGTTCAGTGGTCAGAGCTCTTGCTTCCCCCAAGCTAAGGTTAATTAAACAGCATTGAGCGTGGTTATCAAGTGGATGGGTAACCGTTTACGCGCCTTGGTTCCATTACAGTCCCCCATTTCACCCAGCTGTAAATGGGTAACTGTCCTTTTTAGAAACAAGGAAGGTCAAGTATCGAGGGAGAGAAGATGGGTGTTGCCCTCATTATCCTGGCCCCAAGAGAAGCTGAGGTCTCTGACATATCGCTCCCCAACGACCGCATAGGTTATGGGGACACCTTGACATTCACCTTTACCATAATATCAAATGTTGGCCCATGCGTGGGACGTGTATCAGTATTCTTTGCTGAGTGCACATCCCTTTTCTCCTCTAGGTTTTGTTCACAGTTTCAGACTAGTTAGTGACTGCCTCTGGACTTTTGTCTCTTACACTGCAGGTTCCATTCTCTCAAAAAGCATACGCACCACAGTCATTGTAAAAAATCATTGTGTTTGAAGAATACAGCATGGTGATATGGAGAATGTTAATACACATATTACATTGGACTCCTGATTTAAATTTATAATTATTCAGGATTCAAGAAATTTTCTTAGTTTTTTTTCTCCTAAAGAGAATTTATTTATCTGATTTTTGTTTGTTTGTTTCAACCCATATCTAAACATTAACTTCTTTATTACCTAATAATACATCAATAAATCTGGGCCAATAAAAACTTAGTAGTGCCACACATGCTTGCATACTTTTGTCTACACGTTAACGATTTTTTCTTCTGGTCACTTATTCAAACAGAAACCAAATCGATAGTCGTTCACAAATGGACCAAAACATGCAAAAAAAAGGTCAAAGGTTATGAAGGACACTTGGCGGGGTCAGGCTTAGTGCATGACCTCAATCCCCTGCTGAGGTAAGCCAGTCTGGCACGCTATCTGTAATGCCAGACACCATCTTGTCTGAAGACTTGAGGTGGTACCTTAGGGGAATTTTGCACCCTGATGGGTATAGTAGAACATGTGAACATGGTACAGTTACAGGCTGCAAGAAAAGGATTATCTATCTCCCATTTTGCATCTAAGTTTAAGTACTTTTTTGTGGATTGTGTGGTACCTTAACGGATTTTTTTGCATCTAAGTTAAAGTACTTTTTTTGTTGATATTGTCATACCTGAATGGAATGTTTTGCATCTCAGTTAAAGTACTTTTGTGGTTGATATTGTGATACTTTAATGGTTTTTATGCATCTAAGTTAAAGTACTTTGTTGATATTGTGATACCTGAATGGAATTGTTTTGCATCTCAGTTAAAGTTCTTTTTTGTTGATATTGTCATATCTTAATAAAATGTTGCACTCTGTTGGGCATTTTGGAACATGTCAACACCTTATAATATGTAAAAAAAGATGAGTGCCTAAAAGAGTGAACTCCCTGTCACATTTGAGTTAAAAACCCACTTATTTTCCATAGTTTATCTATTGGTGGATGTGAGCTGATTGGTAATGTTAAAGATCTATTGTTTAGTAACACTGAACCTGTATCCGGTCAGAATGGAAATGTGATACGGAAAAAGTGTTTCGGACGTCTACAATCTTTTTAAAAAACTGCTTTTCTTTGCTTTGTCTCTTCGTGTTAAGAGAAGAGAGAGAGAGAGAGAGAGAGAGAGAGAGAGAGAGAGAGAGAGAGAGAGAGGAGAGAGAGAGAGAGAGAGAGAGAGAGAGAGAGAGAGAGAGAGAGAGAGAGAGAGAGAGAGAGAGAGAGAGAGAGAGTCTGACATCCTTGGGAAAGATGCAGGAAGGATCAGGGAAACACGTTATACTATAGCGATTAGCATGTTTGATGTCTGCTGCTTAATTAAAAGTCTGCTGCTACTGCAGTCAGTGCAGTGCTTAGACCAGTCTCGCTTATTTCACAGTTATCATCAATGCTGCCGTTATTGCTGCAGCTGCTGCTTCTGCAGCCGGAGCAGTCACTGCATGTCATTCCTGGTTACTGTTGCAGCTGCCTCTGTCACTTCTGCTACTGTTGCTGCTGCTGTTGCTAAAGCAGCCTCTAGAGCTTTATTCATGCTGCTGCTTCTATCAGAATCATTACTGCCACTTTTGCTATTGCAGCTGCTGCTTTTCGGATTTCAGTTATTGCTGTATTGGAATAATATTGATGACAAGGTGACTGTTAAAGCAGTTTTTACAGTGCAACTCCTTTTTTCTTTTCCTCCGACTGGTCATACTCTTCCTTCCCTTATTATTTCTTCTTCTTCTTCTTCTTCTTCTACTACTACTACTACTACTACTACTACTACTACTACTACTACTACTACTACTACTACTACTACTACTACTACTCTACTTCTACTACTACTACTACTACTACTACTACTACTACTACTACTACTACTACTACTACTACTACTACTACTATAGCTTCTAAAAGATGCTTTGTTATTAAGACTTTTACGGGTATTCACAGCATGCATGCATACAGACTGGCCATATACCCACCCCCCTCTAGCAACAAACAAACACACACACAGACACAAGCAACCACACAGATACACACAAACAAACAAACACACACACACAAAACACACACACACACACACACACACACACACACACACACACACACACACACACACACACACACACACACCACACTCCTCTCTCTCTCTCTCTTTCTCTCTGTCTCTCTCTCTCTCTCTGTCTCTCTCTCCTTCTCTCTATCTTTCTCCCCCCATCTCTCTCCTTCTCTCACCCTATCTCTGTTTCTCTCTCTCTCTCTCTCTCTCTCTCTCTCTCTCTCTCTCTCTCTCTCTCTCTCTCTCTCTCTCTCTCTCTCTCTCTCTCTCTCTCTCTCTCTCTCTCTCTCTCTCCTCTCGAGCTTTATTCTTGCTGCTGCTTCTATCAGAATCATTACTGCCACTTTTGCTATTGCAGCTGCTGCTTTTCGGATTTCAGTTATTGCTGTATTGGAATAATATTGATGACAAGGTGACTGTTAAAGCAGTAGGCTAAGTTTATATCTTTTCAATGCCTTAAAAATAAGGCAGGATTTTGTTGAAAACTTGGAGACTTGACAAACAAATAACATCATTTAAAAGAGGTCAGTTTAATCTAAAAGGACACATGTTCACACTTGATATGTTTTAGCAGTTGCCATATATGTCATGAGGTTTCATTTTATTTTTGCATTATTTGCTTTGCTTTGCTATGCTTTGTTTACCCCATTCTTGGGGCTGGTGGCCTGAAGAATAAATCTTGTTCATGTTCATGTTCTCTCTCTCTCTCCTCCACACACACACAATCACACACACACACATTAACCCCCCCAACCTACACACCTCCTGCATTCCTCCAACCTCCCCAAACACATTGTGCCATTCTTTCTATCTCAACCCCCCCTCCCCTACCCCCTCCACCCCCTGCCTCCCCTGATCTTCCCAGCACAGTGCCAGATTAATGCTCTATGCCAGAGTGCCGATGTCTGAAGCAGTCACAGAAGACATCTCCTCTCTGTAATGTCTCTACAAGCGCTTGCCAGGACTGCCGTCTATCTCCACCACTTTACGTAACCAAGTCCAGACTCATCTACAGTGGATTCTTAAGGGTTGTTTTTTTTTTCCTTGAATTTTCATCTCCAGTTTTAAGGTTCTCAGGGAGGGGTTTGCAGCATAGGTAACAGCTTGCCCTCCATACTTACCCACCCAGGCTTTGCGCTCTAGAACCTACTACTACTACTACTACTACTACTACTACTACTACTACTACTACTACTACTACTAACTACTACTACTACTACTACTCCTACTACTCCTACTCCTCCTCCTCCTCCTCCTCCTCCTCCTCCTCCTCCTCCTCCTCCTCCTACTACTACTACTACTACTACTACTACTACTACTACTACTACTACTGTTGCAGCTATTGCTGTTGCTGCTAATGCTACTGTTGTTGCTGATGCTGCTACTGTTGTTGCTGCTACTACTGCTACTTGTACTACTGCTACTGCTGCTATTGCTACTGCTGCTATTGCTACTGCTGCTATTGCTACTGCTGCTATTACTACTGCTGTTGCTATTGCTACTGCTGCTATTGCTACTACTACTGTTGCTATTGCTACTACTGCTACTGCTGCTATTGCTACAAGTGCTGCTGTTGCTACTGCTGTTGCTACTACTGTTTACATAACATCCGGAGAAAAACGTGGCAGTCCGCCAGAACCTGAAGAAAGATGGCTATCGTCTGGAAGCAGCGCAGCACCTCTGCGCCTTGTCATCTGGTGTTGGATGGCTCTGCACGGCATCATGCCATCAGCCTCTCTGAAGGTCCTGATCTCCATTTCTCTCTGCCCGCTCTGGGAAAGACTGATGGCACCTCTCTCTCTCTCTGTCTCTGTCTCTGTCTGTCTGTCTCTCTCTCTATATATATATCGTACACAAACACACGCACAAACACACAAACACACACACATACACACACTCACACACATACACACAGAATAGCACACACACACACTCACTCACACACACACAAACACACACACACTCACTCACTCACACATACACACACAAACACACATACCCCCCCCCCCCCCCACACACAAACACACACTCAAACACACACACACACAAACACACACCACACACTGACACACACACAAACACACACAAACACACACACACACACACACACACACACACACACACACACACACACACACACCACACACACACACTCCCCTGCCCTCCCTCCTCCCCCCCCCCCCACGCACACACAATTCACGTTTTAAAAAACCTGCAAAAAGAAAGAAAAAAACAGAGATAGTCCAGTCTCTCCCTCCAGGCCACACACATAGCTAGCCATGAGCCCCCCACAAACATACCACCAGCAAACGAAAACGAAAAAATATAAATTCTTTCCAAAACACTGTCTAGCACTTCACTTCTCCTAGCATGTGGCCCTGTCCATCCATCCATTCCGTTGAAGACCAGACAGGTACCAGCCATGTCTTGTAGCTCTGAGGCAATGAGAGAGTGGGGCCTGACCACCATGGCAGGTTTAAGAGGGAGGTTCTGCCCTTAAACCTCGTGTTCCAAACTTTTACATGTACGTGTATGAACTTAAAAGCCTAGAGATCGTTTTGGGCGTTACATACATTTTTTGAAGACGTTGTGGTTATAGTTGTCTTATGACCCTGTTTTAATGTGTTGTGTTGTGTAGTGTAGTGATTGTGTTGTGTTGTGTTGTGTTGTTCTCTCTCTCTCTCTCTCTCTCTCTCTTCTCTCTCTCTTCTCTCTCCTCTCTCTCTCTCTCTCTCTCTCTCTCTCTCTCTCTCTCTCTCTCTCTCTCTCTCTCTCTCTCTCTCTCTCTCTCTCTCTCTCTCTCTCTCTCTTCTCTCTCTCTCCCCTCTCTCTCTCCTCTTCTCTCTCTCTCTCTCTCTCTCTCTCTCTCTCTCTCTCTCTCTCTCTCTCCTCTCTCTCTCTTCTCTCTCTCTTCTCTCACGAAGAGACATTTCTTTACCTTTTTATTGTTGCTTACTGAACTAACTTTAGCCAAAGATGTCTTGTCATGTGTCTCCTCTAAGTTAAGTCCAGCACTTTGGACCTCTGCATCGACTCTGTAGAGAATTCTTCTCATGCTTGTGATAGCAATGGCTATGAGAGCTGTATCATCAGCGTATATGAGGTTAGAGACGTGTTTGCCTCCTACATTAATGCCCATGTCTGTTATGTCCTCATTTCTCATGATTATATATATATATATATATATATATATATATATATTATATATATATATATATATATATTATATATATATATATATATATATAATACATACATACAACACAACATACATACATACTACATACATACATACATACATACATACATACATACATACATACATACATACATACATACATACATATATATATATATATATATATATATATATATAATATATATATATATATATGTGAATAATATACATTTGTATGCTGAAAAGATGCGGGGGGATTATAAGCAGCCTATGGAACTCCTTTTTTACATCAAAGAACTCTCCATGCTCGCTATTCTATCGGATGTTTCCTTCTGATCAGAATACAATTTGCTATAGAAGTCAGATGCTTTGGAGAGCAAATCCTGACTTAATGATAAACAGAAGGTGATGTTTGACACTGTCAAAAGCCTTGCTGTAGTCTAAGAAAGTTATGTAACCTCATCTTTTTTTTTTTTTAGTGCTGATGTGCTAAGTCTTCATAGGTTTGATAATTTCTTTTTGTCATTGCCTTGCTTTGGTTTTATGGCAGTTAATGGCAACAAAAAACAACTTTGACCAAAGTTACATGAAAAATTATTTGCTGATGCCAAGTATCTGTGTGGAACACTACTTCTACTCTCCCTTAGTCAGCTCTACAGTGATATGGACACAGAAAACTGTGTGTATCATGCAAATCAACATTGGCCCATACTAAAACTGCTTTTCTGCTATTGCTGTAAGCTGAGTTCCACAGAGAAGATTTCAATGCTGTTACCTTGTCTAATGTTTTGTTCAGATTGTCTCCAGTCATGACGTCTGACAAGCTCTTAGCACAACAACCTGCACTCTCCCTGAAGGGAGAAGAAAGAATCTCCCAGAGCCTGAGTAAGGCTGCCCGGCCCACATTGCGATGCACTGGAAAAGAGACACACACGAAGACTTCTCATCCAGTGATATAATACCATCGTCACTGCGATTTCCAAGTAGGAGGATTACAGAGTGCACATTCTGGGTGATCTCCAGTATGTTAAGCTGGGGAACGTGCACAGACACACAAATCACTGAGGCAGTCCTGGGTGCCAGGACAAACCATTGCAGATGTCAGGGCAAGGTGTGTTAAGCAGAAAGGATTGCCTGCTGACCTTCAGGGAACAGACACCCCACCCCCCCTTCTCACTAGTGTAACGGTCAAAACAGATATACAAACACAGACCCTGCACCATCTAGCAGACATACAAGTGTAATGGTCCCAACAGACACAAACACAGACTCTAGGTAAAAGTTAGGATCAATCTCAGATTGAATGTCGGTCTGTCTGCTAGCCCCTCTGTCTCTGTCTCTGTCTCTGTCTCTGTCTCTCTCTCTCTCTCTCTCTCTCTCTCTCTCTCTCTCTCTCTCTCTCTCTCTCTCTCTTTGTGCATGTCTGATGCATTATCAATTTTCATTTCTCTTTTTCTGTCTGTCTGTTTATCGGTCCGTTGGTCGGTCGGTCAGTCGGTGGGTAGGTAGGTCGGCACTCTCTCTGTTTCTGTCTCTCTCTCTGTGTCTGTCTGTCTGTCTATCTGTCTGTCTGTCTGTATGTCTCTATCTCTTTCTGTCTGTCTGTCTGTCTCTATCTCTTTCTCTCTCTTTCTATCTCTTTCTATCTGTCTCTCTCTCTGTCTCAGAAAACATACCAGGGTCATTTTGCTTTGAAAAATCCTTGTGATTAGTAAATACTT
>CM060326.1:20710786-20713286 GCA_030674155.1 Stramonita haemastoma | reverse complement strand
TGTTGTTATTGTTGTTTTTGTTGTTGTTTTTCTTTTTTTTTTCTTGCTGTTGTTGCTAATTGTTGATGTTGTTGTTGTTGTTGTTGTTATCCTTCTTCTTCTATTTCTTCTTCTTCTTGCTGTTGTTGTTTTTTGTTGTTGTTTTTTTTTGTTGGTGCTTTTGTTGGTATTTTCTTGGTGCTGTTGTTGGTGTTTTACTGGTGTAGTTGTTGTTGCCCTTGTTATTGTGGCTACTGTTGTTGTTGTAGTTGTTGTTGATATTTGTTCTTGTTTTGTGTGTGATAGGAGCTTTGTCAATGATTATATTGTTTCAGCTTTGCAGTTTGCACACAACACGAGAAGAAGAAATAACTGGAATAAAACCAAGAGGAGATACCGAGAAAGCGATGAACGATTATTCCGATCTCTTGTCTTTATCCTAGTTTTTAATGAGTGTGGTGAGAGTGTAGGGTTTGTGGTGAGGGGGGATATGTGTGAATGAAAGAATGGGGGAGGCAATGAGAGAGAGAGAGGGGGGGGGGGGGGAGAGAAGAGACAGACAGACAGACAGAGACAGAGAGAAAAAGATACACACATGTACACACGCGTGCATGCACACACACACACACACACTACTAACACACACATACCTACTAACACACACACACTAACACACACACACAACCCCCCAAACACACACACACACACACACACACACACACACACACACCACACACACACAACACACACACACACACACACACACAACACACAACACACACACACACACACCCCCCTCCCCCAACACACACACACACAACCCCCCCCCAACCCCCCCCCAACACACACACACCCCCCACCACCACCACCCACCCACCCCCACCCCAACACACACACCCAAACCACACACAACCAACCCCCCCCCCCCCCCCCCCCCCACACACACACACACACACACGTTATTAATTAATTAACGAGGTGTCAGCGGTCATCTCCCAAGAGGTGTCTGGCCAAGTCAGCTCATTTGTTCACCCAGATCTGCGGATGAGAGGCAGTACAGTAGCGGTGAAACTACCTAAACTCAACTAAATCTGCTTGCTGGGCGGGCCTGCCTGCTCGACTGACCTGACCTCTCCAGACTTACAAGAATAAATTTTAGCTGTAGGCCTACTCCTTCTGGGTTGGGTTTTTTTTTTCTCTTTCGGTTTCGGGGTGTTTTTTTGTTTGTTTGTTTGTTTATGTTTTTGTGGTGGTGGTGGTGGTGGTGGTGGTGGTGGTGGTGGTGGTTTGGTGGTGGTGGTTTGGTGGTGGTGGTGGTTAGTTTGGGGTTTTTTTGTTGGGGTGTTGGGGTTTTGTTTTGTTGTTTTTGTGGGGGGATGGGTGGGTTGGGGGTGGGTTTTTTGTTTGTTTATGTTTTTTGTTGGGTTGTTTTTTTTTTGGGGGGAATGTTTCTGTATTCTTTGGTTAGAGAGGGTGAGGCAAGGTGAGGGTGTTTAGTTTTACTTATACTGGTGGTGTGTGTGCGTCGCGGTCCGGGGGGGGGGGGGGGGAGGAGTGATGTTGTGGTGTGTGGGTGTGGGTGTGTGGTGTAGTGTGGTGTGTGTGTTATGTGGGTGTGCGTCTCTGTGTGGTGTGTGGGGGGGGGGTATATTCTTTTATTTCGATGATAATGGAATAAGCACTTATGTGCTTTTTCCATCCAGTCCCCCTGTGTATGCAGTTTTGTACTTGTCATCCGTTCCCCACCGGCACACAATAGTCTACTCTTCCGAAAAGCGGAACGTGGTTTTATACATGTGACAAAGGTGTTCTGCGTACACATACACACGACGACTGTATGCAAAAAAAAAAAAAAAGCACATGAGGGTTTATTCCATTATCCTAGAAATAAAAGAATGATATAAAAATAATTTAATCTGTTAAAAATAAAACATGCACAGCACCATGCACAGGACGCAACGCGACGCACGAAGGAGGAGAAGGGAGGAAGGACAAGACGCACACACACACACACACAACACACACACACACACACACACACACACACACACACACACACACACACACACAACACACACACACACATTAAATGAAGCATTAGGAATTTCTGTCTCGCTCACGGTTTTCCCTGAAAGACGAGCGCGTTTCCATACTAGGGGAACTAACCCGCCAGCCTGAAAAGGACCGCTTGAGCGCTTGTTTCCCTTGCTGTGGCATCCGGGCCTGCCTCTCTCTCTCTCTCTCTCTCTCTCTCTCTCTCTCTCTCTCTCTCTCTCTCTCTCTCCTCTCTCTCATTTCTTCTTTCTCTCTTTCTCTTTCTTTCCTCTTCTCTCTCTCTCTCGGGTAAGATTTGCAGTAAGTAATTTTTTTTGTTTTTTTTTACATTTTGTCCACAACTGTAGTTATTATCAGTGAGCGTGATAGAACAGTATAAAGTTATCTAATGTGGTGTATGTAACCTTGAAATAAATTGTCAATGTGCTCAAAACATGGTGTGTAAAAAAAAAAAAAAACCAACAAC
>CM060326.1:20695786-20705786 GCA_030674155.1 Stramonita haemastoma | reverse complement strand
CTCCATCCTCCCCCATCCCCCTCCCTCCCTCACCATCCTCCCCCTCTCACACCTCCACCCCCCCTTTCCTCCACCCCTCCATCCTCATCAACCACTTCCCTCCTTCCTCCCCCCACCTCCATCCTCCCCCACCCCCCTCCCCCTCCCTCCCCCTCCCTCCACCACCTCCTCCCCCTCCCCACCTCCTCCCTACACTCCACTACACTGCCTCTACCTTTCCTGTAGAAGGACGCCAGGGTGCCATCCTTCCACAGCCAGGTGTTGCGGATGACGTCTTCGTCATGCTTGCGCGTGATGTGCATGTTGTCCAGGCGGCACGTCTGCACGATCTCCTCGCACAGCGCTCTGTCCCTCCCCGTGCCTAGAAACTGGTTCAGCTTCTCTAACTGCCCTACTGTGTCCTGGTGGGAAAAACAGAGAGAGAGGGGGGGTGAGGAGTGGGGGTGGGGGAGGGTGGAGGGGAGGGGGGAGAGGGGGGAGAGGGTGGGGGGAGGGGGAGAGGTTGGAAGAGGAGGGGTGGGAGAGGGGGGGTGGGAGGGGGGTGGGGAGAGGGAGGGGGAGGGGATGGAGGGAGAGGGGGTGGAGGGAGAGGGGGGAGAGGGAGGGGGGAGAGAGGGAGGGGGAGAGGAGGGGGGAAGAGAGGGTGGAGGGAGAGGGAGGAGGGGGAGGATGGAGAGAAGGGAAGGGGAGAGAGGGGAGGGAGGGAGGGAGAGAGGGGGAGGGAAGGGGAGAGAGAGAGAGAGGGAGGGAGAGGGAGAGAGAGAGAGGGGGGGGTATTTTATTTGTTTATTCATTCATTCATTCATTTATTTGTTCTTTTATTTTGAGGATACTAAAATAAGCACTCAAGTGTTTTGTGTGTGGGGGGGGGGGTTCATCTAGACCCCATGTGTATGCAGTTTTGTATATTTTGTCATGCGTTCCCACCAGTACACAATTGTCTACTCTTCCGGAAAAGCGAAACAGATTTTAACGAATTTCACACAAAGAAATCTGCCGTGGCTTAAAGTGGTGTAAAGTAATTAATATATATATATATATATATATATATATATATATATATATATATATATATATATATATATATATATATATATATATATATAATGATGATGATAATCATCATCATCATTCATAATCATAATAATAATCATAAAATTTTTTTAAAGAAAAGAAAAGAAATAGAAAAAGACAAGAAAAAAAAGAAGAAAAAAAGAAATGGTGTAATCTGATCCGTAGATAGTTGTTAGTAACAGAGTAGGCTAGGCCAGCTAGCTATGGCCAGTGAGATGGATGACAGGAACGTACTTAGCAGGCAGCCAGGCCTTTCCAATGGATCATTCCAGAGTGGTGTGGAGAGGGGGGGGGGGTTCTGCTGCATGGGTAACAGTTTGCCCTCCATACTTACTTACCCAGGCTTTGCGCTCTAAAGACTAGAGCGCAACTCCATAGTCTTCCGAAACTGATGGGTGCCTACTACCAACTACTACTACCACTACCACTACACTACTACTACTACTACTAACTACTACTACTGCTGCTGCTGCTGCTGCTGCTGCTGCTGCTACTACTACTACTGCTGCTGCTGCTGCTGCTGCCGCTGCTACTACTACTACTGCTACTACTACTACTACTACTACTACTACTACTACTACTACTACTACTCCTGCTGATACTGATGCTGCTGATTCTGCTGCTGCGACTACTACTACTGCTGCTGCTGCTGCTGCTGCTGCTCTACTACTACTACTCCTACTCCTACACTCCTACTACTCCTACTCCTACTACTACCTACTACTACCTACTATTACTCCTACTCCTACTACTACTACTACTACTACTACTACTACTACTACTACTCAGCACGCACCCTTACTGCTGGAGAGGGATGGCTCAGCCATCTTCAACTTGTCCACGACACATTATTGAAAACGTTTTGAGGATCACCCAAACGACTTCTCCACAAGTCGAAGAGAGAAGTCAGACAGTCGGTGGGTCAGTCAGGTTTACCCTGTTCACAAGCATTCTCGTGAACCTCATCCAGCTATTTTATTTGCCCATTCACAAGTATTTTCATCCTTCTCATCCAGCTATATCTGCCCGTTTACAAGTATATTCTCATAGCAGAATGCTAAGCTAGAACGGAGTGTTCTTATTCGGCCATTTCCGGGAATTACTCTGTCTGAGAACTTAAACTCATTCTCAAAATGGTTTATGTATACATGTACATGCCACCACTGGCATCTTCTGGTCTGGGCCCCAGTTTTTCATGGATCGATAGTCTGTTAGACATTAGTGTAAAAGCCCACAGCGTCTCTCTCCCGCCCAAAAAAAGCCACTGAGGAGGTTCCTGAGTGGGTTATGAACTATGATAGGGACGAGTCAGGCCTCAGCCAAATACCATGCTAATGTTAGCGACTTAAATGACAGTGAACGTGGTGAACACTGGCAGATCTTAACTCTCTGGTGGCTGATGGAGGTAAGTAGAACGAAATACATTCACATCCACTGAGGGTTACAGATACTTTGTGTGGAAAGCAGACGCTTTCACCGCCCCCGCCCCTCCCCCCCCCCCCCCCCCCCCCCCCCCCCCCCCCCCCCCCCCCCCCCCCCTACTCGAAAATTTACAGGGAAGGTCCTGTAGTTAATTGCCTTTAACAGATAAATAAGTCATCAGGCTAAGTGGTGAAGGCAGAGAGGAGAATTACGCTGCTAAATCAGGGTGTTATAACTAAAGCTACACATGTATGATGAAGTCATTGAGACTGTAAACCGAGGCCCCGTATGCGAAAGCACGCAGAACATCTTGCGCACACGTTAAGTCCTGTTCCGCTTTTCGTAAGAGTAGGCCATTGTGTGCCGGTGGGAACAGCTGACAATATTTACACAACTGCATACACACGGGGATTAGATGGGGGAAAAAAAAAGCACACGAGTGCTTATTCTATCATTCTCGAAATCAAAGAATTAAACAAATAATGATAAAAAAATGTGCTTTGAACAGGTGCGCCACCTTTGGTGGTTGTTTTGTGTTGTTTTTGTTGTTGGTTTGTTTTGTTTTTTTTTTGGGGGGGGGGTTCTTTTTTTGGGGGGAGGAGGGGGGGTGGGTGCACGTTGGGACACTTGTTAACGAAGTTTTAACTGATGCTTAAAATCTTTGAAAATGAAAAGGATGAATATCTGGATCCCCGGAGTCGGAATGCTCTACAGTCACGGTGGGCAAAAGTGGTCACATTTACAGAAGCCTCACCACTGGTAAACCTCGCTCTAGCTGATGAAGGGGAAAAAAATGTTTGTTTAAAATCCTTTCCTTTACCTTGATTTCAGAAAACTCTGGCTGTTTCCTATGAGGAAAAGAAAAATCAGCCAGTCTGGCCTCCTGTTAAGACTACTCTTTTAGAGTCTGTCTGCTTGAAGTGGGGGATTGATGGGGGGGAGTGGGGGGGATGGGGGGAGGGGAGGGACTGAGGAGCTGAGCAAAGGGAGAAGACAATGGTGTTCGATCATAATATCAGGGCAGGAGGAGAGAGATGGAAGGCTGTGGTGTGCGTGTGGATGGGGAAGTGTGTGTGTGTGTGTGTGTGTGTGTGTGTGTGTGTGTGTGTGTGTGTGTGTGTGTGTGTGTTTTGTTGTTGTGTGTGTGTGTGTGTGTGTGTGTGTGTGCATTTGTGTGTGTGTGTTTCTGTGTGTTTGTATGCGTGCATGTATGTGTGTGAGTGTGTGTGTGAGAGAGAGTGTGTGTGCATTTGTGTGTGTGTTTCTGTGTGTTTGTGTGCGTGCATGTATGTGTGTGTGCGTGTGTGCGAGTGTGCGTGCGTTCATGTGTGCGCGCTTGGTGCGTGCGTGCGTGCGTGTTGTGTGTGTGTGTGTGCGTGCGTGCTTGGTGCGTGCGTGCGTGTGCGTACTTGGTGCGTGCGTGTGTGCTCGTGCGTGCGCGCGCGCACGCGCGCGTATGTGTGTGTGTGTTGTTCTTGTTCTTGTTCCTGTTGTTGCTATTTCTTTGGTGCGCCTGCAGGGGGGGGGGGGGGGGGAATGGGGCGGCAGGGGAGGGGTGTAATAGGGGTCTGTATGTTTTAATTAAATTAAATTAATTAAAATTGATTAATGCTGTCGTTACCGCCTTGGTCTCCTCATAGTTGCAGTGGAAGATGGGATGGTCAGGGTGAGCTTCTCTTTCAGACTGCCAGTCCATCAGATAATCCAGCACGTGCCCGTACCAATCTGTAGGAAGTTAAAACCCACATGTACGCGTACACACACACACAAAAAAAAATTATGCGCGCACACGCAAGCAGGCACGCACGCACACGCAAACAAGCACGCGCACGCGCGTGCACACTCGCACACACATACACATGCACACGCACGCGCGCGCGTGCACACACACACACACACACACACAACACACACACATACACACTCGGTCTTGTTTCTGCTGCCTTATAAACCCAGTTGCATCTCCTCGCTATACTATACGTTCAAATCATTACAACACGCCACGCCACGCCACTCCAATCACATCCACTCCATGCCACTCCACACTTCCGTGCCACATTGTGCCACGCAACTCCACTCCGCTTACATCACTCCAGTCTACGCCACTCCACTCCACTCAAAAATATGACACTCCACTTCACACTATGACACTCCACTCCACTTCACACTATGACACTCCACTCCACTTCACACTGTAATACTCCACTTCACACTATGACACTCCACTCCACTTCACACTATGACATCCACTCCACTTCACACTATGACACTCCACTCCACTTCACACTGTAATACTCCACTTCACACTATGACACTCCACTCCACTTCACACTGTAATACTCCACTTCACACTATGACACTCCACTCCACTTCACACTGTAATATTCCACTTCACACTATGACACTCCACTCCACTTCACACTGTAATACTCCACTTCACACTATGACACTCCACTCCACTTCACACTGTAATACTCCACTTCACACTATGACACTCCACTCCACTTCACACTGTAATACTCCACTTCACACTATGACACTCACTCCATCCATTCACACTGTAATACTCACTTCACACTATGACACTCCACTCCACTTCACACTGTAATACTCCACTTCACACTATGACACTCCACTCCACTTCACTGTAATACTCCACTTCATACTTTATATTCCACTCCACTTCACACTATGACACTCCACTCCACTCCAAACTATTGACACTCCATCCACACTATGACACTCACTCCACTCCAAACTATGAGACTCCACTCCACTCCACTCCAAACTATGACACTCCATCCACACTATGAACTCCATCCACACTTGACACTCCACTCCACACTATGACACTCCACTCCACTCCAAACTATGACACTCCACTCCACTCCTAACTATGACACTCCACTCCACACTATGCACTCCACTCCAACTATGACACTCACCATCACTCAAACTATGACACTCCACTCCAACTATCATCCACTCCACTCCACCTAACTATGACACTCCACTCCACACTATGACACTCCACTCCAAACTATAAACTCACTCCACTCCAAAACTATGACACTCCACTCCACTCTACTCCAAACTATGAACACTCCACTCCACTCCAAACTATGACACTCCACTCCACTCTATGACACTCCACTCCACACTATGACACTCCACTCCACTCCACTCCACACTATGACACTCCACTCCACTCTACTTCACACTCCACTCCACTTCACTCTACTACTTTCCTTAAATTAACGGAGATTGGTTGTTGGGGTGGGGGTGGGGGTAGAGCACGCTGTACTGACAAAAGCAACAGCTCTTTCTTTTTTCTTTTGTTTGTGGCAGTTATGTGCCAATGCCTTCGCCTCAACACTGCTTTAGGGGCCCATTCAGTGATGATTATTGTCCACCCAGGTTTTTTTCTTTCTCTCTTCTGTCTTCCTCGTCTTTCATCTCACAAAAGTGTGTGATGATATCGTAATGTTTGGGGGTATGATATCCCTGGCTCTGTGTCTGATAAGGAGCTTATGTATCCCCAATCATACAAGCCACAAAACGACTATGACAATCTCGTTACATTATAGTCACGAAAAGAGAACTGGAAAGTGGCAAATGGTCTTGTTACGATGCCTGACTCAGGCTTTTTCAGAGTCTTTGAATCGTCACTGTTTCGATGTTGTTATGTCGACTTTAGAACTTTTCTCTTCTCTCCTGTTCACCACCCATGTTCCCTCAAATAATGACACAAACATCTATTTTGTAATGGTAAAGGTGTCCCCATAGCCGATGCCGTCTTGAGAAGCGAGATGAGATGTCAGAGGCCTCAGCTTCTCCGGGAGGCCAGCATATGAGGGCGGTGTCTATCTCCTCCCCCTGGCTCACTGCTTTACCTTCCCTGACCCTAAAAAGGGAAGTGCCTATATACAGCTGGGTGAACTGGGTGACTGTACTGAAGCCAAGGAAAGCAAACAATCACCCATCCACTTGGCAACAACTCTCCGTGCTGCTAAACCTTAGCTTTGGGAGAGCGAGTGCACTGACACCACTGAGCTATCCCGTCCCCTTTATATACTCATTAAAAAGTGACTGATCGACAGTTTTCTGAATTAACTTCTTGAGGAGTTGTGGGGTGCTGCACTGAATTCGTCAAGCACTGTGCCATAGGAGGTTGGCCAGAGCGGAGCCTATTAATTTTCTCTGCAAGCGCTCAGTCATGCATGCCAGATTGACTCCTTTCAGTTTTGTCACATCCTGAATTACCTCCGACGCCATAGCCTCTTCCCTTAACGAATGATATTGGGTAATTAACTTAGTCATACCTTGACATTGTCACATATCTTAATCCGAATGCCTAACGGTGAAAATAGCTATCTAACAGCGAAACAACTCTCTTCTTGTGTCGCTTCTGCACGTTTTTTATCACCGTACTCTCGTAATTTCCATAACAATCTCCCTCTTTGTACTTATAAATTTACAATTCAGCAACCATCAAAATGGTATACTTTTAGATTTTGTTTTATCAGATTTGGATCCTGGAAACTGCTTGCAAAATCTTCAGTGGTGCCCCCACGGTCTACAGGACTTCGAGATAGGTGAAGGTGAAGATCGTTACACGGTACTTGGAATTTAAATATTCTCTCGTCACCACATCTGCATGTATTTATGTACCAAATCAACATGAAAGTCACTGCGACATACACATAGTGTTGAATTATCCATCAACATAGTTGTAGTGTGAATCACGATGTCTCTATGTCATAAGTCGTCATTTAGTGTGTAGCCAAGATGTTCTTTCACTGGGTCACAGAAACTCAATGTTTGATAACTTTCTCTGAAATAAAGGTACAAAGTGATCAAAGGCAAATAGGAGAGTTTTATTTGATGTAGTAGAATGAATTTTTTTGGTGATGTAAACAACAAAACATTTTTGTGTGTTGACTTAAAAACATCTTAAGGGTTTGGGGACTGTTATGATTTGTGCTAACACTTTAAAAGATGTTTCCTTTGATTACCAGTGTTCATTTGTGTTTGTGATACCCAAAAATTGTCCCTCTCCTTGGACATAACTTTTTTGGAGGGTTACAAGTGCATTTTTTAACAAGACTATATTTGCAACCAGTACCTCCCAATATTGTGCTATCGTTTTAGTCTTCACATCGAAATCACGACATTCTAAACCCTCATGATACTTTCATGTCATTTCCAATCAGCCTGCTTTTCCTTCCTCGGCTCTCCACGTTCTTTGTTGGAGACATAGACATTGTTTCAGCCTACAGCGCCTGGGCTTTATCACAGTTCTTGATAAAACCATTGACGCTGGGGGCAACAGCAAAGTGAGAGGCTGTATGATCAGTGGCTTTCCCACTCATGGAATTCTACTTTACAGCTTAGTCTTTAGTGAGCGACTGTGACTCTCTTATGTTATAGTAGTAGGCACCCATCGATCTCGGAAGACTATGGAGTTGCGCATTAATCTTTAGAGCGCAAAGCCTGGGTATGTAAGTATGGATGGCAAGCTGTTACCAATGCAGCAGACCCCCCCTCTCCACGCCACTGGAATGATCCATCGGAAATGCAATGACCGATACGAATGGTTCCAGTACTGTCGCAGGAGCCACCACAACATTGCCATATACAGCGCCGAGCCGCCCCGGAACCCCAAATTACACAAATGTATCTGAACTTGTTAGTCCCCCTTGTCTTCAGGGCTGTATTGCTGTATGGACAATTAAACTGTGTCAGTGTCAGTGTCAGTGTCAGTGTCATCTCTCTCTCTCTCTCTCTCTCTCTCTCTCTCTCTCTCTCTCTCTCTCTCTCTCTCTCTCTCTCTCTCTGGCGGATAGCTGTGGTCAGAACATTGCGCTGGCAATTTGAAGACCCGGGTTCGAATCCGTCGAGGAAATTTTCTTCCTGGAGTTAACATCAGTGCTGACTCCACTCTCCCAAAAGTCCTTCGGATGAGACTTTAAACCGAGGCCCCGGTGCGAACGCACGCAGAACAATCTGAGCACACGTTAAATCCTGTCCGCTTTTCGTAAGAGTAGGCCATCGTGTGCGGTGGGAACAGATGACAATATTTACAAAAAACTGCATACACACGGGGACCGGATGAAAAAAAGCACATGTTGCTTATTCTGTTATCCTCGATATAAAAGAATAATAAATAAAAGATAGATAAATCCTCTCTCTCTCTCTCTCTCTCTCTCTCTCTCCTCTCTCTCTCTCTCTCTTTCTCTCTCTCTCTCTCAATATTTGGTGTCATTGTGCTTGCAAACTACCTTTACCTTTACAGACACACACAAACAAAAAAACCCGCAAGCCTGTACTTACGACCGTGTTCCAGCACATGATCGAAAAACTGACGCCAGGTCCCCTCATAGCCTATGGGCAACTTGACCTTCGTCACGTGGTTGTAGAGAGACACCAAACTGTCCTTGGGGTTGCGGGTCAAGTACACGACCTTGACCTTTTTCTTCGTGACGTCACGCGGCAGGTAACGGAAGGGGAGGTGAGTGAGGAGCACTCGCGGGGTCTCTGAAGGAGGAAGCTGAAACTTGCTGTCCAACCCTTCCAGGAAATGGAAGGCTTTGGAAGTGAAGAGCGGAGGAATCTCCGTGCCGCCCTCGCGGAGCATTGTGACCATGTGGTGCACCCAGTTGTTTCCTGACAGGCAGTCCGCACAACACCAGAGTCAAGTCAAGTCAGGTCAAGTCAAGTCAGAAACACTTCTTGCAAGATATAGCTTATGTTGTTGTTGGGGTTTTTTGCAAGATATAGCGCTATATAAATTCCGTGTATTTTATTATTATTATTATTATTATTATTATTATTTTTATTATTATTATTATTATTATTATTATCATCATCATCATCATCATCATCATCATCATCATCATCATCATCATTAAGTCAGAAACACTTTAATCAATCATTCCTGAAGGGCAATTACAAACATACTGACAGGCATATCGATACGAACCGTAATCAAAAGACATAGCATAGCTACATTTCATTATTTTGTTCAAACATTATATGCTTCAATTTTTTTTTTTAATGTATTAAAAAAAAGAGCCTGAAGAGGGGAATCAGTGTGTCTATCATATGAAATAATGTCCTTTATCATGAGAACTATACAAAAGCTGTCGATTCAAACCACGCTGGTGCTGCGTCAAGAACTAAAAGCAGGGATTAATAATAATAACAATAGTAATAATAATGATAATGATGACTATGACGACGATAATAATAATAATAATAATAATAATAATAATATAATAATAATGTAATGATAATAATAATAATAATAATAATAATAATAATAATAATAATAATAATATAATAGTAATAGTAATAATAATAATAATAATAATAAAATGTCGTCGTCGACGACAACGACGACGACGACGACGATGACGATGATGATGATGATGATGATATTGATGATGATGATGATGATGATGATGATGATGATGATGATGATGATGATGATGATGATGATGAT
>CM060326.1:20685786-20690786 GCA_030674155.1 Stramonita haemastoma | reverse complement strand
TCTCTCTCTCTCTCTCTCCTCTCTCTCTCTCTCTCTCTCTCTCTCTCTCTCTGTCAGAACATCAGTAGGTGTGTACATGTTGTCTTTGGGGAAAACAAACAAACAAACTACCTAAACGAAAAGAGACCGGAAACATCAGTTTTACCCTAAGCACATTCCAGCAGCTTGCGCACACCCGACCACAGAACATCTTGCGCACATGCTAAATCCTGCTCCGCTTTTTGTAAGAGTAGGCCATTATATGCCCGTGGTGGGAAAACAGATGACAAGATTTACAAAACTGCGTACACAAAGTGGACTGGATGAGAGAAAAAAAAAGCACATGAGTGCTTGTTCCATTATCCTCGATATAAAAGGACAAATAAATAAATGAATAAATAGATAAATAGATAAATAAATAAATAAATAAATAAATAAATAAATAAATAAATAAATAAATAAAATGAAATAACAGCTAAGCCAGCAACAGAAGACAACGACAGTTTTCCCCTTCAGGGATTTAAGCTACTCCCACGGCAAAGATAGCGGGGGTCATTACAAAGGGGCGTTATACCGCGCAACAGGAGACGACAATTATTTTTCTGCATAGGGTATGTGGAAAAACTAGCTGATACTAGGCCTACTATGTACAAGATCCTGTTTGTGTGCAAGCTGTGACACAGATAGAGCACTCCTATCTTTGTTCACATATTATGTTATACATGAATTATTTAATTATTCATTTATTCTTTTATATCGAGGATAATGGAATAAGCACTCATGTGCTTTTTTTTTTTTACATCCAGTCTGTGGCAGAGTGTGTATTTGTGTGTGTGTGTGTGTGTGTGTGTGTGTGTGTGTGTGTGTGTGTGTGTGTGTGGTGTGTGTGTGTGTGTGTGTGTGTGTGAATCCAAAATCTGTTACTCTTTTGTCAACGGTTGCACCCTTATGAATGTTAGGCTATAAACGCAAGGGCTTCGATTTGTTCTCTTTACAAAATTCAGCGCTTGATAAAAATTCCATATATTATTTGTGATTTCATCATTATAACTTTTTTCACACACTCGTTAAAATAGTGTTGAGTTTACGTAGCATTTTATTCCATCTAGAGCTCCGAGGTCCACCAATGGTGATATTTTTGTGTATGCGACCGTCCCCACCCTACCCCCCACCCCTCAGCCCCACTATGTAGGTACCCACATTCCTATTTCGGGAATGGTGTTTAATAAACGCAACATCCGTCTGCGTGCAGTTGGGTTTTTTTTAATTTCGTCATCCGTTCCTACCTGCACAAAATGGCCTACTTTTCTGAAAGGCAGAATGGGTTTTTTAATGTGTGCACAAAATTTTCTGAGTGCGTTTGTACACAGGGCCTCGGTTTATAGTCTCATCCGGAAGACTTTGATATTCAGTTCGATTTTCTTATCAAACTGGAATGGCAAGGCTGGGTGGGAATCGAACCCAGAACCTTACTGTTTACTGGTTAGAAGTTGAACGTCTTATTCATCCTGCCACTTTCCTTCTTACACTGCATATACTTAGTGGTTCTAACACATCGTTTTCACATTTTCTCTCTCTCTCTCTCTCTCTCTCTCTCTCTCTCTCTCTCTCTCTCTCTCTCTCTCTCTCTCTCTCTCTCTCTCTCTCTCTCTCTCTCTCTCTCTCTCTCTCTCTCTCTCTCTCTCTCTCTCTCTCTCACTGTGTTTCCCCTTCATCCCTTCATCATGTCTTCTAAAAATGTCCAAGTTAATAAAATCATGTTGTGGAATATTAGATCTCGCCCCACAAACCTAGATTATCTAATTCAACACCTTGCTAGCAACAATGCCCAGGCTCTTATTTTTACAGTCTCTTTAATGTTAACAAAGCAAATTACCCAAACAGCCGGGTGATTATCACACCCTCCTGTATCAGAATGTAGAAGGTTTGAAAAAGAATGACGTTCATCAGTAGGATTATCAAACGAAGGTCTCCTTACAAATACACGGTAACGTTCTATAACTGCATTCACGTGCAGCCCACGCCAAGTTTAATAACAATCTAATGCTGAATGCCGTGTCTGTATATTTACCTAAAGAACCCAATGATTTCAACACAGAATGGATTCATGATCTCCAAAAGGACCAAAAATGGTTAATATGCAGAAATGTTAATGCTCATGCACCTTTCTGGGATGATGACTGTGTGTCTGTTACTAGCAATGGATTTTTTTTTTTTAGAAAATAATCGTAGATTTTTGCTGTAATAAATGATGGCAGCATTACTAGCATTCCAGATGTATCAAGCCACAAAGCGTCAGCTATAAATCATATTTCCAATGTCGCCTGCCCTACGCTTGTTCCTGAGTGCGATTGGTTAACTCATAAAGACACTCTGGGTAGTGACCATTTTGCCTATCATTGTAACCTTTTACACAGCGTTAGGTCACTGTGGTATTCAAAAGGACAAAGTCCCACAAAAGTATTACAACCAGGCTTATTGGAATAGACCTGAATATTTTCTTGCTTGTTGTAATACAGATAACATACGTACTGAAGACGTTGACCTAAGTATGTATAATGTTGTAACAAATGCTGTATTACAAGCTGCAAATTTGGCTATTCAGAAATGTGATTTAGTTGTTTTTGTTTTTTCTTTTAAATGAAAAATTGGAAGAAAAAAAATCATTGTCTAGCTTTGACACTTTTGGCGAACATGGGTTTAAAAGAAACTTTTGAAAAAAAAAATCCGTCCTTTTACTATCACTCCACAGTATTCATGCGTGTCCAAGCTCCAAAAGCAACATTGCAAACAATAACAACATCACACAAATTCTCAATCTTCTGAGTAAATCATTGACATCAATCTGATTTCAAGAACCCCCTCCATCTTTCCCTCAGCCTCCCGAACCCAAACCCATTGTGTGTCGGTGGGAGCAGATGACAAGATTTACAAAAATGCATACACACGGGGACTGGATGTAAAAAAGCAAATGAGTGCTTATTCCATTACCCCCGATATAAAAGAATAAATAAATAAATAAATAAATAAATAAATAAATAAATAAATAAATAAATAAATAGGACAAAGGACATCAACCCACACACACTAGCATGAACCAAAGCAAACCCACGCACGCACCTATCTTCTTCCCCTCACCTTCATACCTATCCCGTAGTCTTCGAGATGGTTGGGGCACCGCTGAAGAGTTGGCAAGATGTTTTTTTGTTGTTGTTTTTTGCCCGCATATAAAGTATGAGTGTTACAAAGTAACTTAACAACAAACCTGAGAAAAATGCAGCCTGAGTAAGCAAGCAAGCAAACAGAAAGAGAGGAAGTGGAGGGGATCACCACACACACACACACACACACACACACACACACACACACACACCACACACTACACACACACACACACACAAACACACAAAACACACGCTAGCACGAGCAAACGATCACAAGTTGACCACCCCCTCTCTCCACCGTGGCTCACGTTCTTATAAAACTTTGGGGTTGTGAACGTAAAATGTCCCTCCATCCTACCACCCAACGCTCTCTCCCCCCACCCACCCCCTTCCCCCAAACCCTGCCAACCCTACGACCTTCACAACACCGACCCCCCCCCCCCCCCCCAAAAAAAACAAAAAAACCAACCCATAACAAACAAAAAAATTACTACCGCAAGATAGGGACAGAGGTTGGTGGGGGGGGGGGGGGGGGTGTGGAGTGGAGAACGAAGGGCAAAGGAGAAGGAGGACGGTGTGTGCACTTATCAGTGATCTCAAAAAAAAAAACCAAAAAAAAAACAGTAGGTCGATGCATATCCAAGAAAGCTGCAAACCACTCATCAACTCAGATAAAGTTCGCAGCCTATCCCTCTACCTCCCTACCCCTTCACTGCACTAACCTCCCCCCCCCCACCTCCAACTCCTACCCCCCCCCCCTTACACCACCTCCCTCCCCCCTCTCCAATCCCCCTCCCCCCCACCTCCTGGTGCTTAACTTTTTTTTCTTATCTTTTTTTAAGTTCTTTACTAGAGTAGTTGGTTGGGAACCCCATAAGCCGTGAGGGTCAAACACTGAGCACAAAGAAAGCTGTATCAGTGATGACTGGTGCCACATACCTACCACTGACGCACCGCGAACATCTTGGGCACACGTTAAATCCTGTTCCGCTTTTCGAAAGAGTAGGCCATCGTGTGCCGGTGGGAAGAGATACATTTACAAAACTGCATGCACACGGGGTTGGATGTAAAAAAAAAAAAAAAAGCACAAGAGTGCTTATCCCATTATCTTCGATATGAAAGAATAGAATAAATAAAAATAAAATTTAAATTTAAAAAAATGACCCAAACATACCCACAATCAGTCAGCCAGGATATGTCAACATACTCCACTGATACTAATTTCATTTTCATGTTGTTTATAGACCCTCCCTTCCCCCCCCTCCACCACCACCACCCTCTTCCCCCCTATTCGCCCAGCCCCAGCTCCCCACCCCTACCACCCACCACCTCCACCAAGGCTCTATTATCAGGGCTTTCACCCTATTCAGTTTCAGTAGGCTAACTCCTATAGCATTCACCGCCTCATGTTCAAAATCAACATCATCTGATCTCTTTAAATTTACAAGACTGCATATACACGGTGGCTGAAAATCACAAGTGTCTTTATTCCATTATCCTCGACAAAAAAGGATAAATAAATAAAATAATAATGAATAAATAAAATTTGGTTTGAAGATATCCCTCCTTATGGGGCCCAGGGTAGCAAGATAAAAAAAATACTTGTTTTTCAATGCTGATACCATAATGGCTACTATTTTCAACTTGCAAACCTTCAAATTTTGTATTAAGATAATGCATATATATATATATATATATATATATATATATTATATATATATATTATATATATATATATATATAAAGTTTTCCTTCACGTTGTTCATAATCTTTTCCGAACAGATAATCTCTTTCCCAGGTATGACAACACACACACACACACACACACACACACACACACACACACACACACACACA
>CM060326.1:20653286-20680786 GCA_030674155.1 Stramonita haemastoma | reverse complement strand
AAAAAACCACCAAAACCAATCCCCTATAAGATCAATCTTTGAAGGCAACATTTGGGGAATTATTGAGTAAGGACCATGCTTTGGGTCTAAACCCGGCTCCTGGTTGAGCACTCTTCAGAGTTCCCAGCCGGGATTAGATCCTCATTCATCCTCTGTCGTAAGAGCAAGACACTTTTTAGAATTCAGAAGTGTCCAGTGCAGCCTTAGGAATAGGTAAATATTCCTGTGGCCTACCACTGCTGCCAGTAAAAGATGAAAATAAAAGAGAAAGAAAATATGTTTCAAAAATATGTTGTAAAAAAAAACTGAACTTAGAAGATAATATGCACTTCGTGAATCTTTGTATTATGCCTTATGTTTGGGGACCCTGTATAAGAAAGGATGCAAGGGAGATAATAAAGTCCGTACCCAGCTGATAGGCTAATCCCAGCTGGATAACAATGATAACCCAAACATTACCAGGCACTTTCAGTGCTGGCACAGGCAGTAGAAGTTGAAGAAAAATGGCCTATTTGGATCTCAAAAAGAGATGCTATTCTCCACTTAACCAATCATATAATTGAGAAAATATAGTGGAGATAAACAAGTGCGGGTAACCAGTTACAACTTTATTCTCATCATAAAATTGATGTTTTTCAAAATTATATATATATATTTATATATATATATATATATATATATATATATATATATATTTATATTTGTGGTGTGTCCATGTTACACAATTTTCTCTAGTCTATATAGATCTTTCCTATGGACTAAAAGTTCCTATAGATTTCTGCATATAAGAAATTCCTATACATGAATATCATAATTGAAAAAACACTATATAATACAGGTAAAAAGCAACACCAAAAAAACCCAAAAGCATAAAGAAAAGAGCCACACACAAAAAACTTCCCCCCCCCAAAACCAAACCAAAACAAACAAGAACAGTAGAAAATGTCTACACCAAACTCACACAACTTTAAAATGTATCTCTACTCTACAATGGAAACTAAACCAAAGCAAACATACTCCCTTGTTTTCTGTATAACACAGCAGAATACTATCTGTAGGCTTCATACCAAGGAACAACAATGGAGACTGTCCTTGCCCACATTTTCCTGCCAAGAGCACATCTTGAACGACTTTTCTTTGCTTCTTGGTGATTTTCCTGTTTGTCTTCAGAACAGTCAAGTTGGGATCTACCTTTGATTGTTGTTAGCTGCTCCTGTAACTAATTCCATTCCAGTTATGTTACATTGGAATTATCTTTTGTTGTGGTAGGATTTGTTTTATCGTCATTCTTTGTATTGAGTCGCTTGTTCTTTTATTCGCCAGAAGCTCAAGGGAGAAGTAAAACATCTTGTCAATACACCTTCACCTTTAATATGACATTTTCTACTTTTCTTTCCTAGAGAAATCTTATTCCTTTAACTCTGTAAAACTTGCTGAACAACGTGGAAGCTGAATGTTCCAATGAATCTGATCTGATCACTGTCACAGACCTCACTAATCATCACTGATGACAGTTCATCTCATCTCATCTCATCTCATCTCATAGGCCTATTGCTCACAGCCCCACTCACCATAAAACATGATGACAGTTTCCATGCTGAACAACATGAAACAAAAGAACATAATCTCGAGTTAACGAGCAAACAAAGGAGAATTATAGTTACTGTTTTAATGACAGTGCAAGAACATACATCTTCAAGGCAAAAGAAACACATGTAGTTACTGTTTCAACTCACAAGATACAACTCAAGTAAAAAATTAAAAAAACAAAAAAAAACACCTGTAGCTACTGTTTAACTCACAACAGCATACACCTCAAGGAAAAAAAAACACCACCTGTAGTTACTGTTTTAACTGACAGCACCACAACATACATCTCTCAAGGCAAAAGAAACACCTGTAGTTACTGTTTCAACTCACAAGATACAACTCAGGAAAAAAAAAAAACAAACCTGTAGCTACTGTTAAACTCACAACCACATACACCTCAAGGCAAAAAAAAACACACCTGTAGTTACTGTTTTAACTGACAGCACCACAACATACATCTCTCAAGGCGAAAAAAACACCTATATTACTGTTAATGTTTTAACTTACAGAAACACACGTGTCTCTCAAGGGGAAAAAAACAACTGTAGGTACTGTTTTAACTGAAAGACTAAAACATACATCTCTTAGGGCAAAAAAACACCTGTAATTACTTTTTCAACTCACAACAACACACACACTCAAGTCAAAAAAAATATCTGTAGCTACGGTTTTAACTCACAAAAACAAACACCTCTCAAGGCGATAACACCTGTAATTCCTGTTTTAACTCATAAAAATACATCTCTCAAGACAAAAAACACCTGTGATTACTTTTTCAACTCACAAAAAAACATACATCTGTCAAGGCAAAAAACACCTGTAAATACGGTTTTAACTGACAGTACAAAAACATACATCTTCAAGGCAAAAACACTTGTAAATACTTTTTAATCATAATATACTCTCTAAGGCAAAAACACGAATTTTCAATCACAAACTACTCAAAGTCAAAAAAGCCTGTATACGGTTTTAACTGACAACAAAAACATACACCTCTCAAGGCATAAACACTGTAATTACTTTTTCAACTCACAAAACAACACCTCAAGTACAACAATCTGTAGTACTTTTTAACTCACAAAAACATACACCTCTCAAGGCGATAACACTTGTAATTCCTTTTTAACTCACAAAAAATACATCTGTCAAGGCAAAAAAACCTGTGATTACTTTTTCAACTCACAAAAAACATACATGTCTGAAGGAAAAAAAAGCACCTGTAATTACTGTTTTAACTGACAGTTTAAAAACACACATCTCTCAAGGCAAAAAAGCAGCTGTAACTACTGTTTCAACTCTCAAAAAATTATACATTTCTCAAGCCAAAAACCATCTGTAAATACGGTTTTAACAGACAATACAAAAACATACATCTCTCAAAGCAAAAACCCCCTGTAATTACTGTCTAACTCATAAGACAACAACATACACCTCAAGGCAAGAAACACCTGTTAGGTGTTTCCATAACCTATGCGGTTGTTGTGTTGTGTAGCGAGGTGTCCAAGACCTCAGCTTCTCTAGGGGGTCAGCATATTGAGGATAGTCCCCATCTCCTCTACTTTGCTGCTTTACCCTACCTGACCCTAAGGAACGAAGGCAGCCATTGACAGCTGGTGGGGGGGTTGTACAGAAGCTAAGGTGCACAGTCACCCATCAATGCTACTTAACCTTCGCTTGGTGAAAACGAGTGCACTGACCACTGAGCTATTCTGTCCCCAAAACCTGAAGTTACTGTTTTAACTGGCAGCACAACACTGCCTATGTTCATACAGGTACTGAGGCTGAAGAGCCGTCACGTGCAATACAAACATTAATTTTCATTACGTTAAATAGGACACCTGTGGTCAATTTTCATGGAAGAACTTTTTTTTTCTAAATACAGGTGCATTTTAAAAAAAATTAAGTGATATTACACTGAGCTTCCTATCAAAATAATATCAAAAGCCCATAACAACAACTCCTTTTTATTCTGTGGCAGTAATTTCAGATTCATCAATGGTGCGGTTTACGTGAGACTGTTTATCCACCATTAAGATAGCCACATTCCGACTTCAAGGGTGATGTCTAAACACGACACCAGTATGCATGCCTTTTTAAAATGTTGTCATCCATTCTTACCGCATGCGATGGCCTGCACTCCTAAAAGGCGAGTCAGGTTTTGAATGTTACCTATGATATGCTGAGTGCACTCACACACAGGACCCTTGGTTTATAGTCTCATCAGAGGGGCTTTTGGGGGAATGGAGTTAGTTCTGGTGCTGACCCTAGGGAGGAAAATTCCCTCTTACAGGCGTCTTGGTGGTAACTCAACCCAGACCATCAGATCACAACCTCAGTGCTCTAATCCCCAGGCTATTCCGTCCCCTACAACAACAATCAACTTAATGGTAAAAAATATACCTATAACTCCAGCAATTCCATGGCAACATCAGCACCAATGCCATCAACACAACAACAACAACAACAGCTCTTGGTGAATAAATGTTATGGACGCACTGGTCACTTTGTATGGCAACTTGTAGTTCAACAGTAATAGAAACATCGATCACCAACACAATCACGAAACAGAGCAACTCAATAACCTGCTTCGTGACAACATCTACTTTAACACTAACAACTCCATCAACAACAAACCCAATCAATAATGGAGCAGGTTTAACCTGCTTCGTGACAACATCTACTTTAACACTAACAACTCCATCAACAACAAACCCAATCAATAATGGAGCAGGTTTAACCTGTTTCGTGACAACATCTACTAAACACTAACAACCCCATCAACAAAAACCCAATCAATAATGAAGCAGGTTAAACCTGCTTCGTGACAACAACTACTTAAGCAGTAAACAACCCTCACCAACAATCAATACCCAATCAATGGCCTACTTCCTTCTCCACTTCATTTTTTGCACCTAACTGAACAACCAAGCTGTTGGCAAACATCCAAACTTTGTTGTAAACTGTGTACCAGTGTTCTTGAAACTGATGCAGCAAACCTATCAGATTTGAGAAGGGGGGGGGGGAGGGTAAGGATTGTTAAGACCAACAACAGCTATCTATCTGTCCCTTAGTCTGGCGACCATGGGGGCACATTTGAAGACTTGACAACCAGTTCCCTCCTCCATTCCTCTCTCTGTTCTGCCTTTCTCAAAGTTTTGTTGAGTTCTAGGCCTTTCCATTCGCTGATGTTGTCCTCCCAACTCTTCCTTGGTCTGCCTCTTTTTCTTCCTCCTAGGAAAGTGCCTTGCAGTTTTGTTTTTGCAAGTCATTTGATCTTGTTACATGCCTGTACCATTTACGTTTACGCTTCTTTACGATTGATAGAAGGTTTTCATAGGGACCAATGGTTTGCTGGATTCTGCTACACACTTCTTTGTTGCTTATCATATGTGGTCTCTGTAGGAGATGTCAAAGAACAACAAGGAGATGCCAACAACAACAGCAACAAAAAAAGCAGTTTCCCAAAGTGCAGTAGTCACCATTACAATTACCATATACCTCCTACCAGTAAGCATGTAGGGCTACACAGACAGAAGACTGCGGACAAATTGCTTAAATTCAATGTACCCATCTAGAAATAAAATTTTGAATTGACTGTCCATAAACAGAAAAGGATTAGTGGATGGGGGGTGGGGGGAAACACCACTGTGGTTAAATTGTTGCGTTCGCAATTTGACGGCCCAGGCTTGAGCCACCACTGAGACACCCACCCATTAAAGGGGATTTTCCCCATGGACTTTTAACATCAGTACTGACTCCACTCCCCAGCAAGTCCTTCGCTGAGACTATACACCGAGGTACCGTGTGCGATCTTACACAGAACATATTGTATACACATTAAAATTCTCTGTCTTTCGGAAGAGTAGACCATTCATGCCAGCAAGAAGAGGTGACCGAAAAAAAAAATATTCTTTAAATCCATGGACACTGGTGTCGCGTTCAGGCATCATCCCAGAAGTCGGAATGTGGCTACCTAAATGGTGGATAAAATGAGTCGCACAGGGAAAAAATCTGACCAATTGTTAAACCTCGGAGCTCTAGCTGAGGACCAGAGGGGGAAGAAGAAAAAAAGAAAGAAAAGGATGACATAAAGAAAGGGGTCATCTGTCACTGACTGTCTTGACCAAGATGTATGTTGGGCAGAAGGAGAGCTTGAGGTTCACTGTCAGTTTCTGAGGGTGCCAATCAATGCTTGTGGAATGTTCTAGAAATCATCCATCACAACTGCAGTAATGGAATGTTGGAGGGGGGTGGGGAGAAAAAAGTGTGTGCTGTGTGTGTGTGTGTGGTGTGTGTGTTGTTTTTCACACACGCACGCACGCACGCCGCCGCACGCACGCACGCACGCACGCACGCACGCACGCACACACACACACACACACACACAACACACTTTGAAACATTGGGGTCTAAAATGAGAGATGACGTTATTTTTTTTTATCAAGTTCCTTGTGCGTTCTCTTGTTTCTAAAGGTATTGGGATAAATTTTTGCTGGGTGCTACCACACTGCGGTCTTTACGGAACGAGTTGGCAGATTCTCTGGCAAAACGCAGTGCATCAGAATGTACAAGTGACATAATGATTAATAGTAAAGGTCTACGTTTATCTTCTTTTGAAATTATTTCAATTCTTGCAAACTCCATGCACTCAAAGTTTTTTAGACTTCACTTGGATCTTTGTGTTGCCCACGAAATATAGAAATTACCATTCAGTTTAAATGTTTGGAAAACTAAATATTCAAAAGATGTTTTCTGCATTTGTTCTGCTGTTATATCAGTTTATCATATATTGTTTGATTGCCCTGTGCTCATTGCCTCGTATAAAACCAAAGGGATAGATCTAAGGGGAAAAAATATGGAAATATCCAAAGTGTTCCGTATGATTTCGAGTCGCATGTCCTAATATCAGTTGCAGAAAGTATTTGCCAGTCACCAGTAGACAGTTACTGTAAATGAAATTTCATAAACTTATCACCATCCATTACATTCTTCATCCTTTCACCTTTCCCCTCATCCCCTTTTCAGTACATTCTTAAGTGAATGTACCATTGTCTTAATCACCTTGTAATGAATGGACATTAAATCAATGAGAAGAAGAAGAAGAAGAAACACACACACCACACAACACACACACACACACACACACACACTCATCAGCCTCAATTTTTCTTTTGTCATCAAGCAATAATCAAAGCTGCAAGTGATACAGAAATCACGAAAATTGTATTCCTGTCACTCAGTGAAAAGCCTTCCTGATAACACAGGCACATCAATGTCTGACAGCTGCCTCTGCCCTTCTTTCACACCTCTGCCTGAAGCAACATGCCGCTGAATTGAGTTATTCCATCTCCAGCAAACGTGTATTCATCATCACCTCTGATTCTATAAACACATGTTGACCTGCATGTACCTTCACAACACAATACCCTGTAGACCAACTGTGGCCATCAGCATACACAATCCTTTCAAGTCACCATCTACAAAATGTCAAGTCTGGCTTCTTTCTATCATCACCTCACCAGGACTGGTGGTGGCCAGGAAGCAGTAGGTTCCTGTGACAGGGGCGGTGAATTGCCCTGTCTGTCCATCATACCCACCCCCCTCATTGCTTTCAATTTTATCACAGACCAGGATCTGCTGTCGTTGGTGGTCACTGAGTCTGTCATCCATGCACTGAAACCCACCGGGGTGTTGGCGGTCTCTGCAAGTACAACACGCACACCAGATGAAAAAACATCCCAGAGACAAATGTGATGAAATTAATATCCATCTTCGTGTCAAATAGCGCTGTACACACACCACACACAACACACACACACACACACACACACACACACACACACACACACACACACACACACACACACACAACTTTAAACCGAGGCCCCGTGTGCGAACGCACGAAGAACATCTTGTGCCCACACGTTAAATCCTGTTCCGCTTTTCGTAAGAGTAGGCCATTGTGTGCCGGTGGGAACAGATGACATTTACAAAACTGCATACACACGGGGACTGGATGTAAAAAAGCACAAGTGTGCTTATTTCATTATCCTCGATATGAAATAATGAATCAATCAAATCAATCAATCAAACACACACACACACACACACACACACACACACACACACACACACACACACACACACACACACACACACACACACACACACACACACACACAGAGGGGGACGGGATAGCCTAGTGGTCAGAACATTGCGCTCACAATTTGACGACCCGGGTTCGATTCCCGTTCGAGATGGTTTTTTCTCCTGGAGTTAACATCAGTGCTGACTCTACTCTTCCCCAAAGTCCTTCGGATGAAACTATAAACCGAGGCCCCGTGTGCGAACGCACGCAGAACATCTTGCGCACACGGTAAATCCTGTTCCGCTTTTCGTAAGAGAAGGCCATCGTGTGCCGGTGGGAACAGATGACATTTACAAAAACTGCATACATACGGGGACTGGATGTAAAAAGGCACTTGAGTGCTTATTCCATTATCCTCGATATAGAAGAATAAATAAATAAAAAATAAATAAATGAACACACACACACACACACACACACACACACACACACACACACACACACACACACACACACACACACACACACACACACCACACCTAAACAGAGAGAAACACAATCAGAAGGATGGACAAAAAAATGGAACTGACATCCTTTGTCAGGTATGATAGATAGACAGATAAACAGGCAGATGCACAGGCTTCCACAGTGATGCATACAAAAGTGTAATGCATATATATATATATATATATATTATATATATATATATATATATATATATATATATATATATATATATAATATATATTTGTATTTTGTACCACTTCATGTCACAGCAGATTTCTCTGCGTGAAATTCGGCCTGCTCTCCCCGGGGAGAGCGCGTCGCCACATGTGCAGCGCCTACCCATTTTTTTTTTTTTTTCCTGCATGCAACTGTATTTGTTTCCCTATCAGAGTGGCTTTTTTCTACAGAATTTTGCCAGGGACCACCCCATTGTTGCCGTGGGTTCTTTTACGTGCGCTAAATAGTGATGTGTAACACACGGGACCTCGCTTTATCGTCTCATCCGAAAGACTAGCGCCCAGACCACCACTCAGGGTCTAATGGATGGGGGAAAAGTTTTGGGTCCAAACGGGGTACAAACCCCGCACACTCCGACCCGGGTTTTTGCTTTCCAGGCAAGGCGCGTTACCACCTAGACCACCGATCCACTATACATATGTGTATATATATATATATATAATATATATATATATATATATATATATATATATATATATATATATATATATATATATATATATATATAATTATGTAAAATGATATATGAACACATATCTAGACACACGACATATATTATTACATACAAATATATATATATATGCATATAAAAACATATTAGAAGGATGCGGGGCTGTTATACACACTATAAATCATCATCATACATAGACTAACTTATACCACATACATACACTGTAAAAAAAAAATTCAAAAGAGAGAGAGAGATAACAGATACCTCACAACACATATAAACCTAAAACAATACAGATACAACCATATTCGGAGAAACAATTATAAAGATAAAACAGACACACAAACTCAGGAAGACAGATAAATTGACAGGTACACAGATAGATAGGCAATCAAATTGATAGGCGAAGAAACAGACTCTACAACAGACAGATGAACAGACTGATAGATTGATCAAACAACCGACAAACTGACTGGTAGACCAATAGACAGACAGGTGAGCATGGACAGTTTAAAAAAAAGTTGCTACTGATTTCATTTGATTTCTGTACCTGAAATTTAAAATGGACAAAATTAAGTAAAGTATGTAAAGGTTGGCAAGTTTGTAGCAGAGAAGGGGCTGGGGTACACGCCAAAAGGAAAAAGAGGTTCACTCACCAAATCTGGACTCCAAATAGGTCAGCTCCCCCTGGATCTTCGCCATGTTTAATTTCAGTTCACTGCAGTCTTTCTTCAGCTGGTCAATGTCCTTCTTCAGGCTGCTGTGCTCTCCCTGTAAAGCCGTCACGTCCTTCTTCATACTGCTGTGCTCTCCCTGTAAAGCCGTCACGTCCTTCTTCATACTGCTGTGCTCTCCCTGTAAAGCCGTCACGTCCTTCTTCATACTGCTCTGTTCTCCTGTAAAGCCGTCACGTCCTTCTTCATACTGCTCTGTTCCCTGTAAGCCGTCACGTCCTTCTTCATACTGCTCTGTTCTCCCTGTAAAGCCGTCACGTCCTTCTTCATACTGCTTGTCTCCTGTAAAGCCGTCACGTCCTTCTTCATACTGCTCTGTTCTCCCTGTAAAGCCGTCACGTCCTTCTTCATACTGCTCTGTTCTCCCTGTAAAGCCGTCACGTCCTTCTTCATACTGCTCTGTTCTCCCTGTAAAGCCGTCACGTCCTTCTTCATACTGCTCTGTTCTCCCTGTAAAGCCGTCACGTCCTTCTTCATACTGCTCTGTTCTCCCTGTAAAGCCGTCACGTCCTTCTTCATATGCTGTCCCCTTACCGTCACGTCTTCTTCATTGCTTGTTCTCCTGTAAAGCCGTCACGTCCTTCTTCATACTGCTGTGCTCTCCCTGTAAAGCCGTCACGTCCTTCTTCATACTGCTCTGTTCTCCTGTAAAGCCGTCAGCGTCCTGCTCTTCCAGCGTCACCCTTCTTGCCTGTCTCCCTGTAAAGCCGTCACGTCCTTCTTCATACTGCTCTGTTCTCCCTGTAAAGCCGTCACGTCCTTCTTCATACTGCTCTGTTCTCCCTGTAAAGCCGTCACGTCAGTCTGGACACTGGTGAACTTTGTCAGGACATCGCCATGATCAGCCTTCAGTTGCACGATGTCTGCCTGCTGCCTGGAAGTGTCGGTCTGGACAGAGGTCAGGTCTGTGTGGACAGAGGTCAGGTCAGTCCGCAGTGTGGTCAGCTGAGCACACGCTTTGTCCTTCTCTGCCGTCAGCACGGCCAGGTCCTGTTGGACAATGGCATATTTGTCTTTCATGGCCGTCACCTCTCTCTGCAAGGTCGCCTGCTGCGTGGTCAGTGTGGCGTTCTTGTCTTTCAGCGTGGCCACTTCTCTCTGCAGGCTGCTGTGGTCTGTGGCCAGTTTGCTGTTAGCGTTGCTGAGCAGAGACACGTGCGGGTGAGAGCTGTGTGTTTGTAGACAGCAGTAAGCTGACCTGACCCGCCAAGTCTTCCACCTTCTTGCGCAGATCATCCAGGTCAGGCTTTGCATCTGCTCCTGCTGAGGCCCTGGCTCCAGGAGGGTCTTCAGAGTGCTGCTGCAGGGATCCTGAAGGCTGCTGGTTGTAGGCTGGGCCCGAGGCCTGGCTGGACTGGATGATGTTGCCCATGAAAGCCTGGAGAAGGCTGGTCATCAGGGAGGAGTTGTCCTCCGTGTGATGGCGAAGCAGGGAGCCGCTGTGCAGGTCCCTGTTCAGGATGCTCTGTAGCTCTCCCTGCAAGAAGAGTGCAGTTTCAGCTGGGCCGTGGACACAGCAGGAGCTGGCAGCTGTGATGATGATGGGGACAGTTGTCGTGAAGCGTGTCCTGGGCTTGCCGGGCCTCTGCCATGCTGGAGTGACGTCGCTCGTCAGGCCGTCACACGCCTCTCTCAGGCTGCGGCAACAGGCGTCACGAGCATCAGCAGCGTGACGCAGCAGATTGGCGTAGGGCGTTGATGCTGTGGTCCATGGCGTCTCTCTCCTGCTCCAGCTTCCTCTCTTCCTCCGACAGTTTCCTCACCGCCTCTTCCACCATCTGCAGCTGCTGTCTGACCTGACCCTGGGTGGCTTCAGTGCTGGATGCTGCTGCTGGTGTCTGAAGGATCCTGCAGCGTCCTCACCTGACCCCCCTGACATAATCTGTCATGGGAACGGCGACAGGTACAGCAGAAGCTGTTGTCGCACTGGCGACAGTGGAACTGTGCTGTGTAGTCTCCATAACACAGTGAGCAGGGTCCAGGCTGGGGGTCGTCCTCTCTGCTGCTGCTTCTGCTGCTGCTATCCAGGTAATAATGTCCCTGAAATGAAAAACACACCACACATTCACACGCACGTACACAAGGCACGCATGAATGTACACACAGACACACAGACACAAACAACACAACACACACACACACACACACACACACACACACACACACACACACACACACACACACACACACACACACACACACAATTATTTAATCAATACAAACATGAGTGGTCAGAGCATTCCCTACCCCACCTAAGGTTAAGCAGCATCGAGCGTGGTTACCAAGTCGATGGGTGACCGTTTGTGCGACATGGCTTCAGTAGTCCCCCAGTTCACCCAACTGTAAATGGATACCTTCCCTCTTTAGGGTCAGGAAGGTAAATATATTCTATATTCTTCTATATTCTTCTTTTATATCTAGGATAATGGAATAAGCACTCGTGTACTTTTTTTCATCCAGTCCCCGTGTGTATGCAGTTTTGTAAATATTGGCATCTGTTCCCACCGGCACACAATGGCTTACTCTTACGAAAAGCAGAACAGGATTTAACCTGTGCGCAAGATGTTCTGCGTGCGTTCCACACACAGGGTTTGGTTTACAGTCTCATCCGAAAGACTATAATTAGTGAGGGAAGAGATGGGAGCCGCCCTCAACAAGCTGTTCCCTATAGAACTGGGGTCTCTGATTCCTCACTCCATGAACGACCATATAGGTTATGGAACACCTTTCCTTTAAAAAGAACACAATTTTCTCACACCATAGTCTTTAAATTCTTCAACATTTGCTCTACACCTCAATCAGGAACAAAGCCCTCCCTCCCTTATCCCACATCAAATCAAAGAGAAGAAACAAACACCAAAATCAAACACCAAACTGCAGTTTTGTAAATATATGTTTTGACATAAATAACTACCCAAACTGTACAGTTCTGATTTGTTATGGCATAAATACCCAACCCAAATTGCAGGAAGTTTTCATTTGTTATGATATAAATAACACCCAAAATGTTCTTTTTTGATTTGTTATGCCATAAAAAAAATACTACCCAAACTGTAATTTTTTTCCATTGTAAGGGCATGATTAACCACCTAAACGGCACAGTTTTCTTTTTGTTGGCATAATGATACCCATCAAAACTGCACAAGGTTTCACTAATTTTGGCATCATGTATCACCCCTGTTGCATTGTATAATTCAATTAGTTTTGGCATAAACAACGACCCAAACACCACAAAATTTTCATTTCTTTTGAAAAAATAACTACCCAAACTGTGCAGTTTTTATGTGCTATGTGTTGGCATAAATAACTACCCAAACTGTAAATTTTATTTGTTATTGCATAAATAACTACCCAAACTACAATTTTGATTTGTTATTGTATAAATAAAATACCCAAATAGCTGTACAGTTTTGATTTGCTATGGCATAAATAACTACCCAAACTGTGCAGTTTTGATTTGCTATGCCATAAATAACTACCCAAACCAGTACAGATTTGATTTGCTATGGTGTTGACATAAATAACTACCCAAACTGTGCAGTTTTGATTTGCTAAGGTGGAATAAATAACTACCAAAACTGTGCAGTTTTTGATTTGCTATGGCATAAATAACTACCCAAACCTGTACAGTTTGGATTTGCTATGGAATAAATAACTACCCAAACTGTACAGTTTTGATTTGCTATGATGTTGACATAAATAACTACCCAAAATGTGCAGTTTTGATTTGCTATGGTTGGAATAAATAACTACCGATACTGTACAGTTTGATTTGCTATGGCATAAATAACTACCCAAACTGTACAGTTTTAATTTGCTATGGTGTTCACTGATTGTGGAATAAATAACTACCCAAACTGTACAGTTTTATTTGCTATGTGTTTCACTGTTTGGAATAATATAACTACCCAAACTGTACAGTTTTTATTTGCTATGCCAAAAAAAACTACCCAAACTGTGCAGTTTTGATTTGCTATAGTGTTGGAATAAATAACTACCCAAAATGTGCAGTTTTGATTTCTATGATGCCTACATAAATAACTACCCAAACTGTGCAGTTTTGATTTGCTATGGCAGAAATAACTACCCAAACTGTGCAGTTTTGATTTGCTATGGCAGAAATAACTACCCAAAACTGTGTTGCAGATATTTGTTGATTTGCTATGGCAGAAATAACTACCCAAACATGCAGTTTTGATTTGCTTTGGCAGAAATAACTACCCAAACTGTGCAGTTTTTGATTTGCTATGGTGTTGAATTAAATAAACTAACCCGAACTGTGCAGTTTTGATTTGCTATGGCAGAAATAACTACCCAAACTGTGCAGTTCTGATTTGCTATGGCAGAAATAACTACCCAAACTGTGCAGTTTTGATTTGCTATGGCAGAAATAACTAGCCAAACTGAGCAGTTTTTGATTTGCTATGGCAGATATAACTACCCAAACTGTGCAGTTTCGATTTGCTATGGTGTTGACATGAATAAACTACCCAAACTGTGCAGTTTTGATTTGCTATGGCTGAAATAACAACCCACACCTGTACAGTTTTGATTTGCTATGGTGTTGACATAAATAACTACCCAAACTGTACAGTTTTGATTTGCAATGATGTTGACATGAATAAACTACCCAAACTGTGCAGTTTTGATTTGCTATGGCATATATAACTACCCAAACTGTGCAGTTTTGATTTGCTGTGGTTTTGACATGAATAAACTACCCAAACTGTGCAGATGCAACACTAATTACACTGAAAGGCAGCATCGGCAGTCTACCTGGAATCCAGCTACCCCTCCAGGTGGCAGAGGGATGACACGACGGCAGGTGGGACATGTCAGACTGTCGGCTGATCCCCCTCCTTCCTCCTCAGTGCCTGGTCTGACAGTGTCAGGTGTCTGAAATACACAGACATGGACATGACAATTCCTGATAGAAAGAATGGCATGACAATTCCTGATAGAAAGAATGGCATGACAATTCCTGATAGAAAGAATGGCATGACAATTCCTGATAGAAAGAATGGCATGACAATCCTTGATAGAAAGAATGGCATGACAATTCCTGGTAGAAAGAATGGCATGACAATCCTTGATAGAAAGAATGGCATGACAATCCTTGATAGAAAGAATGGCATGACAATTCCTGATAGAAAGAATGGCATGACAATTCCTGATAGAAAGAATGGCATGACAATCCTTGATAGAAAGAATGGCATGACAATTCCTGATAGAAAGAAGGTAAGAATAGCACCATGGTCCTCTCCTAACTCTCTTCCTCTTATATCCTTCAGTTCCCCCCACCCCTTTTTATTTTTTATTTATTTAAACTGATTTACTTACCACAAATTATGTGCATACTAGTTCTAAAGCAATAAAATGATAACCTTTCTTGTTCAAATTTTCTGCCTAGTTTTTTTTCTCTCCAATTTCCTAGATCAGTCCATGTGCAAACCTACATATTACAACTGGAATAGTATTGAAAATATCTCCATATGCTTGGGAAAAAATGTATGTTAAAAATCCAAAAATACTCTGATTCTTTTTTTTCAAAAACTTTAAAATACTACAGCTTGACTTATTCCTTGATTTTTTTTAATTGCTTGTAAATTCATATGTCATTCTAGCCAAGGGTTTTAAAACATTGCATTTATTGGTGAGTCTGTGTGTGTGTGTGTGTGTGTGTGTGTGTGTGTGTGTGTGTGTGTGTGTGTGTGTGTGTGTGTGTGTGTGGTGTGTGTGTGTGTGTGTGTGATGGGGGAGGGGGGGGAGTGTGAGTGTGTTGTGTGTGAATGTGTGTGTGTCACTGTGTGTGTGTGTGTGTTTGTGTGTGTGTGCTTGTGTGGTGTGTGTGTGTGTGTGTGTGTGTGTGTGTGTGTGTGTGTGTTGTGTGTGTGTGTGTGTGTCTGTGTGTGTGTGTGTCTGTGTGTGTCTGTGTGTGTGTGTGTGTGTGTGTGTGTGTGTGTGTGTGTGTGTGTGTGTGTGTCTGTGTGTGTCGTGTGTGCTGTGTGTGTCAAATCAAATCAATCAAATCAATCAAAATTTTATTTTCAGATGGTACATTGAGTAAGAATCGATTTCCTTTTTTTCATGAAGCCAATTATCTAAAGAAAAAACAAAAAACAACCAAAAAAACAAACACACACACACACACACACACACACACACACACACACACACACACACACACACACACACACTCTCTCTCTCTCTCTCTCTCTCTCTCTCTCTCTCTCTCTCTCTCTCTCTCTCTCTCTCTCTCTCACACACACACACACACACACACACACACACACACACACACACACACACACACACAAGCTCCCCCCACCCCCCCACCCCCACCCCACTGCTGTCCACTTGATCTCCACCTGTTGCCATTCTTCTGCTTGGTCAGTTTGATAGACAGGCCTCCTTCCTAGAAAACTTTGTAAAATGTCCTGGTTCCGTTTTCGGTTTCGTCACATGATGTCATGGACCTATTAAGTCAAACTGTGTGTGTGTGTGTGTGTGTGTGTGTGTGTGTGTGTGTGTGTGTGTGTGTGTGTGTGTGTCTGTGTCTGTGTCTGTGTCTGTGTCTGTGTCTGTGTGTCGGGGGGGGGGGGGGGGCAGGTTGGTGTGGATGGTGTGTATGTGTAGGGGGAGGAGCGTGTGTGTATGTGTGTGGGGGGGGGGAGGGATGGTGTAGGGGGGGGGGGTGGAGCGTGTGTGCGTGTGTGTGTGTGTGTGTGTTGTGTGTGTGTGTGTGTGTGTGTGTGTGTGTGTGTGTGTGTGTGTGTGTGTGCGTGCATGAATGCATGCATGTATACGTGCGTGTGCGAATGCGTGCGTACAATGCGTAAATAATAGTGATCCTATGTCTTTTCTAGTCAGTGGTTTTAATAACATTGAATCCAAACATTGGTGTGTGCGTTTGCGTGTGTGCTAGCGCGTGCGCGTACGAGTGTGAGTGTTTGTGACATTTTTATTTGAAGTTATCATACAACTCTTAACAAATATGAAATGTAGCTTATTTCGCGTCTTTGATTATGATTCGTATCAATATGCCCTTCAGGGATGAACTTAAAGTGTTTTTGACTTTGACTTGACTTGACTCATAGAGCCAAAACTTGATAAAGTTGTGTCATAGCACCCTACTTCTTTCCTCAATCAACTAATTGCCTATTTCTGAAAACACAATCAATGCAGGTGGCAATGTTTTGGGATAGGTAGGCCTACCTACCTCCCTGTCCGCCACACCTGCACAGAAAAATCTCTCAAATATCAACTTACTCATCAAGCTTAGAGTGAACAGCTACCACAAAATAGCTCACCAAAAAAAAAAGGAAGTTTTCGTTTTTAACAAGAACAGACTTGTCAATGAAGGAAGAACAGATCAAATATGATTCCTACCTGGGTAGTGACTTTTCTTGCCACCAGTTTTGTCAGACAAGGAAAACAAAAAGAGTGAAAACATGGCAACTGTTTTGCTTCACGCCCTCGGTAAGGCTCCAGACATATGCTGCAAGAAACTCGGCTGTCCATTTCATCTCCACCTGTGGCCATTCTTCTGCTTGGTCAGTTTGATAGACAGGCCTCCTTCCTTGAAAACTTTGTAAAACTTCCTGGTTTTGGTTTCGGTTTCGGTCACGTGATGTCATGGACCCAAGTCAAACTGTCTTTTAACCACACAATTAGGCTAACAGCATTCGTCTGCATGTTTTCAGTGCGTGCTTACTCCAATAATCCGTTTTTTGTTTGTTTGTTTGTTTGATTGGTTGACTTTTGTTATTGTGTTTGTTGGGTTTTGTTTTGTGTTTATCCCAGAGGTTCTTTTCTTTATTCATGAACATCCTTATCTCTTTATCTACAAATCTTCCAGAAATGGGCTGATAGTCATGTATACCATGAAGACCAGCTGATTCTGTCAAATAGTGTTCTGATAAGTTCTTTTCATAAACAGCAGCAACGAACAAAAAAAAATACCCAAACAAACAAAGTTTGGTATATTTGCTTTTTGCAGTCTTTTTTTTTTTTTTTTTTTGTCTTTTTTTGAGATTTTTTTGGTTACATGTTTTTGTTGTTGTTGTTGATGTTTCGTTTTATATTGTTGGTTGGTTTGTTTTTTGAACTGTCGAGGCAACATCCTTTTTTTCCAATTACTTCTGACGTTTTGATGTTGATCAATTAGTGTTTTTATACACATACATACGCGCACACCCCCTCCCTCCACCCTTACACACACACACGCGCGCGCGCGCACGCACGCACGCACGCACGCACGCACGCACGCTATTGATCAAAACATTGCGCTCGCAATTTCACGAGCCGGGTTCGATTCCCAGTCGAGAGGATTTTTCCTCTAGAGTTAACATCAGTGCTGACTCCACTCTCCCCAAAACTCCTTCGGATGAGACTATAAACCGAAGCCCCGTGTGCGAACGCACGAAGAACATCTTGTGCACACGTTAAATCCTGTTCCGCTTTTCGTAAGAGTAGGCCATCGTGTGCCGGTGGGAACAGATGACCCGATTTACAAAAACTGCATACACACGGGGACTGGTGTGAAAAAGTACATGAGTGCTTATTCCATTATCCTCGAGATAAAAGATAAAAGAAAGAATAAAACTGTACACACACACACACACACACACACACACACACACACACACACACACACACACACACACACACACACACCACACACACACACACACACACATTCAGACGCTTCAAGCGACAAAACACAAACTTTTAGTCACATAATTATGAACTTTTCCCCTTTACTCTCCTTAACTGTCTTTCTTTGTCTAATATTATCCACGGTGAAAAGACATTAAATTGAAGAACAAAACGAACGAACGAACGCGCGCGCGCGCGCACACACACACACAACACACACACACACACACACACACACACACACACACACACACACACACACACACACACACGATCGCTCAAAGAAACGGAGGCAGCTTTTATTCTCTTTTTTTCTTTTTTTATTATCCTGAATATCTATGAACCGGTTCCAAATAATTTCAAGTCTTTCATTTTCAGCTGCATTTCTTTCTATGCATTCTGGACATTTTGTGAACATTAGAAATCTTCGAGATCTTTGATCATCTTCAACCATACAAATCATATTCCTATATTGTAATATTTGTTTATTTATTTATTCATTTTTTTCTTTTATATCGAGGATAATGGAATAAGCACTCATGTGCTTTTTTGCATCCAGTCCCCGAGTGTATGCAATTTTTGTAAATCATGTCATCTATTTCCACCGGCTCACGATGGCCTACTCTTACGAAAAGCGGAACAGATTTAACGTGTGCGCAAGATGTTCTGCGTGCGTTCGCACACGGGGCCTCGGTTTGCAGTCTCATCCGAAGGACTTTTGGGGAGAGTGGAGTCAGTACTGATGTTAACTCCAGGGAAAAAAATCCCTTCGAACGGGAATCGAACTCGGGTCGTCAAATTGCGAGCGCAATGCTCTGACCACAGGCCATCCGTCCCCGGTGGTCTAGAGGTAACGCACCTGCTGAGAAAGCCAAAAGTCCGGGTCGGAGCGTGCGCTAGTTCGAATCCCGTTTGGGCTCAAAACTTTTTCCCCCCATCCATTAGACCATAAGTGGTGGTCTGGTTGCTATTCTTTCGGGATGAGACGATAAACCGAGGTCCCATGTGTTACATAACATTATTTAGCACATGTTCCATTATCCTCGATTTAAAAAGAATAAAAGACAGAAATAATGTGATGGATGGTATAAAACCACACAGTCGGAAATCCTAATTTAACCGGTAGCCTCATGTAGATAATTCCTGTGCTAAAATGATGCAGAAAAGAAATATATTTTAAAAAAAAAACAAGAACGCCAATGTCACCACTAGTCATAGAGCAGAGGAATCTTACACCCATTCCTAAAATCAAACACTAAACTGCTTTGCTGTGGGTAATATATATATATATATATATTATGGATTGTTTTAGAAAATATAGTGGACGAAAACAAGTGCAGGTAACCATTTACAACTTAATTATCATAAAATTGATGTTTTTCAAGGATTCGACATAAAAAAAAAAAACCCACAAAACCAATCCCCTATAAGATCAATCTTTGAAGGCAACATTTGGGGAATTATTGAGTAAGGACCATGCTTTGGGTCTAACCCGGCTCCTGGTTGAGCACTCTTCAGAGTTCCCAGCCGGATTAATCCTCATTCATCCTCTGTGCGTAAGAGCAAGACACTTTTTAGAATTCAGAAGTGTCCAGTGCAGCCTTAGGAATAGGTAAATATTCCTGTGGCCTACCACTGCTGCCAGTAAAAGATGAAAATAAAAAGAGAAAGAAAATATGTTTAAAAAATATGTTGTAAAAAAAAACTGAATTAGAAGATAATATGCACTTCGTGAATCTTTGTATTATGCCTTATAGTTTGGGGACCCTTTATAAGAAAGGATGCAAGGGAGATAATAAAGTCCGTACCCAGCTGATAGGCTAATCCCAGCTGGATAACAATGATAACCCAAACATTATCAGCACTTTCAGTGCTGGCACAGGCAGTAGAAGTTGAAGAAAAATGGCCTATTTGGATCTCAAAAAGAGATGCTATTCTCCACTTAACCAATCATATAATTGAGAAAATATAGTGGAGATAAACAAGTGCAGGTAACCAGTTACAACTTTATTCTCATCATAAAATTGATGTTTTTCAAAGATTATATATATATATATTTATATATTGTCACACACACACACACACACACACACATATATATATATATATTTATATATATATATATATATATATAATATTATTATATTTTGTTGTGTGTGTGTGTGTGTGTGTGTGTGGTGTGTGGTGTGGTCTGTGTCATGTTACACAATTTTCTCTAGTCTATATAGATCTTTCTTATGGACTAAAAGTTCCTATAGATTTCTGCATATAAGAAATTCCTAACATGAATATCATAATTGAAAAAACACATATAATACAGGTAAAAACAACACCAAAAAACCCCAAAAGCATAAAGAAAAGAGCACACACAAAAAAACTCCCCCCCCAAAAAACCAAACCAAAACAAACAAGAACAGTAGAAAATGTCTACACCAAACTCACACAACTTTAAAATGTATCTCTACTCTACAATGGAAAACTAAACTAATGCAAACATACTCCCTTGTTTTTTGTATAACACAGCAGAATACTATCTGTAGGCTTCATACCAAGGAACAACAATGGAGACTGTCCTTGCCCACATTTTCCTGCCAAGAGCACATCTTGAACGACTTTTCTTTGCTTCTTGGTGATTTTCTGTTTGTCTTCAGAACAGTCAAGTTGGGATCTACCTTTGATTGTTGTTAGCTGCTCCTGTAACTAATTCCATTCCAGTTATGTTACATTGGAATTATCTTTTGTTGTGGTAGGATTTGTTTTATCGTCATTCTTTGTATTGAGTCGCTTGTTCTTTTATTCACCAGAAGCTCAAGGGAGAAGTAAAACATCTTGTCAATACACCTTCACCTTTAATATGACATTTTCTACTTTTCTTTCCTAGAGAAATCTTATTCCTTTAACTCTGCTAAAACTTGCTGAACAACGTGGAAGCTGAATGTTCAATGAATCTGATCTGATCACTGTCACAGACCTCACTAATCATCACCTGATGACAGTTCATCTCATCTCATCTCATCTATCTCATAGGCCTATTGCTCACAGCCCCACTCACCATAAAACATGATGACAGTTTCCATGCTGAACAACATGAAACAAAAGAACATAATCTCGAGTTAATGAGCAAACAAAGGAGAATATACAGTTACGTTTAACTGACAGTGCAAGAACATACATCTCTCAAGGCAAAAGAAACACATGTAAATTACTGTTTCAAACTCACAAGATACAACTCAAGAAAAAAAAAAAAAAAAAAAAACACCTGTAGCTACTGTTTAACTCACAATAACATACACCTCAAGGGAAAAAAAACCCACCTGTAGTTACTGTTTTAACTGACAGCACCACAACATACATCTCTCAAGGCAAAAGAAACACTGTAGTTACTGTTTCAACTCACAAGATACAACTCAAGGAAAAAAAGAAAAACACCTGTAGCTACTGTTAACTCACAACCACATACACCTCAAGGCAAAAAAAAACCCACACCTGTAGTTACTGTTTTAACTGACAGCACCACAACATACATTTCTCAAGGCGAAAAAACACCTGTAGTTACTGTTAATGTTTAACTTACAGAAACACACGTGTCTCAAGGGGAAAAAAAACAACTGTAGGTACTGTTTTAACTGAAAGTACTAAAACATACATCTCTTAGGGCAAAAAAACACCTGTAATTACTTTTTCAACTCACAACAACACACACCTCAAGTCAAAAAAAAATATCTGTACTAGACACAAAAACAAACACTCTCAAGGCGATAACACCTGTAATTCTGTTTTAACTTAAAAAACTCTCAAGCAAAAAACACCTGTATACTTTTTCAACTACAAAAACATACACTGTCAAGGCAAAAAAACACCTGAATACTTTTAACTACACAAAAACATACACCTCAAGTAAATTTAAACCGTTTAACTCATTAAATACATCTCTCAAGGCAAAAACACCAACCACATACAGTTCTAAAAAAACCTGTAAATACGTTTTAACTGACAGTACAAAAACATACATCTCTCAAGGCAAAACCCCCCACATGTAATTACTTTTCAACTCACAACAACACGCACCTCAAGTCACAACAATGCCTGTAGCTACTGTTTTAACTCACAAAAACATACACCTCTCAAGGCGATAACACTTGTAAATCTGTTTTAACTCATTAAAACATACATCTTCAAGGCAAAAAACACCTATGAGTATTTTTCAACTCACAAAAACATACATGTTTGAAGGAAAAAAAGCACCTGTAATTACTGTTTTAACTGACAGTTTAAAAACACACATCTCTCAAGGCAAAAAAGCAGCTGTAATTACTGTTTCAACTCTCAAAAAATATACATTTCTCAAGGCAAAAACCACCTGTAAATACGGTTTTAACAGACAATACAAAAACATACATCTCTCAAAGCAAAAACCCCCTGTAATTACTGTCTAACTCATAAGACAACAACATACACCTCAAGGCAAGAAACACCTGTTAGGTGTTTCCATAACCTATGCGGTTGTTGTGTTGTTGTGTAGCGAGGTGTCCAAGACCTCAGCTTCTCTAGGGGGTCAGCATATTGAGGATAGTCCCCATCTCCTCTCCTTCGCTGCTTTACCCACCTGACCCTAAGGAACGAAGGCAGCCATTGACAGCTGGTGGGGGGGTTGTACAGAAGCTAAGGTGCACGTCACCCATCAATGCTACTTAACCTTCGCTTGGTGAAAACGAGTGCACTGACCACTGAGCTATTCTGTCCGCAAACACCTGAAGTTACTGTTTTAACTGGCAGCACAACACTGCCTATGTTCATACAGGTACTGAGGCTGAAGGGCCGTCACGTGCAATACAAACATTAATTTTCATTACGTTAAATAGGACACCTGTGGTCAATTTCATGGAAGACTTTTTTTTTCTAAATACAGGTGCATTTTAAAAAAAATTAAAGTGATATTACACTGAGCTTCCTATCAAAATAATATCAAAAGCCCATAACAACAACTCCTTTTTATTCTGTGGCAGTAATTTCAGATTCATCAATGGTGCGGTTTACGTGAGACTGTTTATCCACCATTAAGATAGCCACATTCCGACTTCAAGGGTGATGTCTAAACACGACACCAGTGTGCATGCCTTTTTAAAATGTTGTCATCCATTCTTACCGGGATGCGATGGCCTGCACTCTTAAAAGGCGAGTCAGGTTTTGAATGTATACTTATGATATGCTGAGACACTCACACACAGGACCCTTGGTTTATAGTCTCATCAGAGGGGCTTTTGGGGGAATGGAGTTAGTTCTGGTGCTGACCCTAGGGGGGAAAATTCCCTCTTACAGGCGTCTTGGTGGTAACTCAAACCCAGACCATCAGATCACAACCTCAGTGCTCTAATCCCCAGGCTATTCCGTCCCCTACAACAACAATCAACTTAATGGTAAAAAATATAGCCTATAACTCCAGCAATTCCATGGCAACATCAGCACCAATGTCAACAACGAACAACAACAGCTCTTGGTGAATAAGTGTTATGGATGCACTGGTCACTTTGTATGGCAACTTGTAGTTCAACAGTAATAGAAACATCGATCACCAACAACAACCAACCACGGAAAACAAACACTAAACTCCATAAAACCATGCTTTCCGTGTGACAACATCTACTTTTAACAGATAAACAAACCCCATCAAACAACTAAAACACAACAATCAATAAATCAATGGAGCAGGTTAAACCTGCTTCGTGACAACTACTTAAGCAGTAACAACCCCATCAACAAAATATCAATGGCCCTACTTCCTTCTCCACTTCATTTTTTGCACCTAACTGAACAACCAAGCTGTTGGCAAACATCCAAACTTTGTTGTAAACTGTGTACCAGTGTTCTTGAAACTGATGCAGCAAACCTATCAGATTTGAGAAGGGGGGGGGGGAGGGTAAGGATTGTTAAGACCAACAACAGCTATCTATCTGTCCCTTAGTCTGGCGACCATAGGGGGCACATTTGAAGACTTGACAACCAGTTCCCTCCTCCATTCCTCTCTCTGTTCTGCCTTTCTCAAAGTTTTGTTGAGTTCTAGGCCTTTCCATTCGCTGATGTTGTCCTCCCAACTCTTCCTTGGTCTGCCTCTTTTTCTTCCTCCTAGAAAGTGCCTTGCAGTATTGTTTTTGCAAGTCATTTTGATCTTGTTACATGCCTGTACCATTTACATTTACGCTTCTTTACGATTATAGAAGGTTTTCATAGGGGACCAATGGTTTGCTGGATTCTGCTACCACTTCTTCGTTGCTTATCATATGTGGTCTCTGTAGGAGATGTCAAGGAGAAACAAGGAGATGCCAACAACAACAGCAACAAAAAAAGCAGTTTCCCAAAGTGCAGTAGTCACCATTACAATTACCATATACCTACCAGTAAGCATGTAGGGTACACAGACAAAAGACTGCGGACAAATTGCTTAAATTCAATGTACCCATCTAGAAATAAAATTTTGAATTGACTGTCCATAAACAGAAAAGATTAGTGGATGGGGGGTGGGGGAAACACCACTGTGGTTAAATTGTTGCCTTCGCAATTTGACGGCCCAGGTTTGAGCCACCACTGAGACACCCACCCATTAAAGGGGATTTTCCCCATGGACTTTTAACATCAGTACTGACTCCACTTCCCAGCAAGTCCTTCGCATGAGACTATACACCGAGGTACCGTGTGCGATCTTACACAGAACATATTGTATACACATTAAAATCTGCTCTGTCTTTCGGAAGAGTAGACCATTCATGCCAGCAAGAACAGGTGACCGAAAAAAAAAATTCTTTAAATCCATGGACACTGGTGTCGCGTTCAGGCATCATCCCAGAAGTCGGAATGTGGCTACCTAAATGGTGGATAAAATGAGTCGCACAGGAAAAAAATCTGACCTCTTGTTGTAAACCTCGGAGCTCCAGCTGAGGACCAGAGGGGGGAGAAGAAAAAAAGAAAGAAAAGGATGACATAAAGAAAGGGGTCATCTGAGAACTCCGCTACCAACGGTGCTATTATCCAACGTTCAATCTCTACGCCCCAAAATAGACGAACTGCAAGCCAGCGTGAACCACATGCACGAGTATAAGAAGGCCGGTCTGCTCGCCTTTACTGAAACGTGGCTTAGTGACTCAGTCCCTAGCCAGGAGCTTCGCATCGACGGTTTCGGTCAGCCCATTCGACTGGACAGAGACACACACGCGACTGGGAAGGAGAGGGGTGGCGGTGTGTGCTTCTACGTAAATGAGAGTTGGTGCCGCGAGGTTATAATTAGATCGACGCTGTCTGTGGAGGACATTGAGCTGCTCTCTATTTCGCTACGGCCCTTTTATCTACCACGGGAATTCCCACAACTATTTTTTACCTTAGTCTATATCCACCCCAAAGCAAAAGTGGCCAGAGCAACAGAATACATTTTAGATCACCTCCATGTGCTTGATTCTTTATCCCCTGATGCCCCAAAGTTTATCCTGGGTGATTTTAATAGTTGTTCTCTAAGTAAAACATTGAAGAACTATGAACAGTACGTGACCTGCCCCACGCGCCGTAATAAGATTCTGGATTTGTGCTATGGGACTGTAGCAGGCGCGTATAAATCATTGCCTATGCCTCCCCTGGGATCATCCGACCACAACTGCATTTTACTAGCACCCATGTACCAGTCAGTGTTTCAGCGCCTCCAGCCCATAGTCAAGACCACAAAGAAATGGACTGCTGATAGTATAGCTACATTGCAAGGCTGCTTTGATTGCACTGACTGGGATATGTTTTATAACGTGTGTTCTGATCTGAATGAGCTTACTGATGTTGTTTCTAGTTATATTTCATTTTGTGTCAGTTGTGTTATTCCAACAAAGGAGATAACTATTTACCCCAATAACAAGCCTTGGGTTACGAAAGACCTGAAACGGGTATTAAACAAAAAGAAAGTAGTATTTTATACAGGCACAGAAGAACAAAAGAAACAAATAAATAAAGAAGTCAAAGCTGCTATTTCACAGGCGAGACGGGAGTATAAATGTAAGATAGAAAATAAGTTTGCTGGGAACAATTTTCGGGCTGCATGGCAGGGCATCAAAAATATGTCAGCAGTAAACATGACAGCTGCACCACATAGGTCAAAGATCAGTCTGCAGGGGGTATGTGATAACAACTTACCTGACCATTTAAACGCATTTTTCACTCGCTTTGAAAAGCATGATTTTTCAGAGGAAATAAATGGCCTGAAAGAATCTCTGCTTTTTGAGAATGGCGTCATTGTTGATGAAGAAGTTATCTGCAAGCACTTCAAGGCAATAAACATTAACAAATCTCCTGGGCCAGATGGTATATGCGGTAGAACCCTTAAGTTCTGTGCTACTGAGCTTGCAAGTGTCTTTCAGCACCTGTTCCAGACCTCGCTGGACACTTGCCAGATACCAGTTATTTGGAAGACTTCCAATGTTATACCTCTTCCAAAGAAACCCAATCCTACTCGGCCTAATGATTTCAGACCTGTAGCTCTCACATCACTGGTGATGAAAACATTAGAAAAGATAATAAAATCTCTCATTCTTTCTGTTACAGAGAAAAACCTTGACCCATTACAATTTGCGTACAGATCTAGAAGGGGTGTCGAAGATGCCAAATTATTCATTTTGAACAAGCTGTACAATCACTTGGAAACACCTGATTCTCATGCCAGAATATTGTTTGCTGACTTTAGCTCAGCTTTCAATACAATGCAGCCTCATATTCTGGTTAACAAAATACTTTCAAAATTTGATGTAGACAATCAACTTATACGTTGGCTGATTGAATTTTTAACTGACAGGCCACAGCGTGTTTTTGCCAACAAAATACCTTCATCAGTTAGATATACCTACACTGGTTCCCCACAGGGCTGCGTCCTCTCGCCACTTCTTTACATTCTATACACAGATGATTGTAGAAGCAGCCATGAAAACTCATTTCTGGTAAAATTTGTGGACGACAGTGCTCTTCTGTCTCTCTTATCTGGATCAGTCCTAGACCATGGTCCAGCCCTTACCGAGTTCGTAGATTGGTGTGATGAGGCCTATCTGGAGCTAAATGTTTCTAAAACTAAAGACCTTCCTATTGATTTCAGAAGATCGGAGCACACTTCTGAGAATACCATCATCCATAGTGAAGAAGTTGAAAACGTTTTGAAATACAAATATCTGGGAACTGTTTTTGACCACAAGCTAAATTGGGATGCTAACACTGACGC
>CM060326.1:20630786-20650786 GCA_030674155.1 Stramonita haemastoma | reverse complement strand
CTCAGGGTCTAACTCTAGGGGGGGCGGATAGCCTAGTGGTCAGAACATTGCGCTGGCAATTTGAAGACCCGGGTTCGAGTCCGGTCGAGGAAATTTTCTTCCTGGAGTTAACATCAGTGCTGACTCCACTCTCCCCAAAAGTCCTTCGGATGAGACTTTAAACCGAGGCCCCGTGTGCGAACGCACGCAGAACATCTTGCGCACACGTTAAATCCTGTTCCGCTTTTCGTAAGAGTAGGCCATCATGTGCCGGTGGGAACAGATGACAATATTTACAAAACTGCATACACACGGGGACCGGATGAAAAAAAGCACATGATTGCTTATTCTGTTATCCTCGATATAAAAGAATAAATAAATAAATAAATAAATAAATAATGGATGGGGAAAAAGTTTTGGGTCCAAACGGGGTACAAACCCCGCACACTCCGACCCGGGCTTTTTGCTTTCTAGGCAAGGCGCGTTACCACCTAGACCACCGATCCACTATACATATGTGTATACATATATATATATATATATATATATATATATATATATATATATATATATATATATATATATATATATATATATATATATATATATATATATATGTAAAATGATATATGAACACATATCTAGACACACGACATATATTATTACATACAAATATATATTTATATATATATATATGCATATATAAACATATTAGAAGGATGTGGGGCTGTTATACACACTATAAATCATCATCATACATAGACTAACTTATACCACATACATACACTGTAAAAAAAAAAAAAAAATTTTAAAAGAGAGAGAGAGAGATAACAGATACCTCACAACACATATAAACCTAAAACAATACAGATACAACCATATTCGGAGGAACAATTTAAAACATAAAACAGACACACAAACTCAGGAAGACAGATAAATTGACAGGTACACAGATAGATAGGCGATCAAATTGATAGGCGAAGAAACAGACTCTACGACAGACAGATGAACAGACTGATAGATTGATCAAACAACCGACAAACTGACTGGTAGACCAATAGACAGACAGATGAGCATGGACAGTTTTAAAAAAAGTTGCTACTGATTTCATTTGATTTCTGTACCTGAAATTTAAAATGGACAGAATTAAGTAAAGTATGTAAAGGTTGGCAAGTTTGTAGCAGAGAAGGGGCTGGGGTACACGCCAAAAGGAAACAGAGGTTCACTCACCAAATCTGGACTCCAAATTGGTCACTGCAGTCTTTCTTCAGCTGGTCAATGTCCTCCTCCATACTGCTCTGTTCTCCCTGTAAAGCCGTCATGTCCTTCTTCATACTGCTCTGTTCTCCCTGTAAAGCCGTCACGTCCTTCTTCATACTGCTCTGTTCTCCCTGTAAAGCCGTCACGTCCTTCTTCATACTGCTCTGTTCTCCCTGTAAAGCCGTCACGTCCTTTTTCATACTGCTCTGTTCTCCCTGTAAAGCCGTCACGTCCTTCTTCATACTGCTGTGCTCTCCCTGTAAAGCCGTCACGTCCTTCTTCATACTGCTGTGCTCTCCCTGTAAAGCCGTCACGTCCTTCTTCATACTGCTCTGTTCTCCCTGTAAAGCCGTCACGTCCTTCTTCATACTGCTCTGTTCTCCCTGTAAAGCCGTCACGTCAGTCTGGACACCGGTGAACTTTGTCAGGACATCGCCATGATCAGCCTTCAGTTGCACGATGTCTGCCTGCTGCCTGGAAGTGTCGGTCTGGACAGAGGTCAGGTCTGTGTGGACAGAGGTCAGGTCAGTCCGCAGTGTGGTCAGCTGAGCACACGCTTTGTCCTTCTCTGCCGTCAACACGGCCAGGTCCTGTTGGACAATGACGTGTTTGTCTTTCATGGCCGTGACCTCTCTCTGCAAGGTCGCCTGCTGCGTGGTCTTGTCTTTCAGCGTGGCCACTTCTCTCTGCAGGCTGTTGTGGTCTGTGGCCAGTTTGCTGTTAGCGTTGCTGAGCAGAGACACGTGCTGGGAGAGCTGTGTGTTTGTAGACAGCAGTAAGCTGACCTGACCCGCCAAGTCTTCCACCTTCTTGCGCAGATCATCCAGGTCAGGCTTTGCATCTGCTCCTGCTGAGGCCCTGGCTCCAGGAGGGTCTTCAGAGTGCTGCTGCAGGGATCCTGAAGGCTGCTGGTTGTAGGCTGGGCCCGAGGCCTGGCTGGACTGGATGATGTTGCCCATGAAAGCCTGGAGAAGGCTGGTCATCAGGGAGGAGTTGTCCTCCATGTGATGGCGAAGCAGGGAGCCGCTGTGCAGGTCCCTGTTCAGGATGCTCTGTAGCTCTCCCTGCAAGAAGAGTGCAGCTTTCAGCTGGGCCGTGGACACAGCAGGAGCTGGCAGCTGTGATGATGATGGGGACAGTTGTCGCTGAAGCGTGTCCTGGGCTTGCCGGGCCTCTGCCATGCTGGAGTGACGTCGCTCCGTCAGGCCGTCACACGCCTCTCTCAGGCTGCGGCAACAGGCGTCACGAGCATCAGCAGCGTGACGCAGCAGATTGGCGTAACGGGCGTTGATGCTGTGGTCCATGGCGTCTCTCTCCTGCTCCAGCTTCCTCTCTTCCTCTGACAGTTTCCTCACCGCCTCTTCCACCATCTGCAGCTGCTGTCTGACCTGACCCTGGGATGGCTTCAGTGCTGTGATGCTGCTGCTGCTGGTGTCTGAAGGATCCTGCAGCGTCCTCACCTGACCCCCCTGACATAATCTGTCATGGGCAGGGCGACAGTTAGAGCAGAAGCTGTTGTCGCACTGGCGACAGTGGAACTGTGCTGTGTAGTCTCCATAACACAGTGGGCAGGGTACAGGCTGGGGGTCGTCCTCTCTGCTGCTGCTGCTGCTGCTGCTGCTGCTGCTATCCAGGTAATAATGTCCCTGAAATGAAAACACACCACACATTCACACGCACGTACACAAGGCACGCATGAATGTACACACAGACACACAGACACAAACAACACACACACACACACACACACACACACACACACACACACACACACACACACACACACACACACACACACACACACACACACAATTATTTTAATCAATACAAACATGAGTGGTCAGAGCATTCCCTTTCCCCCACCTAAGGTTAAGCAGCATCGAGCGTGGTTACCAAGTCGATGGGTGACCGTTTGTGCGACATGGCTTCAGTAGTCCCCCAGTTCACCCAACTGTAAATGGATACCTTCCCTCTTTAGGGTCAGGGAAGGTAAATATATTCTATATTCTTCTATATTCTTCTTTTATATCTAGGATAATGGAATAAGCACTCGTGTACTTTTTTTCATCCAGTCCCCGTGTGTATGCAGTTTTGTAAATATTGGCATCTGTTCCCACCGGCACACAATGGCTTACTCTTACGAAAAGCAGAACAGGATTTAACCTGTGCGCAAGATGTTCTGCGTGCGTTCACACACAGGGCTTTGGTTTACAGTCTCATCCGAAAGACTATAATTAGTGAGGGAGAGATGGGAGCCGCCCTCAACAAGCTGTTCCCTATAGAAACTGGGGTCTCTGATTCCTCGCTCCATGAACGACCATATAGGTTATGGAACACCTTTTCCTTTAAAAAGAACACAGTTTTCTCACACCATAGCCTTTAAAGTTCTTCAACATCTTGCTCTACACCTCAATCAGAAACAAACTTCTCCCTCCCTTATCCCACATCAAATCAAAGAGAAGAAACAAACACCAAAATCAAACACTCAAACTGCAGTTTTGTAAATATATGTTTTGACATAAATAACTACCCAAACTGTACAGTTCTGATTTGTTATGGCATAAATACCCAACCCAAATTGCAGGAAGTTTTCATTTGTTATGGTATGAATAACACCCAAAATGTTGTGTTTTTTTTGTTTTGTTATGCCATAAAAAAAATACTACCCAAACTGTTAATTTTTCCATCGTAAGGGCATGATTAACCACCTAAACGGCACAGTTTTGTTTTTGTTGGCATAAATACCCATCAAAACTGCACAAGGTTTCACTAATTTTGGCATAATGTATCACCCCTGTTGCACTGTATTAATTCAATTAGTTTTGGCATAAACAACGACCCCAACACCACAAAATTTTCATTTCTTTTGGAAAAAATAACTACCCAAACTGTACAGTTTTTATGTGCTATGTGTTGGCGTAAATAACTACCCAAACAGTGAAATTTTCATTTGTTATTGCATACATAACTACCCAAACTACAATTTTGATTTGTTATTGTATAAATAACTACCCAAACTTACTGTGCAGTTTTGATTTGCTATGACATAAATAACTACCCAAACTGTGCAGTTTTGATTTGCTATGGCAGAAATAACTACCCAAACTGTGCAGTTTTGATTTGCTATGCCATAAATAACTACTCAAACCAGTACAGATTTGATTTGCTATGGTGTTGACATAAATAACTACCCAAACTGTGCAGTTTTGATTTGCTATGGCATAAATAACTACCCAAACTATGCAATTTTGATTTGTTGTTGTATAAATAACTACCCAAACTGTGCAGTTTTGATTTGCTATGGCATAAATAACTACCCAAACTATGCAATTTTGATTTGTTGTTGTATAAATAACTACCCAAACTGTGCAGTTTTGATTTGCTATGGCATAAATAACTACCCAAACTGTGCAGTTTTGATTTGCTATGGCATAAATAACTACCTAAACCTGTACAGTTTTGATTTGCTATGATGTTGACATAAATAACTACCCAAACTGTGCAGTTTTGATTTGTTAAGGTGGAATAAATAACTACCCAATGGGCCAAACTGTGCAGTTTTGATTTGCTAAGGTGGAATAAATAACTACCCAAACTGTACAGTTTTGATTTGCTATGGTGTTGGAATAAATAACTACCCAAACTGTACAGTTTTGATTTGCAATGATGTTGACATGAATAAACTACCCAAACTGTGCAGTTTTGATTTGCTATGGCAGATATAACTACCCAAACTGTGCAGTTTTCATTTGCTGTGGTTTTGACATGAATAAACTACCCAAACTGTGCAGATGCAACACTAATTACACTGAAAGACAGCATCGGCAGTCTACCTGGAAGCCAGCTACCCCACCAGGTGGCAGAGGGATGACACGACGGCAGGTGGGACATGTCAGACTGTCGGCTGATCCCCCTCCTTCCTCCTCAGTGCCTGGTCTGACAGTGTCAGGTGTCTGAAATACACAGACATGACATGACAATTCCTGATACCCACGACCAGAAGAAAACAATAAATAGCACATAATCTTCTCCTAACTCTCTTCCTCTTCTATCCTTCAATCCTCCCCCCCCCCCCCCAACCACCCTACCCCCCCCCCCCCCACCCCCCACCCCCACTCCATGTTTTTTATACTTGATTTATCTAAACTGATTTACTTACCACCGTGCATACTAATTCTAAAGCAATAAAATGATAACCTTTCTTGTTCAAATTTTCCGCCTAGGTCAGCCCATGTGCAGACCTACATATTACAACTGGAATAGAATTGAAAATATCTCCATATGCTTGAAATAATAATTTTTAAAATGTATGTTAAAAATCCAAAAAATACTCTGATTTTTTTTCCAAAACTTTAAAATACTACAGCTTGACTTACCCATAGAGCCAAATAGCTGTGTCATACCCCCCTACTTCTCTCCTCAATCAACTGTTTGCCTATTTCTGGAAACACAATCAATGCAAGTAGCAATGTTTTGGGATAGATACCTACCTCCCTGTCCGCCCCATAAAAAATCTCTCAAATGTCAACTAATTTATCCAGCTTAGAGTGAACAGCTACCACAAAATAACTCACCAAAACAAAAAGTCTTCGTTTTTAACAAGAACAAGTTTGTCGATGAAGGAAGGATAGGTCAAATATGATTCCTACCTGGGTAGTGTCTTTTCTTGTCACCAGTTTTGTCAGACAAGGAAAACAAAAAGTGTGAAAACATGGCAACTGTTTTGCTTCACGCCCTCGGTAAGGCTCCAGACATATGCTGCAAGAAACTCGGCTGTCCATTTCATCTCCACCTGTGGCCATTCTTCTGCTTGGTCAGTTTGATAGACAGGCCTCCTTCCTTGAAAACTTTGTAAAACTTCCTGGTTTTGGTTTCGGTTTCGGTCACATGATGTCATGGACCCAAGTCAAACTGTCTTTTAACCACACAATTAGGCTAACAGCATTCATCTGCATGTTTTCAGTGCGTGCTTACTCCAATAATCCGTTGGGTTTTTTTGTTTGTTTGTTTGATTGGCTGTCTTTTGTTATTGTGTTTGTTGGGTTTTGTTTTGTGTTTATCCCAGAGGTTCTTTTCTTTATTCATGAACGTCCTTATCTCATTATCTACAAATCTTCCAGAAATGGGCTGATAGTCATGTATACCATGAAGACCAGCTGATTCTGTCAAATAGTGTTCTGATAAGTTCTTTTCATAAACAGCAGCAACGAACAAAAAAAAATACCCAAACAAACAAAGTTTGGTATATTTGCTTTTTGCAGTCTTTTTTTTTGTCTGGAAAAGATGGAGGAAACTGAGGGAGGGGGGGGGGGGCGCTTTAGGCCTACCTTATTTTACTGAGACAATTTCAGATGAGTGTATCTGGGTTTAGTTTGGTTATACTGTCTCTTCTTATGTGTCATCTCATAAGTTCAGTTTTGAATAACACATCATATTGTCTATGCATAAAAGCGTTATGGGTCATTAAGAATGCAAATTTGTTTGTTTTGTCTTTGCATGCACTGTCCATTTATTTTGCTGTCTCGCTGACGCTGCATATTTCATCAGACAGAATGTATTGTAATTTTCCTAGTTTTATATTAATTACCAAAGCTGTATTTATTTCCACAAAGTTCTCATGCCTGTAATTAATTTGCATCAAAAGACATATTTTTGTAATCTCCCTTCACACTGATGAAGAATTGGCGAATGAGGTTGATTACTATGATTATCTATTTATGTCCCAACAGAGATTTATGATTTAGGACATAAATTATCGGAATAAATTTTGAGCTTTATAGTTAACACGTTAGCACATCTATGAGCACAGATGCTGCACACATAGCCTAGTCGAAAGACGGAAGCGGAGTGTCTGTGTTTATAAGCTGTACTCAAACCAGCCAAGATGTCTGTGTACGAGGTAAGTGAAACCAGATTTCTAAATGAAATATGGCTTTTGATTGTTTTTACCTCGTACGATTTATACAAAAAGACTTAAATCAGTAGCAGCAAGCATTACTGTCAACATGAGTAGACACATGCCACATGGGTCTGTCACACTCTTCATTCACTCGACCATTTTTGTTCTGTTTACCTTGATTTCAAGAAAATAGTTTTGATCGAACTCGGGCTTCTGTAGAATTAGAGTTCGTTTTATTTCATACCGCACCACTTTAAATCACGGCAGGGGAAAGTTTCTGCCCCATACTCATGATACTGGGAACCACCGAGCACACTTCCGACCTGGACTTTTCACTTTCTTAGGCAGGTGTGTTTCTAGGCAGGTGTGTACATCTACTGGCTCTATACTACCAATCCACTCTACATTTAGGCACGTATTTTTCCTGATATATTTTTTTCTGATAAAAACAAAAAGAAACATTCATTAGGCTGCCATCTAAAGGAACAACATTAACAAACAGCAGTAGAAAGATGCGAACACTTGAAACAGTCTGTAACTTGTGTAAGTGATCTTAACGATAGCCTAGTGGTAAGAACATTGTGCTCGCAATTTGACGACCCGGGTTCGAGTCCGGTCGAGGAAATTTTTCTCCTGGAGTTAACATCAGTGCTGACTCCACTCTCCCCAAAAGTCCTTCGGATGAGACTTTAAACCGAGGCCCCGTGCGCGCACGCAGAACATCATTGCGCATCTGTTAAATCCTGTTCCGCTTTCCGTAAGAGTAGGCCATCGTGTGCCGGTGGGAACAGATGACAATATTTACAAAACTGCATACACACAGGGACCGGATGTAAAAAAGCACATGATTGCTTATTCTGTTATCCTCGATATAAAAGAATAAAATAATAATAATAAATAACCTGTTGACTCATGTTGAGGGGGAGGGGGGGTTATTGTTTTAGGGAGGGGGGGGGGTTGGTTTGGTTCGGTTTGGTTTGGGTTTTTATTTGGGGGAGGAGATTACTATTACTCAATTACTGTATTACAAGTCTGAATCAGTTTCACCCCCTTTTAGAGCTTGATTTATAATGTGCTGAGCTGAATTTTGTGACTGTTTTCTTTTACTTAGACGAAATTATTTCATGTGATATAAATTTAAGCACAGAATATTCAGTGATATTGGGCCCATGGCTATACTATTACTAGCCATACAGGACACAGATTACTGAAACTAACCTATGCAGTGCATTTTTTTCCTGCACATCATCGACCATATTAGAAGCAATAATTTGCATGAAATGCAATGAATGCCCAGAAAAGCAATGAATCTGAGTGACTCAGTTGTAGCTTCTGCGATATATGACCTCTCAGACATAGATCTATAGATCTATGCTTAAGAGGTCATATTATATCATGGAAGCACAGAGTCCGAAAAATAAGAAATCCAACTATACATTAAAAATTTACTATATAAAGTAGCCAGTAGCCAAGTTAATATATATATTCTCTACTTAAAGAGATTACCGCACTTAATTCCCACTAATTGTGTGTAGAGACTTAGAATGTAATTTAACATACCCAGTGCATTATATTATAAGTTACTCACCATAACTTGACATAAGCCTTCATAAGGCAAGTCAGAAATGCTAGCATGTTTTATATTTCATAGGTTGACGTGGTTGGTTCAGTTTACTTGAATTTGAAGTTTGTCTCAATGTACATTTTAAAGCAGGACAGCATTTTAATGTAAACTTTGGCACTTTTCTTTGCACATTGGTCAATAACTGACAAGGCTTTTGGCCTTAGCCAAAGAGAGACTGGCTAATTTCTGTTATCTGTTCATCTGTGTTTCAGATTGTTCTGTTGTTATGTATAGTGATTTTTGTACTCTTCTTAAACTCCCTAAGTGGCAGGAATGAAATAATGAATCAATAAAACTGTGTATTTGTTTCAGAATCCAGTGGGCGATCATCGTCGTAAGTGGGACCGAGATGAATATGAGCAACTGGCTCGTGAGCGCATACTGCGGGACACAGAGGAGAAAGACACAGGTCACCTGTTAAACGAGAACTCCTCAAACCTCGTGATTATAAGGTTTGTAGCTCTATCATCTTGTTGAGCGTTCTGTTGTGTTTGTTGAAAAAAAAAGACATTTTAGAGTATACACTGTTATTTTTATAAATATTGTTAAATGTACTTGATGATTTATGTTATTTTTTATATATATAATATACTTATAATATACATGGATGTACTGAGTTCAATCTGTTGAATCAGAGAAGTCCAGTATCATTGTACATCTGTTTTATTCTGTTTCTTTTTTTTTTTCATAGACTTATCATGATATATTTCTAATAGACCAGTTGTTTGGTAAATTAAAATAATAAAAGAATTTTAAAAATGGTTTTAAATTTGTTTTGATGTGAGAAAAATAGAGTCAGTCATTCATGAATATTAAACTTTTTAACTTCCAACAAATATCAGTCAGGGTACATCGGTGATTTAGCAACTCCACATTTTTTGTCAACTTTCAAAGTCTTTTTAGTGATTTACTTAGAATTGTACACTGGCCAGCATGAATGAACAACGGTTGTTTGATCCAATACTTTTAGCCTTCAGGGGGTTGATGTAACTAATAGTAATTATATGCTTGTGATCATTATATCACTATGGGGACGGGATATAGCCTAGTGGTCAGAACATTGCTCTCGCAATTTGATAGCCTGGGTTCAATTTCCGGTCAAGGGGATTTTTCCTCTGGAGTTAAAAATAAAATCAGTGCTGACTCCACTCCCCCCAAAAAAGTCTTTCGGATGATACTATAATCCGAGGCCCCTTGTGCAAACGCATGCAGAACATCTTGCGCACATGTTAAATCCTGTTCCGCTTTTCATAAGAGTAGGCCATCGTGTGCTGGTGGGAACAGATGACATTTACAAAACTGCGTACACACGGGGACTGGATGTAAAAAAGCATATGAATGCTTATTCCATTATCCTCAATATAAAAGAATGAATAGATAAATAAATAGATAAATAAATAAGTAAATAAATAAATAAATAAACAAATATGTCGTGTGATGGATCAACAGGTGGATCTGGACTCCAAGCTTGGCAAGTCAGTGGTCATCACAAAAACGACACCAGCATCTCAACAGGGAGGGTGAGAGGTTTCTTTCCCCCTTTGGTGTCTTTGGCGGTTGGGTTTTGCTCATTCTTTTCGCATGACGAAGTTGGAAAATGTCTGTGTTTAGAGCACTGGATTTGTGATCTGCAGTGATGTGATGTCTGTGCCGTTTTACTCCAGCAATATTGTAGTGATTTTGTAAATGTTGGTGTCGATACTTTTCCTAGATTTTGGAACTATTGGTGGGGAGGAAAGGGGGGGGGGGGGGGGGGGGGGGGGGGATACATAACCTTTTTGGCAGCATTTGTTTTTAACTTGTGTATCATTTTTAATTTTTGTTTGTTCGGGGTTTGCTTTTTTTCTATAGTGTGTTTGTGGGGTTGTTTCTTTTATTGGGTTTTTTGTTGTTGTTGTTAGGGTGTGTTTTTTTGTTTTTCCCCAAGGGGGGGGGGGGGGGGATAATTCTTTTGATGATAAAACCAGCCACAGGACTGTCAACAGACACTCTCTGAACAACTTGGTCTTATTTGGCTTGAGGATCCTGATAGTTAAGATAAATTGTCATGGACTATGGTATTTTTCCTATAAAGGAAGTTTTCTGGTTGATCATTTTGTAATTTTGACGTAGGTGATTATTGCATATTATAGAAATAATGTGAAAAGAGCCCTTGTATGGCTCCAGTATATGTGTAAGTATGCTTATTTATTTTATTTATTTATCTATTCTTTTATATCAAGGATAATGGAATAAACACCCATGTGCTTTTTTAAATCCAGTCCCCGTGTGCGCAGTTTTGTCAATCTTGGCATCTGTTCCCACTGACACACAATAGCCTTCTCTTACGAAAAGCTGAATAGGATTTAACATGTGCGCAAAATGTTCTGCGTGGGTTCGCACACTGGGCCTTGGTTTTTAGTCTCATCCGAAGGACTTCTGAGGAGAGTGGAGTCAGCACTGAGCACTCCAATGGAAAAATCCCCTCGAACAGGAATCGAACCCGGGTCATCAGATTGTGAGCGCAATGTTCTGACCGCTAGGCTGTCCCATCCCCTCTGTGTGTGTGTGTGTGTGTGTGTGTGTGTGTGTGTGTGTGTGTGTGTGTGTGTGTGTGTGTGTGTAACTTATCATAATAATAACAGTATCTGACTTTTGTGATCTTTCAGGTACTACTGCAATGTATGTGATTGTGTGGTCAAAGATTCCATCAACTTCCTGGATCACATCAACGGGAAAAAAGCGTAAGGACCCTCGAATCTTGTCACTCCCTCACTGCTTGCTCTCTGTTCTCTGTCCGTCTTTTGCCTCTTTCATTTTCACTGCACAAGTTTAGTTTTTAAGTGTGCTAGTGCTAGCATTGGTGCGTAAAGGAGTGTTGTGATGTCTTAGCTTGTGGCGAGATTTTTTGTCATGAGGGTTTTTATTGGATGTGTTTAGCATTGTCAGAGGTTAAGGTAACGCAAGTCTGAATGAAATAGTTGACCCTTTATGATGCTCCAGTACTCTTCAGGGACATGAGCTCATTGGAGGAAAGAGGCGAGCAGGATGAGTGACTGAAACTGAAAATAAGTCGGTTTTGGGGAGGGGTGGTTAAGATAGATTCATCTGTGCTGTTACTTTTTCTTTTTCTTTTTTTTTTTAACAATTTGTCACTGAGACAAGTTGTTGTTCAGGCATGCAATTGTACATGATACCAGCACATACTTCTTATGGTAGTTTATATGTATACGGACGTATTGTATGTGGTGATGTGACAGGGGGGTCATAAGATTACCTCCCATGCGAGCAGAGGCTGGGCACACGCACACACACACACACGCACGCACGCACGCACACATACACGCACACACGCACGCACACATACACACATACACGCACACACACATACAACACACACACACACACACACACACACACACACACACACACACACACTTTCTTTCTGCCAACCTTTTTTATCTGTACTCTCTCTCTCTCTCTCTCTCTCTCTCTCTCTCTCTCTCTCTCTCTCTCTCTCTCTCTCTCTCTCTCTCTCTCTCTCTCTCTCTCTCTCTCTCTCACACACACACACACACATCTCTCTCTCTCTCCATACCACTTTGTTCAAATGACTCAGAACATGTCGCAATATCTATTCCAGACCAGAGAAACTTGGGCATGTCCATGAAGATTGAGCGATCTTCTCTAGATCAAGTTCGACAGCGTTTTGAATTGAACAAAAAGAAGAGAGAAGAAAAGAAGAAAGAGTACGACATCGAGGAACGACTGAGGGAAATCAAGGAAGAGGTGAGTTGTGTTTTTTTTTATTTAGAAAGATTGGGGAAAATGGATTGTGAGGTGTGTTTTTTTCTTTATGCATTGGTAAAGGTAGGAGGAAGTGAAGATGAGGACTTTTGCTTTAAGTATTAGGAAATATTGAAGGGAAAAAAGATGGACTTTTGCTGTAAGTATTAGGAAATATTAAAGGAAAAAAGATGGACTTTTGTTTTGTGCATTAGGAAATATTAAAGGAAAACAGATGGACTTTTGCTTTGTGCATTAGGAAATATTGAAGGGAAAAAGGTGGACTTTGGCTTTGTGCATTAGGAAATATTGAAGAAAAAAAGGTGGACTTTTGCTTCATGCATCAGGTAATATTGAAGGGCAAAAAGATAGGAAAGATTGAAGCAAATAAAGATGAGTCCTTCTCCTTTATACATAAGGAAAGATTGAAGGAAGTAAAGATGATTATTTTTCCTTTATGCATTAGGAAATATTGATGGAAATAAAGATAGAGTCCTTTTCCTTTATGCAGTAGGAAATATTGGAGGAAATAAAGATAAGTCCTTTTCCTTTATGCAGTAGAAAATATTGGAGGATATATAAAGATAAGTACTTTTATAGATTAGGAAAATGGGAGGGTGAGTGTGTGTTTTTGAGGGAAAACATAGGAATTGAGTACTTGAAAATTTGTTCTTCCTTTATGAAAGCATGAATCTGGACTTCTTTTTATATTTTTTTGCAATTTTATTTTTTTGATAGATTCATATTTCTTTTGGGGGGCTTCTCGAACATTAAGCACAAAATTTTTATCATTCTTTCATTTAGCTAATTTTTAAGTATAAATTCTATCTGTTTTTTATATTACCAATTGATGTTGGTGCTTGTAAGTCACTAGATTGTCATTTTGTCTCTTGAAAGCAGTAGTGCCTCTGTCTTAGAAGAAATGTTTCTGTATTAAATACCAGGGACAGTTAAGCAGTAGTACAACCAGTAGTCAAAACTCAGGAATGAGGTCAGAAACACCTAGTGGTTTTTTCCTGGAAAGTGCTGTGATCAAAAGATCTCATTTTTGTAGGATTTTTCTTTTTTTTTTTTGTTTGTTTGTATTTTTAGATCTGTGTTCTGCAAGATCATTTCTGTAATGATGAAAGAGTTAAATTTGGTTACCTGTTCTTGTTTTTTCTGGACTGGTAGGCCTGTTTATCAAGTTAGAAAGAAATGAATTTAGATTTAATATAGACTAAATCAGTGTTCAAGTTTTGCTCAAACATCAGACTTGGGTTTCAGATTTATGTACCTCTGGTTTCCTAGCACTCCTGCACACACACACACGCACGCACGCACGCATACACACACCACAACCACATCACACCACACCACACCACACCACACCAAACACACTATACACCACAACACAATCAACCCCCCCCCCCCTGCCCCCATACAGTCATACAATCAATCCCTCATGCATCACACACATCCTCTATATCTTCCCCCCCCATCCCCCCTCTTCTTCCCTTTTCCACTACTTCTTCTCTCACCTTCTCTCAGTTTTTCTCACAAATTCAGCAGACACATTCACACAGTCATAAACTCTTACATTGATTTTGTTGTGTTTTTCCCCCAGGAAGAGAAAGCTAAAGCCCACAAGAAAGAGAAGCGAAAGGAACGCAAGAGGAAAGCCAGCGACGATGGGGAGGTGGGAGGTGGGGACCCCGACATGGCAGCACTGATGGGGTTCTCGGGGTTCGGCACCTCCAAAAAGGCCAACTGATCCACTCCAACCTCCACACTGTGAAGTCGAGGGAGATTTCGAAGGAGGGTGGGGGGTGAGAGTGATATGGGGAGGCAGAGGGGAACAAAATTAGGGGAAGAACTGGCTTTTGTTTTGGTTTAGTTTCTGGGAAGTTTTGTGTGTGGTTTTTTTTTTAGGGGGGGGGAGGGGGGTGTTAGTTATAGAGGGTTTTTTTTTTCTTAAACAGTTCAGAAATTTAAAAAAAGAAAGGAATAAATTTGTAAAACCGATACATTTCCTTTGTGTGGAATTTCTCTTACTGCTTATCATACATTCAAACACACACATACGCACCACACCACACATGCGCACACACACACACACACACGCCACACACACACACACACACACACACACACACACACACACAGTCACACACACACATGTAGCAGGAAGAGGAGATTTACGCCACTTGCAGCAATGAGGTTGTGTATTGTGTTGTGTTATGTTGCGTAGCTTGATAGTCACGTCACAGTTTCCGTGCAAGGAAATCAGGCCAGCTCTGCCTGGAAGAGATGATATCATAACCATGCTAACATTGTTTTGCCCCTGTTTCCAGCCTTATATGCTTGCTTATTCGTCCTTGAGGTGGAAAGGAATTGTTTTTAAAAAATATGTTATGGGGGGCAGGTGGGTAACTATCCAGAAAAAAACATGATAGCTTACTATAGGTCTTTTAGTTCAGTTTATAGTTTTATCCAAAAGATTGGCAGACAGACTGTTTTTAAAAGTGTACTGAAATGGGGAAGAAAATCAAGTCTAGTCTCAGGTGGAATTTGAACCTCGAACCTCCAATGCTCAAGCCCGCATCAAGTCCACCAAAGCAGCCACACAGCAGATCCTGTGCAGCAGATAGGGTAAAAGGCATAGAGTTCCAATAATTCTTTAGATTTTTAAACAATCTTTTATTTGTGTAACTGGGACTTTTTGTTTTCATGGTTTATGGTAAAAGTCAGAAGTAATTTGGTCAAGTTGGAGTGCTTTGAGTATGGGAGAACTTCTGTGTGCTTGCATGCGTGGGTGTGTGTGGGTGGTGTGTGTGCGGCCTTGCTGTGCTTGTGTTTGCATGTAAGTGTTGTTTATGAGTGTGTATGTGTCTAATTTTATGTTTTGAAGTCCCTTTGACGATGGAATACTTTTTTGGGGGGCAGTTGTTCATAAAAGAAGGGAATGGGTAGGTGGATGGTGAGCTATTGAAACGGACCACTGACAAAACGGTGTTACTCAATAACATGTTTGCAGTAGGTTAATTGATTAAGAAAAACCTCCATTAGCTGTGCTGTCAATCGTACATTTGTTTCAGCTAGGCCCTCATGTTTTGCCAGTGCCAGAGTGTGTATGTTCAGAAATAAAAAGAGCACTAGAAAAAAATATATATATGCTTATACATGAAGGGGAGCAAGTGTGTGTTTGTGTGTTGGTGTTTCTGTGTGTAGTGTGTTGGTGTGCGTGTATGTGTGTATGTGTGTGTGTGTGTGTTGTGTGTGTGTGTGTTTGAGACCATCACTTTGTCATAAGTGTTGATGTATTCAGGGGATAGGAAGATGAAATGTACCCTTGGAGAGATCTGGTTTCTGGGACAGATTGCTGTCATGCTGCTTTGAATTGTCTGTCATCATTGATTACATCCATGTGTTTTAAACATGTGCTTTGATCACTGGCCTCTGTCTGATACGTTTCTGTGTGTAATAAATACCTCTGCTCTTCTTTTATACAAGTGTGTGGTTGAGTGAGTGTGTGTGTGTGTGTGTGTGTGTGTGTGTGTGTGTGTGTGTGTGTGTGTGTGTGTGTACTGCTACATTTTTACAAATTGTTGTGATTGAGTAAAAAGGTAAAAGGTAAATTGTCTCATAAAGGAGCAAGGCATCAGAGACCTCAGCTTCTCTAGGGGCCAGCATATTGAGGGCGGCGCTCTATCTCCTCTCCTTTGCTGCTTTACCTCCCCTGACCTTAAAGAGGACAGGTACCCATTTACAGCTGGGTGATGGGGACTGTATTGAAGCCAAAGCACGCAAACAGTCACCCATCCACTCGGTGACCACACACCATGCCCCGTGATTGAATAAGCTGATCCAAAACATGGAGCTAAAAGCATGAAGTGTACAAACACATTGCCAGTTTCGGAATGCTAATGATTATGAACATGGGACTGGGATCTTGAAGTGGACAGACCCGTTGCCAGTATCTGAATTCTAATAATTCCAGATAATACAATTTTAAGCTTTAAGTATACAAAGTCAGTGCCAGTTTCTTTACACTCGTGATTCAAAACAGAGAATTATAAACATAATAGTAGACAAATTTGAGACCAGTTTCTGTGTGCTTAGGAAAGAGAAGGAAAAGTGAACATGGTGATTTTAGGTTGGGGGGGGGGGGGGGGTTCTCAGCTAGACCTCTTGAGGTTAAAAAATGGTGAGATTTTGCATATGCATCTGATTTTACCCACCATTAAGGTAGCCTAATTCCAGCTTCAGATGTGAACTTGGTCTTTAGATTTTATAGCTTTATTTTGAAACATGAATCCATGGCTGATTCTTCAGAGATTCCCTTGGAAATAGAGCTATTTTACTAGAAAAGAAAAAAAAAACACAAGTCAAACCAAACCCTTATAGTAATTTTTTTTCTTTTTTATAAAATCACTAAGTCAGGAGGTATCCGTTCAAGATCTTTTCCCAGGAATCAAATTGTTATTGACCCCACTCCTCAGAAAGTCCTCAGATGAGATTGTAAACCAAGAAACTGGAGGCAGCTGCGTGCAGAACACAAACACAGATAGATATTTAGTTCAACAGTAAGAGAAATTCATGTAATATCTGTAAAAAAAATAAAGAAATTAAAAAAAATTTAAACCATTAATAGAAATGGCACAAATTTGTATCAAAATATCAAGCAAACGATTTCATGTTAACAGAGCTTTTTTGGGGGGGGCTGTTGTTGTTCCTTGGCTAGAGTCCCAGGGTTTACCAATGGTGAAATTTTTCATGTGACTCCTTTAGCTCTCCAATAAGTTGGCCACAATCTGACTTCAAGGATGGTCATAGATATAAAAATAGAGAACATCTCAATATAAATGATATCCATCTATGCCTGAAAACACGAACTCGTGCACCAGCACATGCATCCATGTACCTGCGCACACACACAAACACACACACACACATACACACACACACATACAAGCCTCTCTCTCTCTCTATCTCTATCTCTCTCTCTTCTTTGAAGGTCCTATGTGTGAATATATACAGAACATCTATCTAGCACACACATTAAAACCTATTCCACCTTTTGAAAGAGTAGGCCATTGTGTGCTAGAGGGAACGGATGACAAAATCTCCAATACCTCCTGCACATAGGGCCTAAGTGTTTTTTTTGCAGTATCAAACCAGGCACAATGTTGGTATTGTCATACAGGGACAAGTATTACAATCACTTGCTATAGTTCTGGCACTGAAAACACACTGATAAATTGAAATTGTTAGATTATGAAATAAACTAGGTATCTGTCACTGTGCCTGTTACCTTTTCTGGTTGGCTCTCTCCCAGTCACACACACACACACACACACACACACACACACACACACATGGATGACAAAATGTACAAAGCTCCATACACACGGACCGGATGCAAAAAAAGAATAAGCACAAGTGTGCTCATTCCATTATTCTCAAAATGAAAGAATGAATAAATAAAATAAAAACACAGAGGCTGACGATTTTCTGGTATTGTTCTATGGTTTAAGCAAGCAGAAAAGACTCAGTGATGGAACTGACAGCTGTTGAAAATAACAGCTGAAGTTTTCAGTATCTTTTTTTTTTGGTACCTCGGCAAGAACTCCACAGCTCGCTTATAGTAAGATATTGCGTATGGGGTTGTTTTTACCCGTCATTAAGGTAGCCACATTCAGACTTCAGGGATGGTGTCTAAACACAACACCTGTGTGCACATTTTTTTAAGCTGTGACCAGTTCCTCCAGGCACTAAATAGCCTACTCTTTTGAAAAGCAGAACAGGTTTTTAATGAAGATTTCACACTCAATGGAAGGCACCAAAGGCCGGGTGTAATCAGTCGCTGGTTTTCAAAAATTCAAAGTCTCAAAAATTTTTACGATAAAATTCTATAACAAACATGACTATCAGAAAGACACAAAACCATACAAACCAAGTCAAATAAGTAAACAACAACATTAATGCAACAAAAACACTACAAAACAACAAAGAAATAAAACTAAACAAACCTGGTCAATCAAAACAAATTATAAAAAAAACAATAAAAAAAAAAAACATGTAAAGCAAAAACAAAGCAAAGGAGAAAGCAGCACAAAACATATTTTTTTTAAAAACTAACAACAACATCCACCCAACCCCTAAAAAATAATAACAAACAAAACCCCAGAAGGAAAACAACAACAAAAGCGGGGGGGGGGGGGGGGGGGGGGGGGGGGGGGGGGGATACTTGGCCAGTTTTTGATTTTGTGGATAGAAACCACGTCGACGACTTCAAGTCTCGTGATCTCACGCGGTCAGCGCACCACGAGGCGTCATTAGTTTCGGCATCACTAAGGCGAAAAACGACGTGCACGCAACACCCTGGGTATGGCCTCAAACAGATTCAGTGACGACTTCGACGACTTTTTTGATACAGCCGATCAGCCTTCAGGTGAATCGAACAAAGCGAAGAAATCGAAGGACAGAGCGAGTGCATCGCGCGAACGTGGACGGGACAGTGACACAGGGAGTCAGTCTTCCAGGGCCTCCCCAAATCGACATCGGCGATCTCGAAGTTGCTCGTCAAGAAGTACGGCGAGTTCTTTCACAGACAGTAGCAGATCACGGTCACCCAGACGGAAGGACAGGCAACAGAATGACAGTCTGTCACGTTCTTCAAGTGCAGCCAGCAGCAGGTCAAGAACAGATTCTTACGACTCTGCCCCTCGGGAGAAGGGGACGACCAACAGGAAAGCGAAAGTAAGCCATCGCAGGGACAGCAACGTGTCTGTAGACACTGCCTACACAACTGAGGATGACAAGCGGGTTTCAAACCCCAGATCCAGAGCTAGACCGAGCTTACGCAACCAAGCATGGGGCAAAGAAGCTGACTCAGAGAAAAGCCAAGTTCGGAGAAACAGCACCAGGCGAACATCTACAGACGAGAAAAAAACGCAAACAGGGACACCGAGGTAACAGACACTCTGCAGCTGAGTCAGACAGTGATATAACGGATGTATCTCCTATATCATCACCACGCAATAATCAACGAGAATTGAGAAAGCAGCCCAATTCAAAACCACCCAAGTGCATCTCAAAGGCATCAGGTGTTCAGGCTGAATCCAAAAGACCGAAAAATGGAGGGACAAGAAACGCCTTGGAACTAAACCTCCTTGAGAAAGCGGTGTCAGAGCTTGAAAAACAAACCAGAGTGCAATCCAACACACGCAGGGTCATGTTCGAACCTTCCCGGGTCCGACATGAGCAAAAACCTAATTACACATTCAGTGACCGGGACACACACAGAATAGACCAGGAAAATCAAAGACTGTTGCAGCAGATCATGTGTCAAATGCACACCATGGATGGAAGATACACAGGATCATTCAGCAAAGGAAAAAAGTCAGTGATACCGGCATCAGGAATCAACCGACTGAGAGACCATAACAGAATTGAAAAAGAAAACCTGGTAAGTTCCTAGCCTGTCTGTAT
>CM060326.1:20626599-20630686 GCA_030674155.1 Stramonita haemastoma | reverse complement strand
TCATGCACTTTGTTTTATTCATCCCACCTTGGAATCTCTTTGATATTACATAAGTTTACACTGTTAGAAGTTTGTCTGACTGTTTTCAAGTACCTCACCATATAGGCAGCCATATTCTAACTTCTTAGGATTTTATTTTTACTTAAAAGAGAGTGCAGGTTGTTATTCTAAAAGCATGTCATGGCTGAAGACAATATCAACAAAACATTTTTAAAGTGCTTATGTGGATCAAAAACTGACAACACTCTTGGTTCAGCCAACAATAGTATCTCAGATTTTTTTCTTCTTCTGAACCATGAGTTGGCTTGATTGAAAGCATAGATATGGACAGAATTATTGGTACTTAACTCATATTGTGCCTGCATTTGTTTGTTTTCATTTTGTTTATTTGTTTTGTTGCTTTTTGTGGAAATTTTGGTATATGCTACATTGTTACAGAAATCTAAAACCACTTTTTTTGTTTGTTTGGGTTGGGTAGTTGTGTGTGTGTGTGTGTGTGTGTGTGTGTGTGTGTGTGTGTGTGTGTGTGTGTGTTGGGTTTTTTTTGTTGTTGGATGGTGTCTTTTTTGGAGGGTGTCTTTCTTGAGGGGGGAGGGGGGGGGGGGGGGGGATGATAGAAACTAAGATTAGGCACCTTATGCTAGTTGGGGTTGAAACCAAAATTAGAATACTGGCACATTAATGTTGTGTTTAGACAGAATGTGGCTACTTAATGGCAGAGATTAAAAATGATTTATCTGCAATGTCACAGTAATTATATTGGAATAATATTGGAATCCCAGCTGAGGGTAAAAAAAGAGGATGAATCAGAAATTCAGACAATCATTCCCCAAGAATTGCGCTTTGATTCAGCAAAACATTATCTCCTATAGAATTTGATTGGTAAAAATGCACCCAGTAGAAATTTTTGGCACCCTTAAGAGTAAAAATCAGACAAAACATTGTCTACTTGACAGTTTTGTTGGGGTTTTTTTTGGTTAATTATTTTGTCACCTGTGACGGTTGTTAAGTTTAAGAAGTGAAAAGAAAACCTTTGTTTAAAAAAAAACCAAATTATTTGGCTCTTGTAACAGTTTTATTCAGTAAAGCATTGTCTTCTTAAAGTTATTATCATTTAAAACATTCTCCTTTTTTTACAATTTTTTTTATAAGAATATTGTCTCCTATGGCAACTGATTTCAATAATTCATTACTCACCAGCTGTCCAGAACATTTAATACAGACATTTCAAAGAGTCTCAAAACACTGCATCAAGATTAACTTATAGAGCCAAAAACACACATATATTGTAGGCCTACTCCACTTCTCTCCTCACTCCACTGGGTGCCTACTTCTGCAGGTATTGAGTGCAAAATCCCAACTCATAGTTGTAATTCTATCATAGGTGTACCCCTGCCAGTACATACTAAGACAATTACACCTAACTCTATCATAGGTGTACCCCTGGAGTAGGCTACACATCCATTTCATGTATCTGCACGACAACTTTGATCAAAATGGATTCCAGTCTCTTTGAGATATCTTGAACGAACACAAATTCTGTTTGGCCGGCATGTCTTTTCATATTCAACCCGCTCTGTCTGTAACATGGTGCCTCAGAGCTCCATTATAATTCTTCTCTTTCTTCTTTTCAAGAACAGTCTAAAGAATATCTTTCAAAAACCTCCTTTTATTACAAGTTTCTTTTCTCACTTTTAGCAGTGGTTCGGGTGGTGTGGGTGTGGTTGTGTGTGTGTGTGTGTGTGTGTGTGTGTGTTGTGTGTGTTGGTGTGTGTGTGTGTGTAAAGGAGGGGAGATATATGAGTGACAAAAGATTCAGTGTTGACAGAAAAAGAAAGGAGTGAATGCAAAACAAGTCTTAGGTATTTGCTTTAGAGACCTCTGTTTGTGTGGTTATAGGTATTGATTGCATTTGTTATGTAAATCACTTGTGTGTTACCTCAGAAAAGAAGAAGGAAAGCACTCTCTGAGTGTCCGTTATTATTCTCATTAATAAAACCTGTTATGTCGTATAAGAATTGAACTTTTTTTTTAACTCCTGTTAAGTTTAATTTAATTCAGTGAAATCGTTTTTTCCATAACAGTTCACTACAGTAAACAAAAACCAAAAAAAAAAAAAGCCTCGGGAGACAGTTATTTGACGTAACTTATGTCTTCCTTTATTTTTAAAAAAACATAACCTCCTATGACAGTTTAGTTCAGTAAAAAATTATACATATATAGTATCCAGTGGCAGTTTACCACAGCGACACAACGTCTCCTACTGAGTCTGTAAGGAATCCATCAAAGAGGTTCAGTTCTGTCACTTGCTTTTGATCTTCCATAAATATTCTTCATGAAGGGCATTAAAAAAAAAAACTGTTTAATCTAGTTTTTGGTTTTCAGGTCAAATACCTTCAGATATTCCAAACGATGCAGTGTGTGACAATAACGATCCCTGTCATCAGAAACACAGTCTTCACAGCAGGAACACCACCCCTCCCTCCCAACCAAACACACACAACACACTAGCACTACCTCCTCCTCTCTACACCACTCTCTCTCTCTCTCTCTCTCTCTCCTCCTCTCTCTCTCTCTCTCCTCTCTCTCTCTCTCTCTCTCTCTCTCTCTCTCTCTCTCACCACACCCACGCACGCACACACGCACACACCCCACACACACACACACACACACACACACACACACCACAATAGAATATTTGTCTTTGATTGTTTTAGAAATCAATTTTCTTGATTTTTTTTCGTGTGTAAGGGCAGGATGAAAAAACGTTATGTGGCTAAACTTAAATCTTTTACCTCAAGAAAGATCATTTTGACTTGACTTGAATTGACACATACACACACACTCCTCCCACCACCCACCCACCCACCCCACCCACTCCCTCTTTACATACACAGCCCCGCCACCCCCCACCCCCACCCCAGTTCCTAGTTATATATACTCTACTAAACTAAACCCTCTTTCTGTGACACAACAACCGTGTGTGGCTGCTGCACACTACAAAGGCTCTGCTGCGGAGACTGCAGCACATCAAGCCCTCGCGAGGCCTCTCCCGGCAGGAGCAGCTGTCGGCCTACAACACCACCCTCCTCCACGGGGTGCCCATCTCCGCCACGCACACCCCGACCCCTGGCGGTGGGCCTCCTGGGGGCGGGCACCAAGGGAGCGAATCCAGAGCCGGCGGCGGCGGCAGCGAAGCCGGCAGCTTGGCGCGGACTCGGAGCCTGAGTAGCGTGCAGAGCGCCGGCACCTCCGCGTCCTCTTTGCGCTCCGCCCAGAGCACCGCCGTCTCCGGAGTCGACCCAGCAGCGCCAAGACTGCTGCCCTGAGAGAGCGACCGCCCTGGGACGACCGCTGGTGAAGAAGGGGTGTAAGTGTTTTAAGCTTGTCTTACTGGGTAACCCCCGGTAGGTACCCAACTGGGTCCCATGCCCGTACCTACCCTTAGGGGTGACCAACCTCTTCTAACCCGCTTAGGTAACCATCCACTTCTACTAGCTGCTAGGGTAACCAACCATCTCTAACCGCTATAGGGTAACCACCATCTACTACCCTAGGTAACACATCTCTACCGCTATAAGTAACTACCATCTCTACGCTATGGGTAACCGACCATCTACTAAGCACGCTATAGGGTAACCGACCATCTACTAACACGCTATAGGGTAACCGACCATCTACTAACCCGCTATAGGGTAACGACCACTACTAACCCGCTATGGGTAACGACCAGCTACTAACCCGCTATAAGTAACCAACCATCTACTAACCCGCTATGGGTAACCAACCATCTGCTAACCCGCTATACGTAACCAACCATCTACTAACCCGCTATAGGGTAACCAACCATCTACTAACCCGCTATAGGGTAACCAACCATCTACTAACCCGCTATACAGTAACCAACCATCTACTAAACCTGCTATAGGGTAACAACCATTTCTTAACCCCTTACGTAACCAACATTACAACCCGCTATGGGTACCAACCATCTGCTAACGCTATACGTAACCAACCACTACTAACCCGCTATGGTAACCAACCATCTGCTAACCGCTATACGTAACCAACCATCTACTAACCCGCT
>CM060326.1:20619099-20621599 GCA_030674155.1 Stramonita haemastoma | reverse complement strand
GGCGTGCGTGCGTGCGTGCGTATTGCACATGGGACCTTGATTTAATGTCTCATCCGAAAGACTAGCAACCAGACAACCACTTGTGATCCAGTGTACGAAAGGAAAATTCCATTGAGCTTGTGATCTCTTGTTTGTTTGTTTGCTTGTTATTGTTTGTTTGTTATTGTCTGTTTGTTTTAACAGGATAACGCCAGACCACTGAACCAGGCACTGCAAAGTAAATCAATCAGTAATTGGACAGTGGACAATTTTTTTTCCCCCCTGAGGAAAAAGATGACAGATGCCGACTTCTGGGAAACAGTTGGGAATTGAACCCACCAGTTTTGCCCGGACAGTCAAAAGATACCCCCCGGCTCTTTCCCAGTTTCAACTGTCGTGGGTTCTTTACGCGTGCACAAATCTGTATGCACAAGGATCTAACTGGTTTAAAGTCTATTACGAAAGTATTGATATTCAGTTCGATTTTCCCGTCAAATTGGATAGAAAGGGCAAGGTTGTGAATCGAACCCAGAACCTCACGGCTTACTTGTTAGGTAGGTGAACATATTAACCCCCTGCCACCTTCCCTCTTAGTGGGGTTTTATTTTGTGTTTTTTTTGTTTTTTTAATGAAAAACCATGACAGAAACAACGCCGATAATCCAACCAGTCACACACACACACACACCAACAGTCAATGAAAGCTTTCGTCTTACTTAAGTAAGATCACATTCTGTTACCGTGGTTTTTCAATTTTCTTCAAAGCTCTCAGATATATTTTCGTGTGCAGTTTGAGAAGCAGAATAAAACGATTTAAACCCGGCTCCACGCTGTCATATCTTTCGCCGTGGCAGGTGATCGATCTGTCATTTCTATGTCAAAAGTTAGCGTAATGTTTATGCCGCTAGCTATTACAAGCTATATGACCTTGACATGAATTATGTACCTGGTATTTAATTGACGAATTCTTCTCAAACCCACCCCATTCAGCTACAGGTTGCAAAATAGGTTCTCATGGTATCAGATTTCAGAAAGAACATCACAGAATTATTGGAATGTTGTTGTTGTTGATAATGTGTGTGTGTGTGTGTGGCGCGCGCGCGTGTGTGTGTGTGTGTGTGTGTGTGTGTGTGTGTGTGTGTGTGCGTGAGTGTGTGTGTGTGTGTGTGTGTGTGTGTGTGTGTGTGTGTGTGTGTGTGTGTGTGTCGGGTTCCCTCTCATTGCGGGATCTAACTGGAACGACATAGCGGATTAATTAATTAGCAAAACTTATTTTCTTTTCAATGGAAAAGTTTACAGAACATAAATTTGGAATTGGTGGTCACAAAATTTCATCAGTATTGAAAAATCATGTTCATAATACCTTCTTTCAAGGTAATTATGAAATACTAGCCTGTTTGTTAAGTCATTTTTCTCCCCTGCGCGCGCGGATGCCGGAGACCTGTCAGTACAAATTGTATCCCCGCCATCTGGAAATTCTGTGCTAAGAATTTCCCTCTTTTCTATCCCTCTTTTGTTACTGCTTTATTCCTTCTCTTCCTGTCACTTCATTGTCACCCATTTTCTGCCTGCTTCGTCCATTCTGCTGCCTTTTTTGTTTTCTCCAGAAAGACTGAACAGTTCTTTCCCATGCCAAAGTCGGATGCACTGGGCCTGACTTGTCAGGCGCTTAACGGCAGCACAACGCATTTTCGCTTATAATAATATGTGACAGATAATAGATGTTTTCTGAGTATTCGACGACAATTAAGTCGAATTGCGAGTCATATCCTGTATTGTTATTGCTTTTTTTTTTTTTTTTTTCGTTCCCCGGCTAGAGCTCCGAAGTTCACCAATGGTGAGATTTTTGTGTTATGCGACCATTTTTACCCATCAGTAAGGCAGCCGCATTCCGACTTCGGGGTTGTTGTTTAAACACGATACCTGTGTGCGTTCTTTTTTTTTTAAATTATTCTGTCATCCGTTCCTACCGGTACAAAATGGCCTACTCTTCCGAAGGGCAGAGTGATGCGCTCGTGATCTGCTGATCTGGGTTCAATTCTCGTTCAAGAGGGGTTTTCTTCTGAAGTTAACATCACTGCCGACTCCACTCCCCCCAGACGTCCTTCGAATGAGACTATAAACCGAGGTCCATTGTGTGGACGCGCGCGAAACATCTTGCGCACACGCTAAAAACCCGTTCCACTTTTCGGAGGAGTAGGTCATTGTGTGCCAGTGGGAACGGATGACAAAATTTACAAAACTGCACACACACGGGGAATGGATATTTTTTTAAAAAAAGCACATGAGTGGGTACTCCATTATCCTCGAAATAAAAGAACAGAAATAAAATAAAATTAATAAACAAACGCAGAGCGAGTTTTAACGTGTGGGAAAGATGCTCTGCGTGCTTTTGCAAATGGCTCCTCGTTTTAGAGTCTGATGAAGGACTTTTGGGAGGAGTAGAGTCAGCACTGATGTTTATTCCAGGGAGAGAAAAAATCCCTGAAACGGGCGCCTTTGTGGTGGCTCGATCACGGGCC
>CM060326.1:20606599-20616599 GCA_030674155.1 Stramonita haemastoma | reverse complement strand
GAAATCCAACCCCAAACCAGACAGTCAGAAAACAGACACTGCCTTCCCCCTCCCAATACCCCTTCCAGATTTAAGTAGATCATAAGAAAAAAAGCGGTCTTTTTAGGTAGCCTATTCCTTTTTTTATCCCCAGAATGCATTAGCATGGGAAAGCGAAGTGGTAGTCTGTGTGCTAGCTAGTCTTTAGGGTGAGATGATAAACTGAGGTCCCGTATACAACACACATTCAGCATACGTACGTAAAAGAACCCACGGCAACAAGAGAGTTGTCCCTGGCGAAATTATAATCATAGAAAAAAAAAACCCACCCTGACAGGGAAACAAATGCACACACAAACAGGAAAAATTAAGTTTCGGGTGGTGTTGCTCTTGTGACAACACGCTCTCCCGGGCGGGGCGGGGGGGAGGGGGGGGGGGGGCAGCAACACACAGAGAAATCTGATATGACTGAAAGTTGTCGATCAAATCAAATCAAATCAGGTTTGAGCGGTGCGTCTAAACCCGCAAAGTGGAAAAGGATAGCGGCCTATGTCACTAGCTTACTTACGTTAACATACATAATGATCAAAGGAAAGAGTGTGCTGTGGCTGGGTCTGTTATTAAAGGAGAGGAAGTGTCATCTTTCCTGTGATTCAGTACCACAATCAAGGATGTAATGGGCTGTTAAGTGGAGACAGTGTAACTTTTAAACTGGTAGTAACAGAGGACCAAGAAGTCAAGAAGGTTGATTTGATTTAATTAAGCAACGTTTGTGCTCAAAAGGTGTGCGAGTAAGATTGAAATTTTTTTTTTTTTCCAAAGGTCAAAAATGCATGGCGAACCGCGATTGTGACATAGGCCCTAGACAGGCGCAGCGAGAGGGGACAATTGAACTCTGCAGCTATCAGCGTTTAGTTCATAGATTATGTGACTTGTGTGGATTGAAGTAAAATAGTCCAGGCAATCAAGTGCGCGTGTGTGCATGGTGCGTGCGTGTGTGTGCGTGCGTGGTGGTGGTGTGTGTGTGTGTGGTGTGTGTGTGTGGTGTGTGTGTGTGTGTGTGTGTGTGTGTGTGGTGTGGTGTGGTGTGTGTGTGTGTGTGTGTGTGTGTGTGTGTGTGTGTGTGGTGTGTGTGTGGTGTGGTTGTGGTGTGTGTGTGTGGTGTGTGTGGTGTGTGTGTGTGTGTGTGTGTGTGTGTGTGTGTGTGTGTGTAGAGGAGGATGAGAGAGAGAGAGAGAGAGAGAGAGGAGAGAGAGAGAGAGAGAGAGAGAGAGAGAGAGAGAGAGAGAGAGAGAGAGAGAGAGAGAGAGAGAGAGAGAGAGAGGTCTTAATTTAACAGAGTACAGATAAGCATTCACTTTTTTTTTCATTCAGAGAGAGAGAGAGAGAGAGAGGGGGGGGGGGGGGGGGGGGAGGGGGGGGGGGCAAAACAAACGCAAGATGGGGCAAAATTCTATATTTTGAACCAAAATCGATAACCATTCCGCCCCCATATGGGATTATATCATAACATTCAAACGGTTGTAAAAGAATACTTTCTAATCATGACAAAAAAGGAAGACTGGAGAGTGAGAGTGTGAGAGAGAGAGAGAGAGAGAGAGAGAGAGAGAGAGAGAGAGAGAGAGAGAGAGAGAGAGAGAGAGAGAGAGAGAGAGAGAGAGAGAGAGAGAGAGAGAGAGAGAGTCTTTTTGATAGACGCGGACGTGTTTGAGAATATGTCACAGACAGACAGACAGACAGACAGACAGATTGACCCACACACACACACACACACACACATACACACGCGCGTGCGAGCGCGCGCAACACACACACACACGCTCGCAAGCGCGTGCGTACGCACTCACACACACACACGTGCACACACACACACACACTCGTATGTACATCTCTCTCTCTCTCTCTCTCTCTCTCTCTCTCTCTCTCTCTCTCTCTCTCTCTCTCTCTCTCTCTCTCTCTTGGGGGGACGAATAGGCTAGTGGTCAGAACATTGCGCTGGCAATTTGAAGACCCGGGTTCGAGTCCGGTCGAGGAGATTTTTCTCCTGGAGTTAACATCAGTGCTGACTCCACTCTCCCCAAAAGTCCTTCGGATGAGACTTTAAACCGAGGCCCCGTGTGCGAACGCACGCAGAACATCTTGCGCACACGTTAATCCTGTTCCGCTTTTCGTAAGAGTAGGCCATCGTGTGCCGGTGGGAACAGATGACATTTACAAAAACTGCAAACACACGGGGACTGGATGTAAAAAAGCACAAGAGTGTTTATCCCATTATCCTCGATATAAAAGAATAAATCAAATCAATAAAATAAAATCCCTCTCTCTCTTAGAGAGCTTATTCCATTATCCTCAATATAAAAAAATAAATCAAATCAAATCAAATCAAATCAATCTCTCTCTGTTTGGGTATTTGATTGGGCCTTAATGGGTTTTTATTTAAAATTGTTTGTTGTCGTTAGGTTTCAGGGGGGGTGGGGGTTAGTTTTTCTCTTCACAATATTGTTTTAAAGTAAGAAAGATTTGTGAAAATGTTTTGATAAATTTCATTTTTTGTTTGGGTTGCTCTCTTCTCTGCTTCTTCTCTCTGTTATAATCTCTGCGATCTACTTTATTATAATCAGTGTATCTGTCTTAACAAAATCTTCGGGTCTGTTGAGGATTATATGTTTGTTAAATACATAATTATCAATGTCTTTTGTTTTCAAGAATAATTATTGATGCATCCAGTTGGGGATCATACGTATGTTCAACATCTCCTTTTTAAAATCATAGTGGTGGTGGTGATGGTGGTGGTTTTGGTGGGTAGGGATTGTTCTTACCGTTTTGTTTTTTTTAGGTGCGTGTGTGTGTGTGTGTGTGTGTGTGTGGGGGGGGGGGGGGTATTTCATAGCCAGGGCAAGGGTTAGATTAAAAAAAAAAAGTATGTAAATACTTACTCTGTAACCCTTGAAAAAAAATCATTCATTCATTCTCCCCCCCCCCTCACCACACACACACACACACACACACACACACACACACACACACACACACACACACACACACACACACTCACACACGACACACCACGCAAGAAGAGAGAGAGAGAGAGAGAGAAGAGAGAGAGAGAGAGAGAGAGAGAGAGAGAGAGAGAGAGAGAGAGAGGAGAGGAGAGAGAGAGAGAGAGAGAGAGAGAGAGAGAAAAGAGAGAGAGAGAGAGAGAGAGAGAGAGGGCTTTGAGGTAGTCAGTCGATGATGAAAAGCATGCATTCAGCACTAACATCATCATCGACAACAACAGCAATCACACACACACACACACACACACACACACACACACCACACACACACACACACACACACACACACACACAACAAAAACACAACACAACACACACACATGTATACACAGCACACACACACACACACACCACACACACACACACACACACACACACACACACACACACACACACACACAACACAACACAACACAACTTAACACAACACAACTCCTCAACACCACACACACACACACACACACACCACACACCACACACCACACACCACACCACACCACAACACAACTCCTCAACACACACACACACACGCAAACACACGATGATGATGATGATAAAATGCATGCACACAACTGAACAGTATGCATTGCACTGTTGCAGAGCTGGTTCTGCACATACTCGTATAGCCTAGAGCTCTGTCACAGTGCTTTCTCAGCATGGGGCTAACATTTTCGGTCACGCAGAGGAAAATTCCCTTATCGGTAGTCTAGCTTCGAGGTCAACTGTAATAATGACCTCATGTACATTCGCGTACGTACTGTTTACTTCAGTAACGTTATAACCGATTTCATTGGCTCGCCGTGAAATTTGCGACCAATCAGTAAAAAGAAGACGCAGTCGCTTGGCTTATCCACCATAGATAGGAAATGAGCTCGCACACTTGTCTGTGGCAATGGCAGTGACGAGCTTCCTGTTTTACAGAACTTGGAACTCCTGAAAATGACAGAGATCGTTAGGCACCTTTTACTTTCAAATACGCTTCCTGATGTGTGTTCTGAAGCTAGGAGGCAAGCATAACAAACAAGGTAGTGCCATGAGTAAGTTGACCAACATCGTTCACTCCGGTTGGATGACAAAATCCCCTCCGGAACAACGATTGCAGTCGCCTTTGAAGCTCTTCCGCGCTGTAAGTTTTTGTCACGATCATCTGTTGGAAACTCTTTTCTCTCTTGTTGATGTAGTCGCTTGGGATCCATGTTTATTTGTGTCTCATATTATCCTTAAAGCAACGATTTTGTGGTGTTGGTAGGGTCCAGTGTTTGGGGTAGGGGTGAGGGTGGGTGTGTCTGTTCAGTGTTTGTCATAACAGCTGTGTTGTTTTGACCAGAAACATGTTCGGCCAACTGCGAAGTATTTAAAGTATGTGACTGTCCAGGTTTACCTACCCTTGTTTATATAAGGCCTAGTGCTACCACAGGGGATAGGCAGTGCACACACATGTGTACACACACACACACACACATGTACACACACATGTACACACACACACACACACACACACACACACATGTACACACACACACATGTACACACACACACACATGTACCACACCACACACACACACACACCACACACACACACACACACAACACACACACACACACACACACAAACACATGTACACACACAGTCCACACAACACACACACACACACACACACACACACACACACACACACACACACACACACACACACACACACGCAAACACACATGTACACACATGCACACACACACACACTGTACACACACACATGCAGTAACACACACACACACATGTATACCCCACACACACACACACACACACACACACACACACACACACACACACACACACACACACACACATACACACACACAAACACCACACACTACACACACACAACACACACACACACCACACACACACACACACACACACACACACACCCACACCACCACCACACACACACACACACACACACACACACACACACACACACACACACACACACACACACACACCTCAGTGCTGACTCCACTGTCCCCAAAAGTCCTTTGGATGAGACTATGAGACTATAAACCAAGGTCCTGTGTGTGAACACACACACAACATCTTGCGCACACATTAAATCATGTTCCGCTTTTCATAAGAGTAGGCCATCATGTGCCGGTGGGAACAGATGACATTTACAAAACTGCATACACACGGGGACTGGATGTAAAAAAAAAAAAAAAAGCACATGAGTGCTTATTCCATTATCCTCGATATTTAAAACTTAAAAGAATTTTTTTTTTAAATAATAAAAATAAACAACTCTCTCTTTCAGTCTCTCTCAGTCCCTCTCTCCTGTTCTTTGTCTCTGTTTGTGGCAGGTATGCATAGTCTACATCATACGTACACACAATGACTGTATATTAAACTGAATATGATTTTTTTCATGTGAAGAGTTAGTATCGTATTTGGTGGAGGGATTGATGTGTCTCATTGTTGGACAGACTTGTCTGTGTCTACTTTGGTTGTGATGGGGCGAAAAAGAACAAACCTGGTCAGCAGCAAAGCATCCTGCTTTACCTACACCTATTTTTACTCAGTGGTGTCACAGGGTAGAGACACCAGACAGAGTTAAAAGTTAAACTAATCATGCCAGCACAGGCACTTGGTATGTAAAACACACACACACACACACACACACACACACACACACACACACACACACACACACACACACACACACACACATCCTGCTTTATACCTACCTTACTCAGTGCTGTCACAGGGCAAAGTTAAAAGTTAAACTAATCATGCCAGCACAGGCACATGGTATGTACACACATGCCTGACAAACACATGATGCAATGTACACACACACACACACACACACACACACACACACACACACACACACACACACACACACACACACACACACACACAACAAACAAACAAACACTTCCTGCTTTACTCCTACCTAACCCAGTGCTGTCATAGGGTAGAGTTAAAAGTTAATGATTTAATCATATCCACACAGGCACATGGTATGCTCATACACATGATACAATGTACACACACAGTGACACACACAGTGCACACACAGTGACACACACACACACACACACACACACACACACACACACACACACACACACACACACACACACACACACACACACAACACAACACAACACAACACAACACACACACCAACACCACACACACACACCACACCACACCACAACACAACACAACACAACACAACACAACACAACACAACACAACACACACACATACACACACACACACACATGTGCACATATGCATGTGCACACACACACACACACACACACACACACACACACACACACACACACTCACACTCACACACACAGTTATGGATCCATACAAATTCATTCTGTAGTGTAAGTGTACACATTCACAATTTCTCTCTCTCTCTCCTCTCTCTCTCTCTCTCCTCTCTCTCTCTCTCTCTCTCTCTCCTCTCTCTCTCTCTCTCTCTCTCTCTCTCTCTCTCTCTCTCTCTCTCTCCCTCCCCCTCTCTCCCCCCCCCCTCTCTCTCTCTCTCCTTCACACACATGCTTTATACAAAGCAGATTATTTCCAATTAGTTACTTGTTCTTTCATTACTAATTTGTCTGTACTGTTATTCATGATTAAATGCACAAATTGTTGTAGTCAGTTCATGACATTTATACACCATGGGTCTACATATTTTGTATCATGCCTATTTGTGTGAAGCATACAAACTACATTTTTGTGCAGTTGAGCATCTGTTTGTTTGCAATGATATCATGTATGTACATACATGCAAAAGTCGACCAAAAAGTTCATTGAAAATAGAATGAAACTGAAAGAAGGTGACTAAAAGGCTGAAGTCACTACTATACTACTTACTAGTTAGTAACAATGGACAAACTATCTAATTAGTATTACAGATGAAATGATTTCTTATCACCAATTAAGCAAGGTATCATGTTACGTAAACTTTCCTGTTGACAGTCACATCCGGACATGTTAATGCTGGGTTTTTTTCCTGTTGAACATGAAGCAAAACAAAGGGAGACTGCTTCATTAATTAAAGAGCGTGCTCAGAATAGAACATCCTTCTTTGAAGTAAAGTGGGAGGAAAATCCTTCAGAAACAAAAACTACTTCCTACTTTGATTTTGAACATGAGGAGCTGAGTACCCCTGCATGTTAAGACAGAAAAATACCATGAAAGTTATTTTAAACCAAAGAAGGAAAAAATATAAACAACAAGCAAGCAACAAGCAGCCAGCAAGCAAGCAAGCAAGAGCAACAAAGCAAGTAAGGCAATGTCACACACATGTGCCTCGTCCATCCACACTGCTATGGAAGGTAGGAGTTCCACATGATGCCACTAGGCCAGAGTTTTTCTTATCTCTGGTTAGATTTGTGATCCCCTATACTACACAGCCCTTCCAGACCGCTGCCGTCAGTAATGAAGGTAATGTAGGATGTAATGCCTCTTTTCCTTCTGCCTGCCACTTGCCTTGGAAAACTGTCATCATCGGGTTGTTTGTGTGTTTCTGTAACTTGCATTCCTGACAAACATATTCATACAAGTCTTCGCTTAAATCAATTTCAGCTAACATAATAATACTCTTTGTACTGAGAAGAGTTTAGTGGGTGGGATGGCTGAGTGGTCTGAGTGCTTGTTTCCCCAAGTCAAAGTTAAGGAGCATCAAGCATGGTCATCAGTTGGATGGGTGACCGTTTGTACAGTCCCCCCAGTTCTCCCAGCTGTAAATAGGTACCTGCCCTCATTAGGGTCAGGGAAGGTAAAACAGCGAGGGAGAGGAGATGGGCACCGCACTCAATATGCTGGCCCCTAGAGAAGCTTAGGTCTCTGATGGTCCATTCCCCTATGACCGCCTAGGTTATGGAACACCTTTACCTTTTACCATTACCTACTGAGAGTTCACCAAAAGTGCTTTGATTTGTTCAGCTGTCTGACCATTTAGCTCATGATACTTAAGTCATAGAAGTTGCCTGTAGTCTAACCACATTTCGGCTTTGTCTGTTTTGTCTCTTTCCAATTTGTTTAGCATCCATGCTTTTGAAGTTTTGACCCATACAGCAATACAAGCCAAATTACTGTTTTGATAATTTAGATTTTGAGATCTTTGGCATGTGTCTGTCCTTTAAAATTAATGTATTTAATTAAATTATCTTGCTTGCCCATACCAATTCTAGCCTCGACATCTCGTACATCAGCCATTATTCTCTTACAGAGCCTATATTTGACATTTTCAAAAACACGTTTTCCAATTCTGTACCATTTGTTTTGATATTTTGATGTGGGTCTTTACCATTACTGTGCATCGCTTTGGGTTTTTTGGTAAAAATTTAGTTAGGGCCAGCTGTGTTTCCCTCTGCATCAACTCTATAGAGAATACTTCTCATACTGAAGTGAAATTGTTGGCCATCAGTGATGTATTATTAGTGTATCTGAGGTTTGTGATGTTTCTGCCTCCTATTTTAATGCCCATGTCTTCGATGTCCACCTTTCTCATGCTCATTTCTGTATAAATCTATGCTGAAAGGATGCAGGGATAATGATTAATATGCAACCCAGATGGACTCCTAGGTCCTTTTTTTATAATAACAAAGAACATGCAGTGCTCGCCATTCTGTCTGATTGTTGCTGTCTGATCTGAGTGTAAATTTGCTATGAGCAAGACCAGATGCTTTGGAAAGGCAATTTCTTACATTGTGGTTAACAAAGGGTGATGGTTAATTCAAACACTGTCAAAAGTTTCGAATGCTTCATCATCAATGTTTCTAGTTTTCTTAAACAGAGTTTAAAGCACAAAAAAAGCATTTAAAATCTGTTGTTCTTATTCATGTCTCTGCCATCCTGGCAGTCAGATAACTCTCTATCAAATGTGGGTTTTTTTAAATTCTGTTGAGGATAAATGATCAGTATCAGTTTGCTTGTGTGGCTTATCAAGGTGGTTGTTTTGTTGCCACAGTTTGTAGTATCCCCGCTTTTATGGAGCATGACAATTTCTTGTTGCTTTAACATTTTGAAGCAACAAACAAAGCAAGTAAAAGCAAAACCAAAACTCCCACCCCAAAACAAATAGGACTTTATGATGAAGCAGACATTTTGTGACTGTATTTTTTTTTAGAGTAGAATATGATTAAGAAATATAAGAGACTTTGAAATGGCTGACATACTGTGAGGAGATGCTAGTGCAGTGAAGGGTGTGGATAGAAGTTTAGAACAGTGGATTCTGACACTTTGGAGGTGGGGGGGGGGGGAGGAGATAGAAAGGAGAGGGATAGTAAAGGGGACCACAGGTTCAAATCAGTGTTTGAATAAAAAATTTTCCTTGAATTCACAAGGCTCTTACTTTCCTGTAAAGTCCTTTGGGCGAGACTATCAGATGAGATGCCGTGTTGGTTTAAATATTGTTTATTCAGTATTGGGGACAGGGTAGCTCAGTGGTCAGAGTGCTCACTTTCCCTAAGCAGAGGTTAAGCAGCATCGAGCGTGGTTACCAATTGGATGGGTGACCGATTGCACACCTTGGCTTCAGTACAGTCCCCCAGTCCACCCAGGTGTAAATGGGTACCTGCCCTTTTTAGGTTCAGGGAAAGTAAGCAGCAAGGGAGAGGAGACGGGCGAAAGCCCTCAATATGCTGGCCCCTAGAGAAGCTGAGGTCTCTGATGCCTCGCCCCCCTACGACCACATAGGTTATGGAACACCTGTACCTTTTTTTTTTTTTTTTTTTTTTTCAGTACACATGTCTATACACTACATCATAAGCAGACGACAATACAGCAGAGGGAAAACGCATCAAGCTACAGCTTATTTTAAGCCCCCTCACCATGATAAATTTACATTGTTCTTGTTGCTTATGCAAAGTGGCTGTTACATGTTGGGGTGATCAGGTATTTAGTACTGTATACATGTACATGATGTATTGATGACACA
>CM060326.1:20579550-20584550 GCA_030674155.1 Stramonita haemastoma | reverse complement strand
TGCTCCGGTTTCTCTCTGTCTGTGTTTCTGTTTTCTCTCTCCCCCCCCCCCCCCTTCCTTCCTTTCTCTGCCTGTCTGCATGTTTCTCCCCCCCCCTCCTCCTCTCTCTCCTCTCTCCTCTCTCTCTCTCTCTCTCTCTCTCTCTCTCTCTCTCTCTCTCTCTCTCTCTCTCTCTCTCTCTCTCTCTCTTGTCCCTGTGTCTGTGTCTCCATGTGTTTGTCTCTCTCTGTGTTTGTCTCTATCTGTTTGTCTTTCTGTGTCTCTGTCTTTCTGCCTGTGTCTCTGTCTGTCTGTCTGTCTGTCTGTCGTCTGTCTGTCTGTCTGTCTGTCTCTCTCTCTCTCTCTCTCTCTCTCTCTCTCTCCTCTCTCTCTCTCTCTCTCTCTCTCTCTCTCTCTCTCCTCTCTCTCTCTCTCTCTCTCTCTCTGTGCGCCCATATTGAGCAAGGAAACGCATTTGCCTCTAAATGTGATCAGGGCTTTCCCTGTCTAAAAAAAGCGTCTTATGACATGATATAATATATTATAGGCTAAAGAAAATACCTCACAACAAGGAAGAAGGGCAGTACTGTGTGTGTATGTGTTTTTATTTATTTATTATTTTAAAAAAATTATTCTTTTATATCGAGGATAATGGAATAAGCATTCATATGCTTTTTTTTTTTTACATCCAGTTCCCCCGTGTGTGTGTGTGTGTGTGTGTGTGTGTGTGTGTGTGTGTGTGTGTGTGTGTGTGTGTGTGTGTGTGAGTGTTCTTTTTTTTTATATAATTCTTTTATTTCGAGGATAATGGAATAAGCACTCGTGTGTTTTTTACATCCAGTCCCTGTGTGTATGCAGATCTGCAACTTTTGTCATCTGTTCCCACTGGCACACAATGACCTACTCATCCGAAAAGTGGTGTGTGTGTGTGTGTGTGTGTGTGTGTGTGTGTGTGTGTGTGTGTGTGTGTGTGTGTGTGTGTGTGTGTTTCAGTGAAAAATTGCCCTGGTAGGTTTAGTGTTACTGCTACAACAGGGAATAGAATTTTTAACACACTTCTCCCCCCTCCCCTCCCCCCCCCCCCCCCCACAAACTCCCCTTTTCTCCACCAAGTTTTATGCCTTTCTTTATGAAGGCAGGAGAACTTTCTATGTCCCCTTTGGCATAACATACATTCCCAACAAGGCGTAGTTTACTTAGGTAGTGTACCTGTGTGTGTGTGTGGTGTGTGTGTGTGTGTGTGTGTGTGTGTGTGTGTGTGTGTGTGTGTGTGTTTTCCCTTTTATATTTCACTTCCTTCTTCGTGACCTTTCAATGAAGTGTCAGATTTTTAAAAGAAAAACATTCGCAATATCACGACTGTGGTCCTGTTAGACGATATTCTTGTCGCTAACTAGAATGAGGCCTTCAATCAGGCGAAACCGGTCCAAACATAACTGAAGTGAAAACCATGTTTTAAATATCAAAACACTTGAAAACATGACCCAAAAATAATGGCAATAAAATGATAGTACTTCAATGAAAATTCAGCCGAGACTGCGGCAAGTAAGTTGAACATTCATACTCCCAGGCTAACCCAGATAATAATAAAAAAAATTGTTTTACCTGATTCGCACGCTCACAAAGACAACAGGGATTGTCAGATAATTATGGAATGTTTGTTTCGTCTTGCGAATTGCAGTCTGTGCATTCACAGATCGCGGGTGAAGGGAATGAGAAGGTATATGGCTTCGTATGAAATTTCCAGGCCTGGGGAAAAGTTGTGTATTATTTCCATTGAGCCTGTCCACTTTACAACCATAACCACTTTGCAAGAGCTCCCCCCCCCCCCCCCCCCCCCCGGAGTATAATACTTATCTGCAAAAGTCCTTTTGATGAGACCATAAACTGAGGCTCTGGGTGCGAACACACGTAGAACATCTTGCCTCACACGTTAAAAAAAAATTTTCTGCCTTTTTGGGAGAGAATGCCATTCACGCCATTAGTTAGGGATGACGGGATATATATATATATATATATATATATATATATATATATATATATATATATATATATATATATATATATATATATATATTATATATAATTTAGAAAAAAAGAAAACAGCATGCACAGTAGTCTTGTGTTTTGACACCAACCCTGAAGTTGGAATGCAGCTACCTTTATTAATGGTGGGTAAACGGGCCTCGCAACTTATTCACACAATTTCCCACCATTTATGTAGTGAATGTCATAGCACTACTGACCGAGGAACAACAGTAAACAAATAAACTAAATCCCCCCAAAAAAAACCCTCAGGACTTGACTTCAATCACTCGGAGATTTGTTGGGGCCGCACATGTATAAATACAGGAAGGGGGGGGGGGGGTGAAGGAGGCAGAAGAAGGGGGGGTTGGGGGGGGGGGGGGGTAAGGGGGAAGAATTTGGCGTCAGCTTAAAAACTGGTCTGAGATGAAAGTGAGGGGAGGAGAGTGGAAGATGCTGAACATGCGGTCATGCCTGAGACCTGTACATGCAGGAACCTCGATTTGCTGCTGCCTCGCCCCTTCCTTCTTCCCCAATACCATCCATAGCCTCTGACACACATGAAAACTCGCGTATGCACGCAGACAGGCAGGTAGATAAATAGGTAGGCAGGTAAGGGAGGGTGTGTGTGTGTGTGTGTGTGTGTGTGTGGAGAGAGAGAGAGAGAGAGAGAGAGAGAGAGAGAGAGAGAGAGAGAGAGAGAGAGAGAGAGGAACTAGGTTCATGTGTATGTCCTCTCACTCACTTGTGTGTGTGTGTGTGTGTGTGAGCGCGCGCGTGTGCGTGTGTGTGTGCGTGTGTGTGCGCTCGCATCTGCATACTGTGCATGTGCGTGCATGTACACCCACCCCACCCCCACCCCCCAATGCCTGCTATGCTGTATACATTTTTTTTGTTTTTGTTTCTGTATACATTTTCAGCAAGAACATTATCAAACCAACAATATATTGCCCCCCCCCCCCCCCCAAAGTGACCACCACCACCACCACCACCACAAACCACAAGTTCTGGAACACAGTGACAGAGGGAGAGAGGAAAACATGCAGTGAGAAAAGAAGGCCCGTGGGGCAGGAGGCCTTATATGTATGTGTGTGTGTGTTTGTTTGTGTGTGTGCGCGTGTTTGTGTGTAGTGTGTTTGTGTGTGTGTGTGTTTGTGTGTGTGCATGTGAGTTTGTGTGTGTTGTGTTGTGTGTGTGTGTGTGTGTGTGTGTGTGTGAGTTGTGTGTGTGTGTGTGTGTGTGTGGTGTTGTGTGTGTGGTGTGTGTGGTGTGTGTTGTGTGTGTGTGTGTGTGTGTGTGTGTGTGCGTGTGTGTGGTGTGTGTGTGTTGGTGTGTGTGTGATGTGTGTGTGTGTGTGTGAGTGTGTGTTGTGGTGTGTGTGTGTGTGTGTGGTGTGTGTGTGTGTGTGTGTGTGTGTGTGTGTGTGTGTGTGTTGACCTTTCTTTCTGTTCCTACAGTAGCTGGCAGTAACAGGCTTTTTTTTCTCCTGATGATAGGAATTGAGTGCATGTCAGACCTGCCTTAGTAGGTTGGGTTGTTTTTTTTCCATCAAGTTTGTTACTGGTTTTTCTGTTTCTAGTTTTTGTTTTTGTTAGGGTTTTTTGTTTCGGGGTTGGGTGGTTGTTGTTTTTTGTTGTTGTTGTTGTTTTTTTTAAATCTCTGCTGCTATTAGTATTATGTTCTGTATATATTTCGAGTTAGTGTGGTGGTAATGGTGATGGTGACAACGTGCTTGGGAGGAAAGGAGAAGGGGGTGGGATAAGTAGTGGTAGGGAAAATGATTGTGTTTGTGTGTGTGTGTGTGCGTTCGTACGCATGGATGGGTGGGTGGGGGTGGGGGAATTTTTTTTTATTGCGGTGAGGTGACTGTGTGTGTGTGTGTGTGGTGTGTGTGTGTGTGTGTGTGTGTGTGTGTGTGTGTGTGTGTGTGTGATGTGTGTGTATGTATGTCTGTAAACAAGTGTACATGCATGTGTGTAGTGTGTGTTTGAGCAGTGTGTGCGTACATGTATACATGTGCACATTATATATTCATGAGGGGGACTACTCCTATCGCCATTATGAATTAATAGTTCATGTGCATACATGCGCATGTATGCATGTCTTGTAACTTGTATTATAAACATGTCACTGTGGCTGTGTCTGTAAGCTCACAGAACTTTACAAACCACATATGTGTTGTCATAAAATGTGTATATAGGAAAAGATCACTTTTACCACTGCTCGTGCTGTTGTTGTTGTTATTGCAGAGTTGTGTTTGTTTTCTCTAATACTGGCTTCATATTTCCTATGAAGCATGATAATTACCAGTTTCCCCTAGACCTTTCTTGCTCCCCCCCCCTCCCCCCTTTCCAGAGTAGACAGTGTGTGTGAGGCAGACTGGGTGGAGGAGGGGGGGGGAGGAGGGGGAAGCATTAGCTGTGGTTATATCAGCAGTGGTGGTAGCACCAGGGCCTGCTGAAAATATCACACTGCACAGAAGCGACAGTACATATAGTAGACTGTTATTGTATTGTAGTGTGAGTGTGTGTGTGTGTGTTGTGTGTTGTGTGTGTGTGGCGTGCGCGTGCGTGCGTGCGTGCGTGCGTGCTCATTTGTCTGTACACATGTTCATGCATCATTTGCTGGATCAGAAGTTGCTAGATCAGTGCAAAGAGTTAGGTGTACACATTGTGTGTGTTGCGTGCGTGCGTGTGCACAAACAAAATTTTGCTCTTTCTTTATTAGAATGATTGATTCATTGCTGTTGTTCATGTGGTCATTATCATCATCATTGTTTCATATTCACCATCATCCACCTCCTCCTCATTATTATTATTACAATGACAACCACCACCACTATCATCATCATTATCATCAATATCTTCTTCTTCTTCTTCTTCTTCTTCTTCTTCTTCTTCTTCTTCTTCTTCTTCTTCTTCTTCTTCTTCATGGTCATTGTCTTCTTATCAATTATCATTGTCATTATCCTCATCAACGTCTTTCCTGAATCATTT
>CM060326.1:20569550-20574550 GCA_030674155.1 Stramonita haemastoma | reverse complement strand
GTGTACTTGACTAGAAAATCGAGGAGAGGTTGTTCAAACTTCGTCCCCATCTGGCTGCCTCGTACACCCCCTTCCCTACCCCCACTCACTCACTACTAGACCATGAGTGATTGTCTGAATGTTTAACCTTTTTTTGGGTGAGACAATTGTCTGAGGTCACACATGTACGCAACACATATTCAGGGCATGTAAAAGAACCTATGGCAACATGAGAGTTGTCCTTGGCAAGACCTAGCTGTTGAAAACTTCTGAAAGTTACAATATGGTCTGCAAACTTAACACTTGTGTATGTTACAGGAAGAAGAGAAGTAAAAGGATAGGGGGTGGCTTCTGTGGTGGTGTGTGGTCCTTTGAGGACTCAGTCAACATCCATGAGGGCTGTTTTAACTGAAGGCAGTGTGTGACGCCTTTTGATATAAGACGCATAAAGTTCACAGAGAAAAGTCATGCCTTCAGGCTCAAACAGCCTGTTTTAAATCAATGAAAGCTTATTTCATTGATGTTCAGGATGCTTGTATTTACTCAAAATTCCACTTTAGATTAGCACTGATGGACGCTTCAGCCAAGTGGTTCCTTCTTCTCTTGCTATTGACATATGAACTGATTTTTAAAGTACACACCTTCTATGTCACTATTGTTCGCTTTAATGACAACCCCCTTTCCCCAACACACACACGCATGCACGCACGCACACGACATCGCACGCACGCACGCACACACATCACTCACTCATCACTCACTCATCACTCACACAACACAGCACGCAACCACACACACACACACACACACACCACACACACACACACACAACACACACACACACACACACACCACACACACAAACACACACACACACACACACACACACAACACAACACACAACACACACACACAACACCACAACAACACACCCACCACACACACACACACACACACACACACACACACACACACACACACACACACACACACACACCACACACACACACACCAATACACACACACACACAAGCAAAAAATGCACCAAAATAACCAGTAAAAGAAAAGAGGGGCTGATATTTGTTGTTGCAGGTGAGGACATACTACCTAGCCACCAACTCGGAAGAAAGCATGACCACATGGGTGCAATGCCTGTGTCGTGTTTGTGGGCTGAAGCAGGAGGACACACGTGAGTGCATTCCCCCCCCCCCCCCCCATCCTACCCCCACCCCATCCCCAACCCCCTTCTCCTGGCTGCTAGTGTGGTAGTGTGCTATAGGACGGGATATCCTAGTGGTCAGAACATTGCGCTCGCAATTTGAAGACCCAGGTTCGATTCCCGTTCGAGGGAATTTTTTTCCCTGGGAGTTAACATCAGTGCTGACTCCACTTCCCCATAAGACTTTGGATGAGACTAAAAACCGAGGCCCCGTGTGTGAACGCACGCAGAACATCTTGCACACTGGTTAAATACTGTTGTTCTTTTTGTAAGAGTAGGCCATTGTGTGCCGGTGGGAACAGATAACATTTACAAAACTGCATACACACGGGGACTGGGTGTAAAAAAAGTACTTGGATGCTTATTCCGTTATCCATGATATAAAAGAATGAATAAATACAATAAATGTGGATAATGATGTGGGTGTTTTTTTTTAAAAGGTGTGTACTTGGATAGGCGTGTATACGCTCTTTGAGTGAGCAGGCATGTATGTATGTCAAAATGTGGTTGGATGAATTCACAAGTACATGTGGATACAAGTCTTAGTGTGTTATTTGCTTCATAAGTAGTAGTAGTAGTAGGCACCAGTCAGTCTCGGAAGTCTATGGAGTTGTGCTCTAGTCTTTTTAGAGCGCAAAGTCTGGGTAAGTAAGTATGGAGGGCAAGCTGTTACCCATGCAGTAGACAACCCCCCCCCCCCCCCACCTCCACCACCCTCTCCACGCCTTTGCTTCATTATGCCATTAAATATTATGTGGTGTTTTTTTTTTATTTGACATAATTATTGTCCTCTTTTACAGCAACAGACATCCCAGATGCCCGCCTCAGCTCTTGCGGAGAGTCGAGCCCCACAACGACCTCCCAGGGTCAGAGCGGGGGCACGACCTCAGGGGAGAGAAAGGCGTCGTCCCCTACCCCCCCAGTGACCTCCCAGCCCCCCACCCACGCGGGCACCGTCACCTCCTCTACCTCCTCCTCCATGGGCTCGAACCCTCCCCCTTCCTCCACCTCGCCCCAGTCGTACGTCTTTCTCAACGACTGCACGACGGGGCGGGCGGAGAAGCGCAGTGACCGCTACGGCCGCACAGACAGTGTGGACAGTGTGCCCGAATACCAGGCCCCTCCCCCCCCTGCCAAGAAGGGCTCCCACCTCCACCACCACCACCACAACAACAACAACAACAACAACAACGATGAAGAGTTCTCCAAGAGCGGCGGGGGTTCTCCCCCGGACAGCAACAACATCTTTGACGTGTACGACCGCCCGCCCCCTGCAGGGCAGGACAGCTTCAGCAGGCCTCGCTCCAGCTTCCAAGAAGTGTACGACCGCCCCAGGTCCGGGGAGCTGAGGGCCGGGAAGCTGGGAGGGGCCGGGGGCGGGGACGACGATTTCTACAAGGTGCCCCCTCCCAGCAGTGGCGGCGGGCAAAATGTAGAGCCCAGGCCGTCGAGGACGTCGGCGTCCATGGACACGATAGATTTGAACTCGGCGGTCCCCTTGCCCGTGCCCAGACGTAGCCCCCGCTCGGCCCGCTCCAGTCTCAGCGAGCGTCCGGATTCTTCGTCGGTGGATTCGTTCGGTGGCCAGTCCCATGGTGGAGTGTTACGACGTCCCCCCTCCGGGGGACCATCACGACCGCCCTGTGGAGGTGTACGATGTCCCCCCTCCTGGGTTCAGCGACCGGCCCGTGACAGAGGCCTACGACGTTCCTCCCGCCGCCTTCGGTGAGAGGCCGCCCAAAGACATGTACGACATCCCCCCTCCCAGCTCCCTTGCTCGCCCCGTGTCGGAGAACTACGACTTCCCCCCTCCCAGACAACACCCCCCCGCCGCCTGTCACGAGGAGGGACCGTCTGTAGCCGGTCCCCCCCCACCCCACCCCAGCGGCCCCCCAAACCCCACTCCCTGAGGAGCCAGGCGCTGTACCAGAACATGGGGGGGGGGAAGGGTGGGGAGGAGGGGGGAGGGGGTCTGAACGCCGTGCCGGCCGCCCCGCCCTCGCGCTGCACTTCCACGCAGCCCAGCTACGACGTGCCTCGGGCGTCGACGGTCATGACCCCGCCTCGGGACCCGGCCTCCATTCTGGACATCGCCCCGCCCCGCCCTGTCCCGGTGCCCAGACACTCGGGGTCGGCCGGAGCCCAGGCTTACCAGAACACCCCCCCTGCCCTGCCCCCCCTGCCTGACCCCTACCACCTGATGAGGAACGGGGGGGACAGGAGGGAGGCGCATGGAGACGCCCCCCACCCCCCCAAACCTGTGGACATGGTCAAGACCCACCAGGGAGGGGTAGGGGGAGGAGGGGGAAGGGGGAGTCAGGATCTGTACCAGGTGCCTCCAGTGGCTCCTCGTATTCCCAGCCGCACCACTACCATGCCTGTTAGCCGAGGAGGGGGGGAGTCTGCTGCTTCGGGTGGTGAGGGCTTTTTTTTTGTTTTTTTACTTTTTATTTTATACTACTTTTAGTCATGGCAGATTTTTCTCTGTATGAAATTCGGGCTGCTCTTCCTGGTGAGAGCGCATCACCACAAGAGGGTAATGGGATAGCCTAGTGGTCAGAACATTTGCGCTCGCAATTTGACGCCCCGGGTTTGATTCCCGTTGGAGGGGATTTTTCCCATGGAGTTAACACATCAGTGCTGCCTCCACTCTCCCCAAAAGTTCTTCGGATGAGACTATAAACCGAGGCCCTGTGTGCAAATGCATGCACAACATCTTGCGCACATGCTGAATCCTGTTCCGCTTTTCGTAAGAGTAGGAGGCCATTGTGTGCCGATGAGAACAGATGACAAGATTAACTCTCCCCGAAAGTCCTTCGGATGAGACTTTAAACCGAGGCCCCGTGTGCGAACGCACGCAGAACATCTTGCACACATGTTAAATCCTGTTCCACTTTTTGTAAGAGTAGGCCATCGTGTGCCGGTGGGAACAGATGACATTTACAAAACTGCATACACATGGGGACTGGACGTAAAATAGCACAAGAGTGCTTATTCCATTATCCTCGATAAAAAAAAAAGAAAAGGCTACAAAACTGCATACTTATTTGGACTGGATGTGAAAAAGCACATGAGTGTTTATTCCAATATCCTCGATATAAAAGTGGGTTTTTTTTTAATGAAATAACTAAATAAGAGCAGTGCCACATTATTATTTTTTTTCAGTAAATAACAGGTTCTAGGGTCAGGTTTGCTAGTAAGCCTTAACCAGAGCTCTTGCTTATGGTACAACACAACTTCTCCATTTCAGAAAATCTCATTTTACTGGTTGATCTCAAAGCAGAAATTATGTTACAAACTGAAAAAATTTTCAATGTTGCCTGAAAAAAAGGACTTGAAATTAAAATTTTTTGGTTCTGATAAATCATGGGATTGGTAACAAAAATGGGATTGGGTGGGGTTGGGGACTGTGGAAAATGAAATAACTGTTTTGATATGTAGGGGCAGAAGGTTTTCAAGAAGGTATCTGGGGAATGTTTTAGGATTTTTTTTTTTATTTGTTTGAGGGTTTTTTCTTTTTTGCCTCTATCTGGTATTCACACAGTTTAGACTCAGTGGTACTGGCAAGTTAGATGTGTACTGCTGTGTAATTATGCCGATGGATGAAATGTGTTGCATGCTTAGTGGAGTCCGATGTTTTAGATTTGTTGGGTTTTTCTTTTTTTTTTTTTGGTTTGGGTATTTTTTCTTTCATGCTTTTATCTGGTATTCACACAGTGTAGACTCAGTGATACTGGCACGTTAGAAGTGTACTGTATAGTTTTGTCGATGGATGAAATGTACTGCATGCTGTAGTTGTTGT
>CM060326.1:20554550-20564550 GCA_030674155.1 Stramonita haemastoma | reverse complement strand
TATGTTGTACTTAAAGACTCTACTTATTTTCAACTTCCTCAAGGTGCTTTATAAATAATTGGGCTATTTGAAAGCGTACAAAGGAAAACGTTATGAATGAAAGAGGGGTGGGGTTTTTGTTTTGTTTGTTTTGTTTTTTTCAATGAAGGAGTAATTTTCTAAGTCTGTATGTCAGGAGTAACCATTGTTTGTAGCTGTCTAGAACTTAACTCAGTCTGTTCGTTGGTTGTATTGTTCAGTTTTTAAATGTATTCATTTTTGTTCTGTCATTGAAGTTGGAATTCCATTGGAAGTTGTGTACTGCGGATGGGGTACATGTCACATTTTTGAGTCATTATTGTCAAACAACGAGCAATGTCACATTGTGTGTGTGTGTGTGTGTTTCTATGTTCACAACTAGTGCATTTTAAAGTGCACCTGATATCTCATTATTGGAATTGCTACTGTTTTAGATGGTAAATTGCTTGATGGTTATTGAGTGTTGGGGGGTTGGGTGGTGATGGTGGTTTTTTGTTGCTTTTTTTTTTTTTGGGGGGGGGGGGGGGGGTTATGAGGTGTTAAGAAAATAGCTATTTATTTGAAAAAGATATTTATTTGTTTACTTGGGAGAAAAATTGGGATACATTGCAAAAACTATAATTTTGATAGTATTCTACTGTGATACAATAGCATTGTTTTATCTCTTTTCTCATTTCATGAGCAGTTTTGCTGCAGCTCTGAATGTTGTCTCTTAAGAAAAAAAAATAATGAAAAAAAACAATTACCTTGTAACAGTCCAGATCTGAGTAAGTTCCTATTTGCCGAAACATACTAAAAAAAAAACAAAAAAATCATTTTTGTATACCTGCTGATTATGAAAAAATTGCCAATTATGATCTGCTATTTTCTGCTGAAAAAAAAGAAGAAATATATTCGTCAATTTACTTTTGTAAACTCCTGGTATTTTCTGTCCATGATTTTCAGTCAACTTTGTTTGGCGATTATTTTTTTCAAAATATGTACTGTATGTATTCTTTAAAAAGTACGCATTTTAAAACATGGGATTTTTTGGTTTGTCTTGTATATTTCTGAATGCACTGACATAACATACATCAAGCTTATTTCACAGTTGCACTTGTCTTCAGCATTTTGATAATGCTGCTTGGGTGTTGCTTTAGAGAAAGCAAAAGGGGGAAAACTCAAAACCTGTTGAGAGTCAGTCAGCGATTTCAAAGATCTTGCGATCTGTGTGATCCAAAGTTTGGAGCCTGTATCATACATTAAGTCTGTGCAGAAGTGCCAGAAAGCAGTGACATTATAGATCTTGGACAATGTTTTTTCTTTTTTTTCGTAAAATTAGTATTGAACACTTAACATAGGGCTTAAACTCTCTCCAACTTGCAGTGTCTTTCAGGGTTTAACATTTAAAAAAATCAAATCCTTTGATTAGATACAGTGTGGAAATAACATATGCACACACAAAAATGCATGCACACAACACACACACACACACACACACACACACACACACACACACACACACACACACACACCATCTCATTTTTTTTTTGTTGAAGGGAGAGGGAAGGAGGAGTATTTTTATTTCAAGTATACATGGTTATCCCTGATATGGTGTTGGCTATCTGTCTCACTCTGTGAACTGTGTGGGTAAGAATTGCTCACTCAGGTCAAGTCATATGACAAAAACATCGAGATACACACACCGATGCATGTCTGTACATGTCGCCCACAGATATGAGCGCACACAAAATGTGTGTTCACTCAAGTCAACACCTGCTGCATCTGAGAGTGTGTGTATGAGAGATAAAAATGACAGGTCACGGTGTGCGCAAATCCAGCGTTTATAACTCAGTTAAGGGTCCAGGGCCCATGTGCTAAAAATTAAGTGCTCCTTCCTTTTACCAAGTCCAAGTGTGGTCAGTTCCTGCATAATCAGCACCCAGCAGGGATGGGATGGATGTAGCAGCTGAGAGGAGCTGAATGAAAGTGGGGCAGACTGGCAGCTGTGAGTTTTTGTTTTAGTTTTGCAATCATGTCCAAATCCCCCCCCCCCCCCAAAAAAAAAAAAACAATAGGGATTTGATGGAGCGTAGTGTAAAGAAGTTTTGCAATCTGTGTCCACAACCCCCCCAAAAAAAACCCAAACAGTAGGGGATTAGATCAAGGTAGCGTAAAGAGTGGTGTGGAAAATTCGCATCATTATTCAGATCTGTTTTTTCTTCAGCTGTTGTACTGGATGTATCATGTAAAGGGCTAATTTTGTATAGCTCGTGTTCACACATTTTTTGTACTTTTTTTTTTTTTTTTTTTTTAATAGATTTTCTGTACTTAATCCTTTGTATGTTTTTTTTTGTAAATAAGTTTGACTGTGAATACTTACATTCGACTATGTACTCAAAACATACTGTATACCAAAATATTGTGTAAGGAAATTGGGGTTAACTTTTTTGTTGTTGTTGTTCTCTTTTTGTGGAAGAGGATGGGAGAACTATTACAAACTTAAATGATTGTTGAGAAAGAGGGGGTGGTGGGTGAGGGATTGATTAGTTCCGTAAAAAGAGATGATGGAGAGAGAGAGAAAAGAGAGGGAGGGGGGGGGAGGGAGGGAGGTGGGGCTGAAGAATGGAATTCTACCTCTGCTTTTCAATGGCCACTATCAACCTGTTGATTTCCCTGAAGTCAGAATGCGGGCTACCTTAATGGTGGGCAATATTGGTCGCATATGCAAAATCTCTCCGTTGGTGTACCAAGGAATGAGAAAAAAGAACAAACAAACGAAAAAACAGTGGATTATTCAGATGATTTCAAATGCATTGTGGAGATTTAAAAAAAAAGACAATAGGAATAAAATCATTACAATCTGTTTTCAGTTCTAGGTTTTGTCTTCTCATATGACAGTCTCACAGGTCTTGAATGATAATGTAAAGCAACGCCCTTAGGATTATCATCCCTATCCCCATATAGTATGTGGGAAGAATGGCTCTGCTTTTGTTTGTCTTTTTTTTTTTTTTGTTATCAAGAAGTTGATTATCCTTGTTAAGTTTTGAAAAAAAAAAACATACTCTCCTATTGTAGCAGAATGTTTGATCCAAATCAAAGTGTGTTGTCATCTTTTAATTCTAAGAGAAAACTATATATACAAAGCATTTTGTAGCTTCTAGGAAAAAGTTTAAAGTAACAATAATGATAGGCATAATTATTATAGAAAAAGAAAAAATCCTGCAAAATCACACTTCATGGCTTCATTGGTATAGTATTTGTCTTTGACTTTTGAGCACCATAGACGGTATTATGACTATGTATTCCACACTACTGCATACACATGTGCCACAAACTCTGATGTTTTGTTTGATATCTCCAGCTTGCAATGTTGGATGGAAGTGTGTTGTATGAGTATCGTCATAAATTAATTTACTGTATAAATGGACACAGCCAAACTTAAAGAGTTTTTGTGTGACTAGTGGGGGAAAAAAAAGCCTGTTTGTAAAATGTCGACATTTTCTAAATCACACAACCTCTTGAATCTGTATTTCTGTTTGGTGTGTGTGTGGGGGGGGGGGGGGGGGGGGGGGGTGCTGCATGTGCGAGCACTTTTCTTTTTATTTCTCCACATCCTAATGAATCAGTCATGGACTTAATTAGTTGTAATACAGAATGCTGAAAGAGAGCAAGCCAGTGTAGTATTTGTTGCTGTTTATCACATTTTCTGAGCGGTGGTTTTGATGTGAAAGTCTTCCAAGAGGTGTCATTGTTAACCTCACTCTTTGCTCAATGATTTCATGATGCGGTGATCGTTCAATCACATGGTGCGGCCAATTTCTGTATAAAAGAGGGGGAAAGATTGTTGTATATATATCATTGATCAGATTCCTCCATGGATTTAAAAGTCTGTGGATGTCGTATGATATAATTATGTATTTTTAAATATTTTTTTTTCTGGCTATGTAGAGGTTTTTTTGTTGTTTTTTTTAAATTCAGAACAATGTGGGCATTGAAACTCATGGAGTATTGTAACATGAATCACTTTTTTCAGAAAATGAGTGGATCCAAAAATGGGATGTGAATGTTTTATCCCATTTCAGAAGAAATTGAGCACATTTAACATGCTGCACATTTTAATTCATGATGCCTTTTTCTGATATTCTTTATCAGTGATGGTCACTTAACTGACTCTCTGTGTTGTTTCCAAGTTTTGGTAGTGGAAAGCTTTGCAAATTGTTCAGACATGCATAAGTTATAAACGGATGAAAAACGAAGTTGTGTATTGTTATATAAATGTTTTCTTCCCATATTTTGTGGATGGGGCAAGACCGTGGCAAACAATGAAGTGTGGACCGATGTTTAAGTCTATTATTGGCATGCCTTGTTTGAGAAAATGTACACAGGGTCTGCTCGGCCAGCCCATATTTCGTTTGTGTAAAGTTAGTGCTTTGTTCCTTTTGGGGTTTTTTTGAAAACTGTGCTGCAAACGATCATGTTCATCACAAATTTGGTGCTGTGTTGAAAATGGGGAAATATGGATCTGTGTATTATCATAATTACTCCATATTTTTTTTTTGGTAATAACCAGAACTGAAATGTTGATTAAAGTCAACCAGTTTTAATATGCTTTGTTCCGTTTATTTTAGATTGGTGTGGGTCTGAGGAAACAAAAATGCAAGGTTTGGATCTGGTTTGTGTCTTCTTCTGTGGGATACAACAGGTGTAGTGGAAACTATGGTATGTGAGGTATGATGTAGACATCTTCAGATCATGACTTCTTATGCTTGGCCAGTTTGAAAAAAAAAAAATACAAGGACTGCATAGCTGAATCTTCAGCTGGTCCTGTGTACACAGCACTATGCTTTTGCCTTGGGCTTCTGACACTATGTGAATGGGTTACACGGTGTGTGTAGTCCAGTCCTTCCTGCCAAGGGATTCAGCTGCTGAAGTTCACAGAAAGATTGTGTCCATTCATGTATAAGGACTTATACAAGACACCTTGTATCTCTTCATCAATCTTTTGTATTGGACCTGTATATGTTTTCGTTGTATTGCACTGCTTACTATTTGTATGGTACTGTATAAAAAAAAAAAAATTAAAAGGCAGGAACACCCTCTTTTTATTTTTTAAAAATTGTTTAGTTTTGATGCCATGTTTGTTTTGTAGAGACAGGCTGCAGGTGCAGTGAAAATAGGAAAGGCTTTTTTTTTTTTATTTTTTTTTTTAATTTAAGGTGAATATACAGACCTGTTTCAGTCTGTTCAGTCTTGGCTTTGGTCAATCCTGGGAACAGTAAGGAAATACAGTGGTTACTTCTGATGATACAGTAGTTATTTCTGATGATGATTTTTTTTCCCTATTCTGTTATTCCAGCCCACATTTAGTTTAGTTCGTGTCATCCCTAGTTTCTGTTCATCCTTGATAAAGAGATTGAGGATTGAATGGGTGCAGTTTAGAGCACATCTTTTTTATGAATTCGAACGCCAGAGACTTGTGTTCGGTTTTCTATAAAGCCTAGTACTATTCATTATGCATTATTTTAAGTGGGTCTGTCTTACCAGTAAGCTGATATGGTATTGGAAAAATAAAGTTTCCCTCTTTTATTTGTTTTGATATTCCACAGAAGTAGAGATTTGTCCTGAATTAACACACATTAGTACTTCATTATACATGAATGAAACAGGAGTCAGTAGTTGCTCACCTTGTTTTTCTTTTCTCTCCCCTTCCTCTGAACATACATGTGTGTGTGTGTGTGTGTGTGTGTGTGTGTGTGTGTGTGTGTGTGTGTGTGTGTGTGTGTGTGTGTGTGTGTGTGTGTGTGTTTTTTTTAGTTTTATTGGAGTTAGTTGAATTTTACTTTTTAACTCAGCAGATGTGCTGCATTAGATATCAACATAGCTCTGAAGGCGGTCCAGATCAGTGTAGGTTCAAGGCCAGTCCAAGTGAGTGTAGGCTATGAAGCTGGTCCAAATAAATGTAGGCTGTAAGCTGGTCCAAATAAGTGTAGGCTGTAAGGCTGGTCCAAATAAGTGTAGGCTGGTCCAAATGAGTGGAGGCTCTTAGCTGGTCCAATGAGTGGAGGCTCTAAGCTGGTCCAAATGAGTGGAGCCCTAAGGCTGGTCCAAATGAGTGGAGGCCTAAGGCTGGTCCAAATGAGTGGAGGCTCTAAGGCTGGTCCAAATGAGTGGAGGCCCTAAGGCTGGTCCAAATGAGTGGAGGCCCTAAGGCTGGTCCAAATGAGTGGAGGCTCTAAGGCTGGTCCAAATGAGTGGAGGCCCTAGAGCCTCCAAAGTCCAAAGGAACCTATGCTCCAGGATGAATTCATATGACCATAGGCTCCAAAGCAGTTCTGCATGATTGTGAACCCTAAGGGTAGTGCAGCCCAAATAAACATGGCTTGTCTTTGTCTTTGAAACCTCACACAGCAACCTTTGTCATTTGTTATCTGTCATATTAGGGAAAACGTGTTGGGCTGCTGTTAAGTGTCAGACACATCAAGCCTAGAGCATCCAACTTTGGCGTGTACAGTATAGCTGTTCCAAATGAGCATAACCCCATAGGCTGGTTTACACAAGGGTAGGCTCCATTTGTGGGAGGGTTTTTCTTTCTGCCTGTTTATAACGACTGTGACCAGATTTTCTACTGTCACTGCAGTTAGAACTTGCTTATTTCATGCATTGTTGCTGCCATCAAAGTCAAAGTTTTATTTCCAGATAGTACATTGAATAAGCAGTGCAATTGCTTTTTTTCATCAAGCCATCCATAGGATCTACTTACCAGTCTTTCTTTTTAATTCACAATCATTTTATCTAGTTTCTTTTCTTGCATGAGCATATTACGCAAATTATAGTCATATATTGTTGATGATGGGTTGTTGAATTTCATAAAAAATATCTTGAATGATGTTTTAATACGAATCAGGATGTAATGTATGCTTTAATTTTTCTATCGTCGTATTGTTAGAGAGAGCTGAAGAAAAAGTGCAGTGATGAATTGAAAACGGCCACCAAGAAACTTACAGGGTTTTTTGTTTTGTTTTTGTTTTAAGTAGCAACAAGGGGCATTGTCTTTTGATGAAAAGGTGACAATATTATTGTGCTGTATAGTGTTGTTTTGTTTTTTGGTTCGTCAACCAGCGACACCCGTAGTCAAAGTACAAAATGTTAAACTATGTCTACAGAAGCAAATATCACCGTCATAAACCTGTAACCAATATCTTTTGTTACTATTTATTCATTCATATATATTTATGTATGCTCATCACCGAACTTGGTATTTTTATCCTCCGTGTATAGTCTTATCTTCAGTCTTGTTTATTAATTAAGAGGAAACAAAGTAGTGTCCAGGTATTTGTTTGGAAGATGATAAATGTGAAAAATGTTTTGAAAATTAGAGCGATTGCTGCTTGCATGGTTTGTTAGTTTTGTCTTTGAACCACTTCCAGATATCTTGGTGCCTTCACTTCAAAGCTGGGCACTGTGACTAGCTGATACTCACCTGATAGGGAGGACATGATTGACTGTTGATTTTAGACAACAACAACAAAAACAAACGACTGCTAGCTATTCTGTCTTTAAAAGGAACTAGAAGCATCAAGTGTAACAAGGACTCTGTCCTGTCTGATTGAAAGGTCTGGTTGAGGCTGCTTGGTTTGATTTAACTAGGACAGTCAGATTCTTGATCCAGGGGGCCATGGGTTTGAATCCCATTACCAGCAGCCAGGCTACAAGAAAATGTCTGTATGTTGAGGATTCCCATTTTCTTTCAGTCTTTTTTTTATGAGGGTTTTCACGGGATAGCTTAGTGGTCAGAGCACTCGCTTTCCCCCAAGTTGAGCAGTGCTAGCGTCGAGCGTGGTTACCAGTTGGATGGGTGACCGTTTGCGCGCCTTGGCTTTAGTATACAGCCCCCCCCCCCGCCCCCCACCCCACCCCTCCCAGTTCACCAGCTGTGAATGGATACCCGCCCTCTTTAGGGTAAGGGAAGGTAAAGCAGCGAGGGAGAGGAGATAGGCGCTGCCCTCAATATGCTGGTCCCTAGAGAAGCTGAGGTCCCTGATGCCTTTGCTCCCCTACGACAGCCTAGGTTATGGAACACCTTTACCTTTTCACCCTGATCCTGGGCATGATATCATTATGTCCGTAAACAAAAATCCAGCATTGATGATCAATCCCACTCCATCTTTCAGAAAGAAAAGGTCATCGTGTTTAGGTAGGAAAGGATGATAAAGGCAAAATTTTTTTTTTAAGCTTATGCCTCTGATGTCATTTTAGGAAAACTTTCCCCAACGACTGAATGTGGTTGCCTTAATTGAAGGAAGGACTCTTAAAATATTATGGTCTCTTATCAGTGTTGATCCTCTGGGCTCTAACATAAATAATGGAGTAGGAAAAGTTGTGACAAGAACCATGCAGTCATTTTTTTTTGGTCGTGATTATTCAGACTTTTCCCCAGATAGGTGTTACAGATCTCACATATGATATACTCATTACTTGGTAACACCACTGTAAAAATGGCGGGTCTGTGTGTGAGACCCTCTCTGACCCATTTACACACAACCTTTACAGCACGCGTTAGTGTCTAGGTCTTGAATGGTGATGAACAGTAAAACTTGCTTGGTTATGATACAAGCTTGTAAATGGCAACACCAGCCCTTAGAAATGCTTGATTCGACATTTACTGCGGAGTTGAGCTGGTAGTTTACTGCACTGAATGTTTCAGTCGATGTGTCAGAGGCATTTTGAACCGGGTGGAGTTCGTCCTTCCCCAGCGTAGAAGGGACAGGATAGCCTGGTGGTTAGAGCTATCTGCTGATCCGGGTTCGAATCCAGTTCAAGGGGGTTTTCCCCATAGAGTCAACATCAGTGCTGACTCCACTCCCCCCCCCCTCCCCCCTTTCAGGTGAGACTATAAACCGAGGTCCCGTGCGTGAACGCACACAGAACATCTTGCGCACATGTAAAAACTTGCTCCCTCTTTTTTTTTGGGGGGGAGGGGGGGAAGTAGGTTATTGTGTGCTGGTGGGAACAGATGACAACATTTACGAAACCGCATACATGGAGGGACCAGATGTCAAAATGAAGTACATGAGTGTTTATTCCATTATATCCTTGGAACTAAAAGAATAAAACGAATGAAAGTCTTTATAAAGTGTTTATTCGATATCAACGCAAAGACCTGTACAGCCTGGCGTCAGAGCTCACGAAAGAAGATCACATAATGTACAAGGGTCGTTTCGTCCTTTGTGCGGGTTATTCCACAGAAAGCCAAATACTGTCATATAATACTCCTTCACTTTTGTCCCGGCAAGCTCGTACTACAACTTGGTGACAACTGGATGGTTTGAAATGACATGATTGTGACTATGTTTTTTTTTGTTTTTTTTCAATAATTATGCAGAATATGTTTTTAGTATGTCGATCGATGCTCAGACTAGCTTTGTCAATTCTTCTCTGCTTAAATTAACCGGGTCTGCTGATATCACCGTTTATTTTTTATTTTATTTTTTTTCCTAGGTTTTAGTTTTCGTCTGTTGGTATGTATACATATAATATATATTATAGACATGGGATTTTTTCCCATTGATGTAAATAAGTAAGAAAATGGATGACTTCTGTTGCTATGATTGTCGATTATATTAATTTGAAAATAAAACTTAAACTACACAGCCTGTGATGTGTTCTGTGGTTATTCATCTGTCCCTTGATCTACCACTCTGTCGATTTTTGTGTGTGTATTTTACGGTCAGTCTTTTTCTCTGGCTACACACACACGCGTGTGCACGCGCGCGCGTGCTGCACACACACACACACACACACACACACACACACACACGCAAGCACACACACACACACACACACACACACACACACACAACACACACACACACACTCAAGCTAAAGTCCACTCATAGGGGAAGTCAACAAAATAAAGAATACTACTATCTCCTTATACTTATGGCCACGGCTGTTGTCATCAAAGTGAGTTGAGGGTTATAGACGTCAGGCACCTGACTAG
>CM060326.1:20497050-20549550 GCA_030674155.1 Stramonita haemastoma | reverse complement strand
ATATATATATATATATATATATATATATATATAATATATATATATATATATATAAAGATCCACGAATAATCGCTCAAATAAAGTTTGAATTTTCGCACCTCTTAAATTCATTTCAGTAAACTCAGAGCATTCATAATGTATCTCAGTTTTGATTTTACACAGTGAAATTTCCTCCCATGGGGATGCCGGAGGGGGGGGGGGGGGGGGGGGGCGAGGTTGTGAGATTTAATAGCATTCCCCCCTTTTTGGAAATTCTGTGCTAAGAATTCCCTGTTTTCTATCCCTCTCATTGTTTTTTCCCATCTTCCTTTTCGTCCTCTCACCTCCTTCTTGTTACTTTCTGCTTTGGGTCTTTTCTCTTTTTTTTTTATATTTTAATCCCACCAGAAACACTTCAAAGATAACACTTCTCTCTCACGCCGAAGTCAGATGCGCTGGGCCTGACTTGTCAGGCGCTGAACGGTAACAATGATAGTTGCTTGTCTGAGCGTTGACAAAGAAGAACACAGCGATATTCAGTAATATTATAGGGTTCTGTGCCTGCAACGTTTTGAACTGAAATTTTTTTTTAAATTATGGTAGACTAGACTACATGAATTAGAAGATGTTTGGTTTCCTAATTCATGTAATCGAAGCTTATGTCTTCCTTTTTTTTCTCTCTCTATCCCTCTCTTTGTTTTTGCTTTCTTCTTTTTCTTCCTCTCACCTCCTTCTTGTTTATTTTCTGCTCTTTTTTTTTTAATCCATTCTCCTGCTTTTTAAAGAAAATATTATAGGCCTACATAACACGACTTGACATTCTGTATGTTTATAGGAAGTTGTATTGTGCATGACTGTATGTATGTCAGTGAATGAACACTTTTTTTTCATAAACATATCATTTTAAAAGTGTGTGTAGTTTGGTACCCACATTGCGAACTCATACACGGAATCATTTTCCATACCAATAATTCTTATTGGTGTTTTTCTTGTTAGGGTTTTTTTTTTTTTTTTTTTTTTTTTGGGGGGGGGGGGGGGGTGTTTTTGTTGCTTTTTGAAAAGCATTTTAGTGCTCACTATTCAGGGGTGACAACAATGTCTTCCTTTCTTTTGTTTCTCTCCCTTTAACTTCTGGAACGTGATTGGAGGACTGAACTCGAATTTTTCACGCTGCTGCGTCTTCAAGACACATTGAACATGACCATTCCTCCCAGAATACAGCATGCATGTGTTTCTATATATCATAATGTGTTTCTGAACCATCCCAACACTGACATGAATTACGAGACTTAAATATGCCCAGTTGATCTTCTGCATGCATGAAATAATTACACGAGAAGGAAAGTAAAGTATTGGCAGGTCAGATTTGCACCCAGGAGATAGTAAATATCCCAACCTCAATTCTTCTTCCCCTCCTCATGTTCGTTTCACACCATCAGATGTGTCTGGGAAAATAATCGCATGTCTTCCAGCTCCCTTGTGGGCCGTACAGCTTGGTCTGTAGGGTAATCTGTGTTGGCCACACTTTCTTCCTCGCGTCGCTGATAGGGTACACCTCTGAAGGATGTGCTCGCCTGTCTGGTGTTTTCTTTACCACACGCACACAGGGGGTGAAGGAACGAGTTTCAGCTTTGGGGACATTTGGTGATTTAGTCTGTTGTGCCCAGTGTGGAGTCTTAGAATTATGACTTGTTCTTCTCTTTTGAGATGATCGAGGGTCAGGGTAGGTAAAGCAGCGAGAGGAGGAGGGAGAGGAGAAGGGCGCAGCATTCAATATGCTGGCTCCTGGAGAAGTGAGGTCTCTGACGCCGCGCTCCCCTATGACCACATAGGTTATGGGACACCTTTACCTTTTACTATGTTTTCACTAATTATTTTTTTAATCACAGGTCTCCTCTGTCCTTCTTTCATTGACCATGGCCAAGCAGCAATGTGTGGTGACGTCAGTTTTTGTGCTGTATGTGCTGGCTTTAGCACCGGTGTCCGGCTGGTTTTTCACCCCTAAGGCAAATATCATCGCACGGGCAAATGGAAAACGTAAGATCACGCAGACATTTACTGAAAACGTGACACGCACGCACACACGACACACATGTTTGCATGTGCCTTGCGTACTTTTTCACGCAACTGTTCTCTTCTTCTTTCACACACACACACACACACACACACACACACACACACACGCGCGCGCGTGCGCACGCACGCACGCACGCACGCACGCACGCACGCACACACACACACACACATTTGCATGTTCATTTCCCCCATGTAGATTTCTAGTTAAATACTCGGCTAACTTTGTGGCTTGAGAGAGAGAGAGAGGCAAGGCAAGGCAAGGCAAGGCAAGGCAAGGCAAAGTCTTTTATTCGAGGATAATAGATAAGCACTCATGTGCTTTTTTACATCCAGTCCCCGCCCTTTTCAGGGATACATCAAGTTGAAAAGATACTAAACAATAAAGCTTTACGCAGTACCAAACAACACACAAGAATAAGGACACTATATATGATAAGGTAATAAAAAATTCACTCAATCAGAAGACAAAAATCTGAAGTCACAATAAAAATATTTTGATTATGGAAGAATAAAAAAGTGTTAGTAGGTAAGGAGCAAACAAGAAAACTAGATAAATAAACAACTGAAAACATCAATCCACCACCACCTGTCAAAAGTTATACATGTGACATAAGTCATACAATTGGATAAAAGGGGGGAAAAAATTAACTAATATCCTTATTGGAGGGGAGGGGGGGGGTAGAGATACTATCAATAAAAATGTAAATTAAAAAAAAAAAAAAAAAAGTTACATAAACATCCTAGATGTTTCAAGGGAATAGAGAGAGAGAGAGAGAGAGAGAGAGAGAGAGAGAGAGAGAGAGGAGAGAGAGAGAGAGGAGAGAGCGAGGAGCGAGCGAGCGAGCGAGCGAGCGAGCGAGCGAGAGCGAGAGAGAGAGAGAGAGAGAGAGAGAGAGCGAGCGAGCGAGCGAGCGAGAGGAGAGAGAGCGAGAGAGAGAGAGAGAGAGAGAGAGAGAGAGAGAGAGGTAAGGCAAGGCAAGGCAAAATTCCTCCACTCGAGGACAACAGAGAAGCACTCGTGTGCCTCTTTCACATCCAGTCCCCGCTCCCCCCAGGGACAACATCATGATAAAAAGACAGCCCCAACCAAAAACAACAACAACTACAAAGGTTCAAACACCAAGAGCAAAAAAGCCATACCAAGCATCAAACAACAGGCGAGAAATAATACAGAGATACAGTATTAAAGCAATGTTATAAAAAGCCACTCACCCAGAAACGAAAACAAGAAGCGAGACTCAATGACGATTTCGATTTGAATATAAAAAACAACAACAACAACAACAAAAACAAACAAAAACCCCCCCCCAAAAAACAAAAAAAGCACAAACAAACAAACAGAGCAAACAAACGACAGCGCAACAACTAAGGATCAAACATGAGAAAATGATGAGGACAGATGGCTGAAAACATCAATCGACCACCATCCACCATCAAACAAGTCCCACAAAACGTAAGACCTTGATATAAGGGGAGAAAGAACAACGACAACAGGTAAAAAATAATACAGAGATACACTACCAAGGCAACGTTACAAAAAACACCCATTCAGAAACGGAAACATGAAGCAAGAATCAATGATGATTTTGATTTGAAATTTTTTTTTTTTAAAAAAAGGAAGAAGAAAAAAAAAAAATATAAATTAGATAAAAAGACAAAACAAAACAAAACAAACAAACAAACAAAAAGAAAGAGCAAACATGAGAATATGGTGAGGTCAAATGACCGAAAACGTCAGTCCACCACCATCCACCACCAAACAAGTCCCATAAAACATGTTTCCGAACAAAAAAAACAGAGAGAGAGAGAGAGAGAGAGAGAGAGAGAGAGAGAGAGAGAGAGAGAGAGAGAGAGAGAGAGAGAGAGAGAGAGAGAGGTTTTCCAACAGGATGAGGGGTGGTTAGTTACTTCTGATGCATTAAGTGGATTAGAAGATGATTTTTGTAGGTTGTTAATGATTGGTGCTGTTTAACTGAACCAGGAAGAGAATTCCACAACATAGGGCCTGAGTACAGTAAACTAGATTTGAACAAATCTATTCTTGGGATGGGAACAGCAGGCTTTACAGTATTTCTGTAATGATTCATAGGAAAGTTATCTTTCAAGGATGTGGGGATGGCTCCTGCCATTATCTTGTACATCATGATGCCTTTGTTATATTTTAGTCTTTGGTGTAGGGGAAGAATATTTAACTGAGTATAATCTACTTCTAGTAAGGTTGTTTTCTTCAAAAGGACGAGTTTAAGAGCACGTTTATGGAGGCTTAACAATGGTTTCAAAGTGTTTGCACTGGCAGAATCCCACAGGGTTGAAGCATAATCTATTGAGGATTGTACATAAGCTTGAAAAAATAATTTCCTTGAGTGAAGGTCAAGAAAGTGTTTAATTTTAGTCAACTGGTATACTCTTTGTGATAAATACTTGCATAGGTGAGAGATGTGGTAGAACCAGCTAAGATTTTCGTCGATTGTTACTCCTAGGGCTTTGTGGTGAGAGATTTGTTCAATTGCCTCCTTATTGATCTGGATGGGAAACAGTTTAAGAGATAAATTTTGTCGCTTTTGTCTGGTGGTGATAAGCATGCATTTTGTTTTTTTTTGGATGTATTGACATGTGGTTCAGTTCTGTCCATTTGACAAGGTCGTCAGTGCTTTTTTGTAATATAGTTGCAAGAAAGTCAATGTCGTTATGACTCGTATGTATGGTTGTGTCATCTGCAAATAGTTCACATTTAGATTTGATGTGTAGAGGAAGGTCATTTATGTATAGTGAAAAGAGAATTGGCCCTAGTATGGATCCTTGTGGTACTCCATAATGAATGGGCTTCAGTTTCGATGTGGATGTGGCTATTGAGACACATTGTTGCCTGTTTGTGAGATAGGAATTAAGTAGTCCTAGGGTTTCTGTAGAGATGCTATATAAATTTAGCTTTTTGAGAAGAAGTTTGTGGTCAATCGTATCAAATGCCTTTTTGAAATCTACAAATAATACTCCACAAAATTTATTGTCGTTAATGTTTGATAGCCAATTGTCTACAAGACTAGTCAGTGCCGTGTGGCATGAATGATTTTGTCTAAATCCAGACTGATTAGGGTGAAGTAGGTTGTTGATATCTATATGATGGACTAGGTGCTTATTTATATGTTTTTCCAGGGGCTTTGAGAGCATAGGTATAATAGAGATTGGCCTATAGTTTGATGGGTCAGAAGTATCACCCGACTTGTAGATGGGTATCACTTTAGCACATTTGAAGGCATTAGGGAAGTAGTTTTTGTCAAGACAAAGGTTATATATATGTGTTAGGGTGTCAGTGATAACTGGGGCTGATAGTTTTAGTATTTTGCTGTCTATTCCATCAAGACCACATGTTCTTGATTGTTTGAGGTGAGTTAGATAGTTATAGACCTCTGAAACAGATATGAATGGTATGTGAAGTTTAGAAGGAATATGCTTTTCTTGGCAGTAATGTTTTAATTCATTGAGGTCATTGGACTTTGAATTATCATTGCTAATTACGTTAGAGGAAACATTGATGAAGTGATTGTTAAGTTTTTCACTAGAAATGTCTTTGATTATGTTTGATTTGGAAGATGGCTGATTGTTTGTTATCTGGTTTATTGCTCGCCATATAGTCTTTGAGTTTTGTTTGGAAGAAAGTAAATCTTGGAAATATTTCTTTTTTTCTCGACGTTTTTGTGAGTTTATGGCATTCCTTAATTTTTTTGACTCCTCATAATATTTATTTTCTTTTAGAAAATCTCTAAGATAACATGCTTCCTCTAGTTCTTTTGTGAGCCAAGGCGGTTTGGGGACATGTTTGATCCTAATTGTTTTTAGTGGAGCATGCTTGTTGTAGATTTCATTAAAAGTTTTTATCCAAAGCTCAATTGCTAAGTCTGGATCTGTAATGTTGAATGTTTCCGAGATCTTGGAGTTACATAATTCTAGGAGAAAAAGCTGTTCATCAAATTTTGCGAAAGAACGATAGGTTATAGTTTTATGGCCAGGTTTGGGAATTTTTGTTCCTTTTTTTGACCATGTGGCACAGACTGGATAGTGATCGCTGCAGCTGTAGACAGGGACACACGTTTCTATGATGTTTTTAGGGTTAGATGTGTAGATGTGATCAATAATTGTGCTTGAAGTTGATGTGACTCTTGTGGGTGAATTGACTAATTGGTGAAGATTGAGGGAATTCATAACTTGGGTCCATTGATTGTGTACTTTTGCTAGGTCAATATTGAAGTCTCCCAGTAAGATTATTTCTCTGGATTCTAATAGGACTTCGTTCATCATGGAGTCAAACTTGTCTATCCAGTTTGTTCTTTCTGATGGATTTCTGTAGCAGAACCCCATTACAATAGGGTGTGAACCTTTCACAGAGACTTCAATCCAGATAGATTCTACTTCAAGACTTTCTAGATGGGGAAGACGTTTGAATGTTACTGATTCACTAATATAGATTAAGATTCCTGTTTCTTTGGGTTGTTGTGGATCTCTTCGTAGGATTTTGTAACCTGGATATATATGTCCATATCCATTATATGCTTTGAAAGTCTTGACTCAGAAAGGCCAATTATGTGAAATGGTTTGCCTTGATTTGTGATGAGCGTTGATATATCTTCGATTTTATTTACTGCATGGTTTATGTTTAGGTGGCAGATTCGTAATCCATCCTTGGAGGGCCATGAAGTATGCTTTGAATGCATCTGTCAGTTAGTTTAGTGAGGAATGTTAAGTGTGTGTAAAGTTTGGTGATGATGAAGAGAAATAAGTTGGAAAAGTAATAATAGGGGGGAGTCGAGTAAGCACTTGATTGGGACAAAAAGATGAAATGTATCAGAAAGAATAAAAAAAAAAAATTAAACACTGAACATACAACAAATGATAATATATAAAATGGATTTAGTAATTCAAATAAACTCTCTGAAGTCTATTCAGAAGAACACGTTCAATAAACAGAACCAGCAATCACGGGCACAAATAGTATGATACGGTTATGTGGAAGAAGAGAGGTTAAGAAAATGGAAAGAAAAGGAATATATATATTATATATATAGAGAGAGAGAAACAAGCAAAACAATACTAAATCACCTTGAACAGTCAAGGTAATACAATGTTCAAAATATAAAAAGTACACCTGTAACAGCAATGGAAACAATAGTCACGGCCAGAATACTGGAGTATATCCTGATGCACAATCAGTGCAGTCCTGAAGAATAGAATGTTGGCACACAATCAGCACAGATCCTGAGTTGTTTTTGTTTTTGTTTTTTTTTAGTCATATGAAAGAAGATCTGGCACTGATCAGTCACTGTGTGCTACACATTCAGAGCACTGCAGGTGGGCACACTTCGAGCACAAAATATCTGATAAAGTATATAGATATCAGTCTGTCACCAAGTGAATAACTCGAGACCATGGGGCGTGGAGCACAGGAAACAGTCTTTGCAATCTTGTGGTATTGTTTGCACATATGTTTATGTGTACACAATCATTTTGTTCACTCGCACACACACACACATACACACACGCATACACACACCTTAGTGAAGGCCATTACTAGAGTATATTCTGATGCTCAATCAGCGCACTCCTGAAGAATAAGATGTTGACACACAATCAGCACAGATCCTGAAGATTTTAGTCAAGTCTTTTCTGGAAGAATATGATTTGGTGCTGGTCATCAGTGTGGGCTCAACATTCTGAGCACTGTTTCAGGGGGGCACGTCACAAGCACAGAATGTCTGATATATATATAAGTATCAGTCAATCACCAGGTAAACTAGTCAAGACCATGGGGTGTGGAGCACAGGAAATAGTCTTCATAATCCTGTCCTGCTGTTGTTTTGTAAACACATATGTTCATGTGCAGGTAAACATTTTGTTCATTCACACCAGCATTGTTCATTGTTCATTGTTCATTCACACAGGCATTCACACACACACATACATATACATACACATACACATACTCGCACACACATACACACACTGTGTATGTATAAAAGTATAGGTAGGTGCATGCGTGCATAGCACCCTCATTTACACACACATATATATTCTTGTTGAGTGTTGGTAGAGTGGAATGTTCACACGAGAGTTTCTAGGGTATATAATACTGTGTTGGGTTTGACGTAGGGAACATTGGACAGGAAGGCTGGAGCTGGGCGAGGTCTGGAGACAGGCACTGCTGGGTAAGGTGGGGGCAGGTGGTGGGGAGAGCGTAGGGACATCACAAGTCGTGGATGTGGGAGGGTTTGTCTGTTGACCCAGACATTGTCATTCTGGGGTAGGTGGGTGGGACGGCGTCCTGACATCTGGGATGGAAAAGGGCATCCAGGGACACTGGAATTTTGTAGAGACCCTTTTTGCAGCGGAGATGGGGCTTGTGTCCTTTGCTCGTGGGTGGGCCATGTAGTAGGAGCTGTCAGGAGTGGCTGTCGTTGAAGTCGGGGGTCAGCGTACTTGAGGCTGTATGCTAACCTGTCTGAACCTTTGGGGCTGGGATGGAAGTGGTCGGAATATAAGTCTTTCCGTGGGGCTCCACTGGTGGTTGTAAATATGGAAGTGTGGTCTGCAAAGGGGACATTTTCTGCAGCACACACTTTAGCTAGGGAAATATTTGACACATTTACTGTTTTCTTTAGGGGGTGCCGTCCCATTGGGGGGATGATGGAGGATGCCAGCAGCCTGGCGTGGGGGAACACATGTTTGATATTTTTTATAAGATGTGTCCATTTGTTTTCTGTGATGGATGTATATTTGCATGTGTTTATTCCTGTGTGAAAAATGATGTGATGTACCTCTTTGTTGTTGGGAATATGTTTGAGCCAATGAATAAGGTCATCAACTGTGATACCTGAGATGCTGATGTTCTGATTCCTGCCTTTGTGAAATAGGATATCAGATTTGATCCGTTGTGTCACCGAGTCACCTAAAATGAGGTTGGTTGTGTTGGAATGTACCCTTTGTTCGGCTAGTTGTTGACGTGGTGTGAGAGTGATGCTGGTAGTATTTTGGGGTGCTTCAGAGGTGTTGGATTGCAGTTTAGTGTCTTTTCTTTTCCTAGGAGAGACTGTTGTCCAATCATTTGTGTTTAAATCATTGTCCACAGGGATGTCTACAGGGATGTCGGAAGTTTGATTGTTAGAGCCTGCTTGGTTGCTGTTTTTGTCAGTGTTGACTGTTTGGTTGTTGATGTCTACAGAAATGTTGGAGGATTGTTTGTCTGAGTCTGTTTGATTGACTTTGATAGTGTTGACTGGGGCATGTTGTGGAGTTGTAGTGTCAGATGGAGTTTGCTTCAGGTCAGTGTGGTCTTTGATAGTGTTGACTGAGGCATGCTGTGGAGTTGTAGAGTCAGGCTGAGTTGGCATAGTGTCAAAGTTGTCATGTGTACATTGTTTTTTGTTTTCGTCGTCATGGTAAAGAAGAGAAAATCTGTTGGTGGTAGGGAAGGAAGATAGAAAGGAATCCTGTTCTTTATCTGATTGTAAGGCTGAGTGTTTTTGTGTGTGTGCATTTGATAGTGTGTGTTTCAGTTGTGTGAGTTCTGACTTCAAGTCATGTATATTTGCATGTGTTTATTCCTGTGTGAAAAATGATTTCACAAAGGCAGGAATCAGAACATCAGCATCTCAGGTATCACAGTTGATGACCTTATTCATTGGCTCAAACATATTCCCAACAACAAAGAGGTACATCACATACAGAGAGGGAGAGAGAGAGAGAGAGAGAGAGAGAGAGAGAGAGAGAGAGAGAGAGAGAGAGAGAGGAGAGAGAGAGAGAGAGAGAATGCATCTTTGAATATATAAAAAAAATTATTCAAACATTCATTCATTCATTCATTCATTCATTCATTCATTCATTCATTCGTCCAGAGAGAGAGAGAGAGAGAGAGAGAGAGAGAGAGAGAGAGAGAGAGAGAGAGAGAGAGAGAGAGAGAGAGAGAGAGGTTGTAATTAGAAACATACTGAAAGGGGTGGTGATCACTACATACATAGGCTATTATCTCCCACGTATGTGACAGGGGTGGACGAAAGATGTGTGGCCCTGGGAGAGACAGGAGACTGCGAGTTTTACCGGTGTTTCGAGGCCAGACTGCCCTGCAAGGAGAAGGGCTACATGCTTCGTTTTGGTGTGCCCTACTGCCAGCGATTCTACCGTACACTGCCTGCATTCACTCCACAGGTACTTAGTTTGGTGTCTATAGGTAGACTAGATGTTGTGCATGGTGTGTGTGTGTGTGTGTGTGGCGCGCGTGTGTGCGTGCGTGCGTGTGTGTGTGTGTGTGTGTGTGTGTGTGTGTGTGTGTGTGTGTGTGTGTGTGTGTGTGCGCGCGCGCGCGCGCGCATCGGACTTATGCGTGGACAGGAATCAAAACATTGGCCTCTCTGGCTCATGGCTTTTCATGCTGGCAGTGGCGTCAGTCGTTCTGGTATAATTATCGCCTTGAGGAGATCTGGTCTCAAGCCGAACTTTTTGCCGTTGGGGTTAAAAACATGAGGGGTTTGTAGGAGCACTTGCCTATGTAGGAGCACTTGCCTATCTATATAGGAGCACTTGCCTATGTAGGAGCACTTGCCTATCTATATAGGAGCACTTGCCTATGTAGGAGCACTTGCCTATGACCTCATGAAACACCCCCTTTCTATCTACAGAGAAGAGGGACCAGAACCCTATATGCAATTGAAGAGGCCCCTGAAAATGTCCGAAAGGGATTTGGTCAACGTTGAACAAATGAACTTTGTAAAGAATAATTATTTTCCCTGAACGGTGTCTTATCTCAGGGTATAACTTATGTCTTGAGGCGCCCAAAATACCACGGGCGTGAGGTCCTATCCAGGTTCATGTAGAAGAAAAAAAAAAGCAGTGGTAAAGTTATGATCAGGATATCATAGGTTTCCGTTCCTTCTGTGCTTTAATTAAACAAAATGTTAGGACCAAAGCACACCTTTTTTTACAAAGGAGTTTCTCCTCTGAAGACCTTCTACTGTCCAGTTCTGGTTTCTTTCCTCTGATCTTGTGTGTGTGTGTGTGTGTGTGTGTGTGTGTGTGTGTGTGTGTGTGTGTGTGTGTGTGTATGTGTGTGTGTGTGTGTGTGTGTGTTTTATTCTTTTATATCGAAGATAATGGAATAAGCAATCGTGTGTGTGTGTGTGTGTGTGTGTGTGTGTGTGTGTGTGTGTGTGTGTGTGTGTGTGTGCGCGCGCGTGCGTATGTGTGCGTGCGTGCGTGCGTGCGTGTGCATGCGTATGTGTGTGTGTGTGTGCGCGTGCGCGCGTGTGTGCTACACAGGGTCAAGCTTTCATCAATAGCACAAGCCGCTGCCTGACGAAAGCCTTACTGCCCTATTACCGCCAAGACCAAGTGGACTGTCACAGGCTGTCTCACGCCGCCTTTGATGCCGTGTCTTCCTGTTACGCTGCCAATGGCTTCTGTCGGGTGGTGAAGAACAACACTGCAGCCTTCATCGATGTCTACAAACCCAAGCATCTTTTCCAGACCGGCGCTCTCAAGTGAGTAGATAAAAGAAAAATATATACAGGTTTCACAATTTATTAGCTGATAGCAAAAAATCTGGCCGGGGGTAAAAACGCTTGTATGTTTTCTAGTTGAAAAGTGATGATTGGTAAACACTTTTGTTTGATAATGTGCGTAGGTTTTGCTGTAGAGTTCTACGTAGTTTCCATTTTAGACTGGTTGTAAAGAAAAAGAAAGCACATGAGTGCTTATTCCATTATCCTTGAAATGAAATAAAGAAAGAAATAATCAGATAAAATTCAGAAACCATTTCATGCTGGAGTTGGATGTGCTGGGCCTGACTTGCTGGGTGCTTAACAGCAGCATAACAGTTTCGCTCATATGACAGACAGCAATAGTTGCTGTATGTTTAACAATGAAGAAGAAACTAGTTACCTCTATATACTGGCACATTTTCTGTAAACGTGTTACTCTGTGCTTGCAGAATACTTAACCATGAGCAGTACTTGCAGTGCAAGTGAAGAGCATAGACAGTAAAACTTTTTCTTTTTTTTTTAGGGAGGGGTGCTGGTGGTGGTGGAGAGGGATTATATGTCTATTTTCTGTTTGTGAGGGGAAGGGAGAGAGGGGAGTAGTTTTGTACATAAAAATCTGTGCACTCTGAACAACAGAATCATATGTGCGTAAGGTAACCATGCAAGTTCCTACTACTGCCATCGGAGGATTAACAGTTACATAATTATCAATACCATTAATTTATAATTGAATACCTTCTTGTTTACTTCAGATCACTGTTGGTGTGAAATGCATGTTTAGTAGTTGTCTGTAGGGGGTGGGATAGCTAAGTGGTCAGAGTGCTCGCTTTCCACAATTAATAAAGTTAAGCAGCTTTGAGTGTGGTTACCAGTTGGATGGGTGACCATTTATGTGCCTTGGCTTCAGTACAGTCTCTCCAGTTCACCCAGCTGTAAATGGGTACTTGCCCTCTTTAGGGCCAGGGAAGGTAAGGCAGCGAGGGAGAGGAGATGGGCGCCGCCCTCAATATGCTGGCCCTTAGAGAAGCTGAGGTCTCTGATGCCTCACTCCCCTGCGACCGCCTAGGTTATGGGACACCTTTACCTTACCTTTATATGTAAAAGCCTTTATAAAGAACTCTCACTTCACTTGTTTCAGAATCTGGCGTGAACTATTGGAGGTGACCTATCAGTGTGAACCCGATGCTGTTCACAAGTTTGCCAACTTTATTTTACGAATCTTGTCCAACATATTCGGTTTGTTCACTTCCAGACGATGATGAGTGATCAGTGTTCAAAATCAGAAACATTGAACTGTTACATAAACCATGTTCCCTCACCACCTTCAGTATTTTTTTTGTCCCTCTCTTTCCTCTGGGATAGAGGATGGAATGATCTACCACCTAGGATTCTCAGACTATATGCTTGTGAAGCGCTGGATCAATAGTTACAAAATGGTTCATAATAAAAATACCACTCACTCAGCTCCAGTGAAGATGAGCTTATCTAATACCCGTTTTCATTTTGCTCTTTTTTTGTTTTTTGCTCCTCGGCTAAGGCACACATGTTCACCAATAGCGAGATTTTACATATATGCAACTATTTGCCCACCATTAAAGTAACTGCATTCCGAATATGGGGATTTTTGACACATATGAATTTATTAAGTCATTTCAGTTCTTAAGTCAGGGAATACAAGCACAACAGCTTATTTGAGTGCTGTCGGCTTATCAGTTTGATAAAATCAATGGCTTGATAGAGGATCACCTTCTCTATCTATCTAAATTCTTATAATTCAAGGATAATGACTAAAGCAGTAAGCACTCATGTGCTTTTTTTACATCCAGTCACTGTGTGGTATGCGGTTTATAAATTTTGTCACTCGTTCCCACTGGCACACAATGGCCTACTCTTCTGAAATGCAGAACAGATTTCAATGTGTACGGAAATGGTCTATGCGCATTTGCACACAGGACCTTAGTTTGTAGTACTAGAACTGATGAAGGGGGCAGTGGATTTAGCGCTGATGTGAACTCTAGGGGGAAAAATCCCCTGGAACAGGTACTAGGTACTCAAACCCTTGCTTGGGAACCAGCTGGCCTTCTTTTGCACCATGGTGTGTTCTACAATAAAACTTCAGTGAGAGATTTTATCACTGTCTGATCAATTTGTGACTGGTTGGTTTGTGCTTTTTGATGTGTGTGTGTGTGTTTTTATTGTTATTTCTTTATTTCAAGGGTAATGGAATAAGCACTCCTGTGCTTTTTTTTTTTACAGCTAGTCCCCGTGTGTATGCAGTTTTGTTAATTTTGTCATCCATTCCAACAGTCACAAAATGGCCTCTTTGGAAAAGCGGGATGCGATTTAACATGTGTGCAAGATTTCTGAATGCATTTGCAAACAGGACCTAGGTTTATAGTCTCATCCAAAGGACTTTTAGGGGGAGTGGAATCAGCACAGATCTTAACTTCAGAGGAGAAATCGTCTTTAACGAGATTCGAACTCAGGTCAGCAGATCACAAGCATAGAGCACATTACTCTAACCACCAGGCTACCCTGTCCCCTGTGGTGTGTGTGTGTGTGTGTGTGTCATATGGTGTGGTGAGTAATCAGCGTGGGTGTGAGTGAGTGATGAGGTGTGTGTGTGAGATTGGTGTGTGTGTGTGAGTTGTGTGTGTGTGTGTGTGTGTGTGGTGGTGTGTGTGTGTATGGGAGGACTTGTGTGTGTGTTTGTGTGTGTGTTTGTGTGTGTGTATGTGCATCCTTCAACTTCCCTGTACAGTCAAAACAAGGCACATAACAGGCAGCTATTTATTTACAATAGGAATGCCACACAACAGCCAGCCATTTATTCACAATAGGAATAATAATAACAATCATAATAATAATACATTGAATTTACGCAGCGCTATATCTTGCAATTATAAATCAAAGCGCTTGCCTTCGACCTATACAACACACACGCAATCAATAACCACTGATAGTTAAAAAAATTCAAATGTATATATATACACACACACATATACACACACACACAACATAAAGTCTATGAATGTAAGCTGCATTGATTAAAGAGATTCACAATATATGCATGTCATAGGAACTGAAAAGAAAAATGAATTCATGATTGACAACTCAAAAGCATTAAAAAAATCAAGATCTGTACAAAATTGCGAGAGCTTGTTCTCCTAAATTTGATCATCATCTGTCAAATCAGCTTTCACACGCCATTTTCTGATATGAATTAAACTTAACACACAAGAACGAAGTTGGCAGGGTGGTTAAAATGTTCACCTGTCTAACAAGTAAACCGTGAGGTTCTGGGTTAGGTTTTGCGGGTTTGCCCTTTCTTCCCAGGCTGACCAAAAAAAACCAAACAAACCCCCCCCCAAAAATCCAACTGAATGTCAATGTCTCAGATAAGACTATAAACTGAGGCTCCGTATGTGAATGTATGCAGAACATCTTGCACACACATAAACCCATTTCACTTTTTGGAAGAGTAGGTCATTTTGTGCCGGTAGGGACAGATGATAAAGTTAAAAACAACATAGCCTCATGCGCACAAGTGTCGTGTTTAGACACCATCCCTGAAGTTGGAATGCGGCAACCAAATTGGTGAGGGGGGGGGGGGGGGGGATGAAGGGTCGCATATGCAAAAATATCACCATTGCTAAAACTTGGAACTCTAGCTGAGGAAGCAAAACAAAACCAAACAAATACAAACACACAAAAATAATAAACATACGACGGAGTTCACATATCCCTTTCAAAATCAAACACAACACACAACAATGAAGCAAAATATATCAAAACCACTTTAACAATGAAATGTACTTGGGTAATAGAATAATAAGAATAATGATAAAAACTCATACTTTTTCCCAATATAAATTTCCGGTGCACACTCTCCCAAGAATCTAACACCACTTTTCCACATCAATTGATGTCTGGCACACACACTCATAAGAATCTAACAGAACTGTTTTATGACAATCAAGTTTCCAACACTCACTCTCACCAAAAAACAACTATGGCAGTCTCAGGAAATGTACAGTATGTCTGTACATCAAAAACAAGATATCTCCAAACTGAGACCCTGCCACCAAATGATCCAGGGAAACGGGCAGTGAGGTCGGGTCGGGTCGGGTCGGGTCGGGTCGGGTCGGGTCGGGTCAGGTCAGGTCAGGTCAACACTGGATCTGTATTTCATTCTTGGGAGCAGACGCTTCGAAATTCTGCACAGCTTTGCCACACACTTGCACAGGGCCACCCAGAAACTTGTGCACAGGACTGGTCTCACTGCCCACATGCCCTGCTGGGGAGGTGGACAGATGGCACGTATCTGTGGTTTGTTCCCGGTCCCCTGGTTCACTGTCGGAGGATGATTCACCTGCAATCAGTGTTGAGCATTGTTTGTAAGATATGACCATGTAACTGTTAAAAAAAAAAAATTCGTAAATGTTGAAACAACCATGTCACTGTAAAAAATCGTTATCAAAGTTCCAATTTAAGGAACGTAAAAATGCACAAACTATTTCTGAGGCACATGATAATGTACAAATTATTTCCAATTCCTACTTCAGTCCGTTTATCTGTAACATTGTGAAAATCAAAAAGTGTTTCAAGTCGTGTGAAATGAAACAGCCACCTCATCTTCTACACAGCTGCTAAACATAAGAGACAAAATGACTGCTATCAGAATTTCAATACGCTCAATTATCATTCACAAATCCATTATTCGAACCCCAACTTTTTCCACAAAATTTTTCCAGGAACAGTTCTTGTTACAGTGGATTCTTTTAAATGTGTCACATTTACGTTACACACAGGACCTCAATTTACTGGTTGATCTGAAAGACTGGCACCAAGACCAGCACCAAGGGTCTTGTTGATGGAAGACAAGACAAGTGTGGCACTAGGCAGGAACTGAACCCACAACCTGTCCTTTTCTGCATGGTCACACTACCATCACACCACAAATCTTTCCAGAAGGCAGTGTATACATAATGATATAGACAACAGGAATCTCACCACTGTTGTTAGGCTGCTTCCCCCGACGACGGATGGACCGGTCCAGGAGCTGCTGGGTTCTTGCAGGGTTGGCCCCGGCCATCACGCGCGATGTCGCTTCATGGAGGAAAACCTGAAGGTCACACACATCATGTCATGTGTCAGCTTCTACAAAACCTGAAGGTCACACACATCACACCATGTGTCAGCTTCAACAAAACCTGAGGGTCACAGACATCACACCATGTGTCAGCTTCGACAAAACATGGAGGAAGGAAAACCTAAAGGTCACACACATCACGCCATGTGTCAACTTCTACAAAACATGGAGGAAACCTGAAGGTCACACACATCACGCCATGTGTCAGCTTCTACAAAACAAGAAGGAAAAAATAATCTACACTAGTTCCATTAAAAGTATTATTATAAACATTCAGCAGACACATCATTTCCTACAGTACAAACCTCAATTTTGCAACATTTTTCACTCAAAACAATTGGGCAAAGTTATTTTAATCATGCAGAGAACATTCATCATGCATAGAACATTAATGAAACAGTTTCAAAGAGCAAAATCAAGGGAACTAGCTGTAAGTGAAGTGAGGGGAGAATCAAGTGAGTTTTGTGCCTTTATGGGAAAAGTCCAAGACCAATGCTTCCCATCCAGAGGTGCTGCAACTGGGAAACATTCATCAATGCTTGCCGTCAAGTAAGTATTATGCCTAGTGGCCCTGTCACATAATCTCATACCTATTCCAAGAACCATTCAAATCCATAAGCTCACCTTTGGCAGGGCAGCTTTGCTGATCTGTGACAATTTCCGTAAACTGCCGAGATCTTGCTGAAAGGCGATGAGCTCCACTTGGCTGGCAGGATGCTCTCCCTTGTCGCTTGGTCGTGACATCTCCCACAGTTCTGTGCGTGTAGTGAGCAGCCAATCACAAAGCAGGAGTTGTATTGACTGGAACACAAATAGGTCATTCATGAACACTACAGTCCTACAATCATTGCAAATTCAACCAAGACTTTACCCTTGCTATCTTAAGATTTTTGTTTTTGACTATAATATTCAGAAGTAAGAATTTACAAAACTTGATTTAAAAATATTTTACAAACACTGAGAGGTGGCCGGGAAAGATGCAAGTCAGATACTACATAGAAATAAAAGAAAGAAAAAGCAGAAAAAAAGAACTTGACTCACAGTCCTTTCAAAATCCAAATGTGCGAAGATTCAATCACACAGAAAACACTACAAACATTCAACTTTAAACACAAGTAACACCATGTAACAAACAAACAGCACATCTAACGTAAATCCTGTACCCATAATGTTAGCAACAGCACAGTCTTTTGAAAACTCAATGTCTCTGGGCATAGGAATATAATTACTGTCTCTCACTCCTGATAGACACACTTATTTTTGAGTAAAAAAAAGGGGAAAAATATCACATATCACACACACACACACACACACACACACACACACACACACACACACACACACACACACACACACACACAGTCCACACAGACTTCTCAGTTCGAAATTCAAGAAGTTTCAAGGAGCTTTTAAAGAAATTAAAGGGTGCAGTTATGCAGTGTTACACTTGCATAAACACACTTTAAGCTCTATCACTGAGTGCTAGCCAACATAAAATTGGCAAAGCCATCAACCTTTGTTAACCTGGAAATAGATTTTTGTGGGAGGTGGATCCCAGAGGGGGGCTTGCCCCCACTCTTAAAAAAACCCCAAAAAAACCCAGGGGACAGGGGGCTCTGCCCTCCAAAGATTATGAAGTTAGAAAGAGTAGTGTGCAGGGATATGAAAAGAAACAGCCTTAGGTGGAAGAAGAAAGTACTACCATCACTTATCACTTATGGTTTGATGAAGTGCAAAATTGATCAATAAAATCATTTAGAGACAAGCATTGTGCTCCAGTTGCACTGATTCATCTGTATCGTCCACTCACACGCACGCATTTAAATGTGATTTTTTTGGCACAAAAAAATGTATCTTAAGCTTGTCAACATTGTTAGAGAGAATACTTTTGACAGACATGTTTTGATTTTCAAGGTAGTTTTTGTCATTGGACAACATTTTGGTTATTTTCCATGGGTGAGGTTTTAAGGTTTTTCAAGGGGTGTGTGAACCCTGCACATACACACACACCAAACAAAAGTAAACCACCCTACAGTTCCAACTGAAACATTTTAGCAACAACCAAACTCCACCTTAGGACCAATAATTAGCAAAACAAATGTTTTTGAACTGAAAAACAAATGCACAAATACCACTAAACACAGCAATAAACTGACATATCTCAAACACATTTTTCTGCCATTACAGCAGTACCATGGTTTGTAGGCTAACCCCCCACCCCCCCCCCCAAACAAATACAGTATGATGAAAAGGTGTGCCTTGGTATTTGCACTGCAGATGCATTGCATGTGTGAAATCTAATGCAATGCAACCTCAATGCACTACCACAACACACAAGACTCCTGCCACATTGCTGCTGTCCACTCCCGGTGCAGTCAAAATGGCTGAAATGAAGACAGCTCTATAGTGTACAAAACATAGCAGCAAGCTGTTGAAGGTAATCCAACCAGAATATACACACACATGAAAGTCTGCGACGGAATATCTGTGCCTACTGACACAAACCAAGATAAAAAGATTGAAAGATGTTGCATTTGTATGAAAAAAAAAAAGTCAAAGACTTTTAACAAAAATACCACCCCCCAAAAAAACCAACCCCAAACCACCTAACAAAACACAAAAGGCCACAACAAAACAACACCTCCCTTACCCAAAACAATCCCCTAAACAGATATATATGTGTAAACACAATGCTAACACACCTCACCACACATCTCTCCATCCGGTAAAACAAAACCATCTAACCAACCAACCCCCCCCCCCCACTCCAAAGTAGCCTATCCTAAAGAGTCTGCCTCACAGTAGGAAGTTAACCCTCTTGCATTCAGATTCTCTGAACACAAATTGCCCCTAGATTTCGCATTCCATCACGAAATCAGGTCCGGCACACATGCTTGATCACCTTTTCCTCCTTCTAAGTACATACCAGCAGCTATAATTACTTCCAGACTCTCAGCAGGGTTGGTACCTCTGGCCTGATAGAGCTTCAACATGTGGTAGCTATTAGTGATGGTCACTGCTGATGGAAAACTACTGTGATTCAGGATTCAGGGGGGAAGGGGGCTATTATTCAATCCCGGCAAATCCCGGTTCGGGACTAAGAAGGTTAAACCTTCCATACCTTGATAGTGTTCCTCTCTTCTTCGGGTAGATCAGTTTCAGGCTGTCCCTCAGCAGACGTCCAGAGCGGTCGCAGTGGCGGAGGATGAAACGGGCCCTGCTCAGGTCAGGCTGCAGCACCATCACCTTGCGCGCTTTGTAGGCCAGGTACATGGCTCGCGGCAAAGGGTCGCTGCAACACAGACCACGCAAACGGTCAGTTTTTAACAAGCTTTGGTAAAGAAAATCAGCTACGTACAACGGGGTAAAATGCCTTCTCAGAGTCAAATTTGGTGATTTGACATGAACCTACGGCATACATTGCAAATCATCTACATGAAAGGATTTTTCTCTTGGACACTCTGATGTATTGTTATGTACTTGAAGACTGTGAAACCCCGGCAACTCAGTGTGCACAAACATGCATGCACACACACACTGATATACCCTAACATAATCTGAGGACTAATGCTTGCAACTTGATGTTCATATACACTGACATATTTTCACACACTGAGGACTGTGATGCTGGCAATTCAAAGTGCACACATTCTGATATATTTTCACATACTCTGAGGATTGTAACACTGGCAACTCGTTGTGTACACACACTGATACATTTTCACATACGCAGAAATTGTAATGCTGAAATCTCGTTGTGCACATACACTGAAACATTTTCACCTACTCTGAGGATTGTAATGCTGACAACTCATCGAGTGCATACACTGAAATATTTATTTTCACCTAATCTGAGGACTGTAGTGCTGATGGCAGAACATCCAGAACAGGGTAGCTGCGTGCACATACTCTGAGGATTGTAGTGCTGACAATTCGTTGTGTACACACATTGAAATATTTTCACCTACTCTGAGGACTGTAGTGCTGGTGGCAGAACATCCAGAACAGGGTAGCTGCGTGCTGCATTCTCATCATCCCCCATCAGCCAGTAGAAGGCCACCGACACCACTGCCGCCCACCAACGGGCAACTTCATCAATTCCTGCAACACACACACAAACAAACAAGCCCTTTTTCTAAAAACTGCATATTCCACTGAGAATGCTGTTTCTGTAATAATGTGCTTGTTTATTTACACAAAAACCACACTCAATTCTTCAACACAGGCAAAAATTTCCGCTCTAATAAAATTCCAGCCAAATTTCACGAGCGAAAACAGACTCTGATTACAAACAGAAAAGAAAAAGGCATTAAAGTCCTATTCTCTCAAAAAACTCTTTGCATACTTTGATGCATGACATCTAAAAAGACCACATTTTAATGAAAAAGCAATTACCTATCCCTTTTGGGTAGGCATGCATATATAAATATTCCTATCACCTTTGGGTAGGCATGCATACATAAATATCCTATCACCTTTGGGTAGGCATGCATATATATATATATTCAGAGATCAAAACTATTTTATCTGGCTGGTGTACTATAGTAATGAGTAGTTCTTCTTCCAAACCCACATTATCTCATCTCATCCCCTTCTTCCTATAACCAAGCAGGCAACAAGTGTTGTTCTGAGAACATTTGCAATACTCTATGCTTCTGACAGCTTTTTACATACTTCACAGTAGCTTAATGGTTAGAGTGATGTGCTCGTGATCTGCTGACCAGGGTTCGAATCTCTTTCAAGAGGATTTTTCCTCTGGAGTTAACATCAGTGCCGACTCCATTCCCCCCAAATAACCTTTGGATGAGACTGAGGTCCCATGTGTGAATGCATGCAGAACATCTTATGCACACATTAAAACCTGTTCCGCTTTTCGGAAGAGTAGGCCATTGTAAGCCAGTGGGAAGGGATGACAAAATTTACAGAACTGCATACACATGGGGAATGGAGGAAAAAAAGCACACAAGTGCTTATTCCATTATCATCGAAGTAAAAGAATACATAAAATAATAATAAATAAATAAACAAATAAATGCTGTTTGAGCAAAGATTTATTCAGTGTTTCTCCCTCAGACTGGCATGTTTGCGACAAATTAAAAATATCTGATACTGACATCTTATGTTGAATTTTCACTTTAAAGAAATACATTACTGCTCATTCAGCTGAGAATTGTGTTATGTGGTAATCATCTTGGTTAATTCACAAAGCAAATGCTTACTTTAGTTGGTCATTCACAAAACAAAGGTTTGCTTCAGTTTGTTTCTTCACAAAACAAAAGCCCGCTTTAGTTGTTTCTTCACAAAACAAAGGATTGCTTCAGTTGTTTATTCACAAAACAAAGGTTCGCTTTCGTGACACAGGTCAATAATTTCTCAGTGCTCTCATAACAGACAACTTTCAAACACATTAAACAGGCAGCTCACCTGGTGAGGAGGAGATGGTGTACAAAGGTGTGTCAGACGTGGTGTTTCCACTGAGACAGGTGCACTCTTGTAACAACTGGCAGTACTGCATAGCTTCTGATGGCTTGGGCTTTCTGTTTCACACATCAAACACAGTTGAATGACAGTCTGACACAGTACAGTAGTGTGTGATGTTACATGTAACACTGTGACTTGTTCTGCAGTCTGACACAGTACAGTAGTGTGATGTTACATGTAACACTGTGACTTGTTCTACAGTCTGACACAGTACAGTAGTATGTGATGTTACATGGAACACTGTGACATGTTGTCCTGTCTGACACACTACAGTGGTATGTGATGTTACATGTAACACTGTGACTTGTTCTGCAGTCTGACACAGTACAGTAGTGTGTGATGTTACATGTAACACTTGTTCTGCAGTCTAACACAGTACAGTAGTGTGTGATGATACATGTAACACTGTGACCTGTTCAGTCTGACACAGTACAGTAGTGTGTGATGTTACATGTAACATTGTGACTTGTTCTGCAGTCTGACACAGTACAGTAGTGTGTGATGTTACATGTAACACTTGTTCTGCAGTCTAACACAGTACAGTAGTGTGTGATGTTACATGTAACACTGTGACTTGTTCTGCAGTCTGATGCAGTACAGAAGTGTGTGATGTTACATGTAACACTGTGACTTGTTCTGCAGTCTGATGCAGTACAGTAGTGTGTGATGTTACATGTAACACTGTGACCTGTTCAGTCTGACACAGTACAGTGGTATGTGATGTTACATATAACACTGTGACTTGTTATGCGTCACAAGATATTCCAATAAACGTATTTCATTTATTTTTATTTGGACTTCCCCAATGAGCAACATTGTACAAATTTACACGACTACTTTTGTCCACACCTACACAACTATGTTGCTCATTTCCTTGAACCTTGGTCCAAACATTATTTGAAAGTTATCTATTTTGTGTGGACCTTTATTAATTAGATACCAGGTCAAACCCCACACTTCAAACCATCCATATGTTTTTGAATAAACCTTTACAGTTTACACTTTTCTTCAACCTTCATTATTAGCAACCTAATCCAATCCCCATACGTACATTGCAAAATTTCATCTTTATGTTTGCTTCATAAATTCATGGTGGTTACATATGCTGTGAACGCATACCACCCATACTGACCACAAATTTCATTCTCAAAAAAGTTTTTAAAATTCCCAGCTTATCAAGAAGAAATCTTTTTTCAAGCCTGGATGCAGTATTAGCCAGAGGAATAATATTTTGGTAAAAGCATATATTTTCTTGACCAGTAAATGATTTCGAGGGGGAAAATTCCAAATAAAAGCCATGGTTCCAAGTTCAAAACCACTTTGGGGAAAATGTTAACACATGCACATCTTCTTAAAGAGCCTGTTATGTCGGTTTCATATTGCTAAAACATTCTGTCCTAGCTAAACATACGAATGTAACCATCTGCAGCTTATTCTGCATCACAGAGAGCAACATCTTTTGCATTAAAAAAAAAGAGTAGTTGTTGCACTTTTTGCATTCTTTTATGTTGTTGTTGTTGCACCTTTTGCATTCTTTTATGTTGTTGTTGTTGCACTTTTTGCATTCTTTTATGTTGTTGTTGCACCTTTTGCATTCTTTTATGTTGTTGTTGTTGCACCTTTTGCATTCTTTTATGTTGTTGTTGCACCTTTTGCATTCTTTTATGTTGTTGTTGTTGCACCTTTTGCATTCTTTTATGTTGTTGCTGCACCTTTTGCATTCTCACAGGCTGGCAATGACCTACTGATGAAGACAAGGAAACAAACAGGATTGACTCAAAGTCACTTACCCATACGGCGCCTGTGGGGAGATGAGAGAGAACATGCTCTTCTCCAACAGATGTTCCCGGAAAGCCTGTGTCACCACAGCCAATGGATCCACTGAAAGGCAAAGGAGAACAATGTATGTACTCACTTGTGGCATCTTGTATTTTGCCTCAAAGCCGAAAAGTATTCAACAAGAAAAACAGTAAGTGATAAGTAAGCGTATTTCTGCACCATCTCTCTTATAAAATCACAAAAACAGGACTGCCTCTTAAAGCACATACTTCCATTACTGACACCAGTACATCCAAGCCCAAAGCCATGACCCCACTATCAACACATACCTGGGGTAACCCCTATCAATCAAAGACAGAACAATAGTTACACATATCCACCAAAGTGGACAGCAGCTGACCTTTCGAGTTGCCAGAGGAGAGAATGGAAGGAGAGCTGGTGTCCAGAGGCTTGCTGTGCACAAAGAAGCTGTGTCCCTCAGGGTGCAGCAGCCACTGAATGCTGGGCGGCACCTGGTCACCTCCCCGGGCACACACACGCCGAGCTCGGCTCAAGAAGTAGCGCTGCACCAACAATAAAAACTATGCAAATCATCAGAATAGGTGAACACACACATCAACATTTTTTTGTAATAGAAAACCCTTGATTATGTAAAAAGTTGAAGCAAGTTTTCGGAACCTTTGTCCTCAGCTATAATTTAAGACCTACGACTTTCCATTCACAGATTTCTTTCTTTCCTTTTTTTTCTTCTTTAAAAAAAACAACAAACCTGCTGGGCCCAATCATGCTAAAAATTTATCATATATTGTTTGTCAGACATGACTGTGTATAGGCAGGTATTCAAGCTTCCACAATCCTACACTAAAGTAATGCCCAGCCCCAATTTATTTTATTCTGTTCAAATGTCACCTTATTTTAATCAACAAGTCAAAGCTCTCATGAAATCGTGTGTGCTTTCTGTAGAATCACCATTCACATGTAATACAACATGCACGTAACTATGCATAAGTATCTAGCAATTATCCATGGTATGTTATCTCACAGCAAGAAAGTATACTACCTCATAGCAAATATATACAGTTACTGGCAGTCTGGGTCTTAGTCTTATCTAATGACACAACAGATCGATGTATTAGGCAAAACATACATTTACCTTTAGGGGAAAAAAATCACCAGTGAAAACAAAAAAAAAGTCTACAGTTGAACTCCAAACAAGTGCCCTCTCAGGCAACCCCCCCGCTTCCCCCCCCCCCCAAAAAATACATGCAGACAGACCGACCCAAACAACATACATACCGCCATGAACTGCAGCCTGTCAGGCAGAACAGCTTTGGCCTGCAGGGCACTGGTAGCGTAAATCTCTGCCAGCAACCAGCGAGGGATGGTCTCCTTAGCAGCCTCCCCCATGTTGACGGCACACAGGGCCAAATTCAAACCCGAAAAGGGGCCACCTTTCTGATGACCTGTGCAACACAATAACCATCCATCATCTTAAAACCCTTTCACTGCTATCATATTTTACTCAGGCAAATGCTGGACGAAACAGAGAGAGTGTTACATCATGAAGAACAGCGATCATCAACTGAGCATTGCTGGCAACGGTTTCTATGATGAACGCTGTTCGTCAACAGTGCAGTAAAGAGGTTTAAAAAAGAAGAAGGTAGCAGTAAGAACACAGCTGTACCAGCTTTCAAGTTCCGACTAGACAGCTAACATTTCTGACAGCATGTGTGAAAAAAAGAAAAGAAAAGTAGTTTTATCTCTATGGTTCTCGTCTTATGTCTTGTACTGATATTTTCATCACACATAAAAAAAAAGATGAGAGATGTCCTGGAGTAGTTTACTTTTCTAGCAAAACCAAAGCCCAAAGCCATCAAAACTGAACAACACATCACTTATGTCCAGTAATGTCTGTGATATTTTTCAGCTGAGGTGACCAGTTTCTGCCATTTTATGAGTAATGTTTTTTTTTTAATGGAATTTGTGGGACCTCTGAGAATGGCCTACACAGCAGTTAAAACCTTAGAGTAAGGTCTGGCAAAATTAAATGTTGCAAAACATGTTACAATCCATTGTTGATAGGTTTCACACTTCCCTTCATTAATCTTTTTCTAGTGGAAGGAAGGTTTGAAAATCATCTTTCTTTCTCATCTGTGTCCTTCCCCATTCAACCCCCCCCCCCCCCCCCCCCCCCCCCAAAAAAAAAAAGAAGCAAAATCCTTCCCACAATATCCCCCTGGGGATGCCAGGAGCCTGTTAAATAGCATCACCACCTTCTGGTAATTCTGTGCAAGGAATTCCCTTTTGTCTATCCCTTTCTTTCTTTCTGCTTTTTTTTTTTTCTTTCTGTCACCTCCTTCTTGGTCTATTTTCTGCCTTCTTGGTCATTTCTTCTGCCTTATTTCCAGAAAGACTTTGAATATAACAATTCTCTCTCAAACCAAAGTCATACGCACTGGGCCTGACTTGTCAGGTGCTTAATGGAAGAGTAATGCAGTTTCGCTGATACAGAAGATAACAATAGCTGCTGAGTGTAAGACAAAGAATTTCTGCAATGATGAAAGAGTTGAAATGGGCCATTTGCTTTTTCACTTCATATTAAACAAAAAATTTTCTTTTCCTTTTTTTTAAAAAGTGTGTACATGTATGAATTCAGTTGCATATTTGTGTGCGAGTGTGTGTATATTTAAACAAGTGTTTGTTAATTGTATGTCTGCATGAGGATGAATTTCATGTGCACATATCTCAGTCAAACTTCATGACACACATAACACCCCCTCCCTTCACCCCCCCTGTCCCCACACACACCCACCCGTCAGGTGGAGCTGATTCAGCATGTGGTAGGCAAGAGCAGCATCCCGCGCCGATTCCTTCACCTCCGTGGGCTGTATTTTGGAACTGCGCAGGAAACCAGCACGTGCGGCCAGCCAGCGACCCAGGTACAGCCGATGGAGGAACTGACGAAACAGCTGCCACAGGATGCCGCAGATGGTGTCGCTGAGCGAAGCCGGCAGAGGACGTCCCAGAGCTTGCAGACAGTGGCGAAGCTGCTGACCAGCCGAGGAGCAATCCCCCTGTGAGATCAGTGTTGTGTTTTAGTGGGGTGACGCTGGACAACTTTATTTATTTATTATTTTTTTTATTTATTCATTAATTTCGAGGATAATGGAATAAGCACTTGTGTGCTTTTTACATCCAGTCCCCGTGTGTATGCAGGTTTGTCAATGTTATCTGTTCCCACCGGCACACAATGGCCTACTCTTACGAAAAGCGGAACAGGATTTAATGTGTGCACAAGATGTTCTGCGTGCGTTCGCACACGGGACCTCAGTTTAAAGTCTCATCAATTAGAACAATCCTCCTGCCAGATCAATGTGTTTTAGTGGGGTGACGCTTGACAGCTATGAAGTCTAATAACTGCATAAAAGTTAGAATGAATGTTAAAGATGAAGTGAGAGCATTATATCTTAATTTTAAAATAAAAAATAGTATTGAAATGGGACAAAATGTTTGAAACAAGCAGGCATTTAATCAACAGAACACTTTCCTATAAAAATGCAGTTCAAACAATGAAGCAGACAGCAACTTTCCCTTCTTTCATCGCTGATGAGAAAATAAACACAAATAAAAAATCTACACATATGCATAGCCTCGATCACTGGCTGACATGAGAGTTAATACACACACACACACACACACACACACACACACACACACACACACACACACACACACACACTTTTTTGGTAAAAATATTGAAACATGAATTTAAAAAAAGACCTGTGATAGCAAGAAAAAACAAAACAAAATGAAGACCCCTTTAATATCATCACATGCACAGTTACAGACAGCATCACAAGTACGCTTGATCTTAGCTACAGCACCACACCTCAACTTTCACTCCAGGGATCAACTGACCCTTTCGATGTCCACTTCAGCTTGACGGCGATGCCTCCAGTAGCTGACATGGGCGCTTGTGTTCTTCCGAGTGATGGGCTCTCCGTACACCAGCAGTTTGGCCAGCACAACCCCAACCAGCAGTGCGTTCAGTGTCCACAGCACCATGTTGGAGAACAGGTAGGACTTCACCACCCCGAGGCCTGAAACCCGTATGAGAGCAAATGTCCTGTGACACCAGCCTTCTTTATACATACAAAGAGAGACCTGAACGAAATAAATAATCAAATCAATAAATCATGTATTAAATCTTGTAGTAGAGGTGAAAAAGGGCTGTGGTTCCATAGCTTTTTCACATTTTAGCAGTTACTTTAGCAAGTGTAAAACTGAAGAAACCCAAGGCCTCTTTACTATACAGCATCTTAAAATAGGGCAAACCCCTTTCTGTGTTGCTCGTTATTCCATTATCCTTGATATAAAAGATTAAAATAAAATAAATGAAATAAAGTACCCTGGCTCACTTCAAAACACCTCAACACTAATTTGTATTCTGTAACAGTACACACACATTTTCATTGTCGCAATAGCAACAGATAATTTAACAGTTAATGTGCAAATGTTTTTTTTTTCTTTTTTAACCAGCTGCCAAATGTAAAGACTGAACTTGTTATTAAGCACATTATAAGCTTTTAGCTTCTCACTGCTCTATCATAAGGTGTATATGTATGTGATTTTCTTTGAATAAAATTTTGTTTACACCAAATGTATTTCTCACCCTTAAGGACAGACAAGACTTTCTGTATGCACAAATTCCAGGTCCAGTCTTACCGTTCTCATGATGGTCTTGGAGCAGAGTGCGGCCTGCATGTCCACTGTTATCAGGGGACCCTTCCAGCTGTGATCCAAACAGGAAGCTGAACGGGTTGAATGTGATGACACAGCACATGAACACACACAGCACGAGGCGGCCACGATCCGATATCGTATGGGTCAGTCCAAAAGTCCTCTTGCTCTGGGAATCCACGTCTGAAATATAAAAAAAAAAGGGAATGGATCTTAATGATGGTCGATGGTCTACAATGCCATGGATTGTTTTAACAGACTTTCTTTATTTCACGATTTGTCATCTATTCTAGAATCTCTTCCAAATATGAAAGGTAGACAGAAACTGAAAAACAATATCTAAAATAAAATCGTCTTCCTAATAAAATGTATGCAACAGGTGAAAAGAAGAAAAGGGTGCACAGGTTTACTTGTTAATGGTTTTTACACATCTCATGCCATAATTTCTTTTCTGTAGACCAACTCCATCTTTTTCTTCCTCTTTCTTTTCGTTTTTTTTCACCCTAAAAGATCATCAGCCAGTAAAGTCTATTCTGTTTAAAACTTTGTTTTCTCTTACCTTCCATTTCATCGAAGTCAGGACTGTTGGGGGGAGAAGAGTCGCTGAGGCCATGGGGTGGGGAATCGCCATCAGAATAGGGTGGGGACAAGGCGATCATGGAAACGTCGATGTTCTCTCCATTCTTCAACAGCTCCTCTATGCCTGTACATTCACAACATTCAACATCAGATACGGTCACTTTTTGCTCCCCAGATTTTTGTTTCCATGAAGCCTAAAATAACTAAACATTCAAAATTGAAAAAAAAAAAAAAAAAGCTACAAAGAAAAGGACAAGGTGTTAATGGAAACTGAGAATATCTTTCTCCCTGGATTCCCTTGCTGAGTGGGGTGTTTAGTGCTTTGTCTTCTACTGAGCTTGTAACTTTGCAGTAGGTCTGCCTGCTGGCCTCTGCAAACACATGATTTCAGCTCATTTCCTTGTACAGGTTGCGTGCTGGATATGTTTGTGTCTCCGCAACCCACCGGATGCTGACATGATTTATGAGATCTTTAACATGCATATAGTTTGATCTTCTGCATGCTTAATATACAAAAAGAGAATTAAGGTACTGGCAGGTCTGCACTTGAAGCTGACCTGGGAGATCATAAAAACCCACACCCTAAATTTACCAGACGCTGATGCCAAGATTCAAACAGTGACTTCATGGACCCACAGGATTAAAGTCAAACCGTTTTAACCACTCAGCTATAGCATTTGTCAAACAAATAATATTCTTCTGAATATATGCTATCTTCCGATAATATGCTACCGAAATTTTCTATCATCAGTATAATACAGACTAATCCAATCCTATCACGTTGTTTATAGCCCTGCCGACCACACAGGCTATATCGGAGCCATCACCTTGTCAAATTTAAAACTTGGATTAAAACTGGGTATAAAACCAACTTTACTGTCCTTGCTTGTATCAATGCCCTGGTCAACCATAAGGGTCAGCCCAGACACAAAAACCTAACATTATGACACAGGAACTGTCACTTTCAATATCAATTAAAATACAAAATGTATTAACACAGTCAAGAATACCATTTTTCTGTTTCACATGGGGACACTTTCAATGAATACTGTTTGTCAGTTTTCTCTGAAACAAACGGAAAAAAAAGAGAAAAAAAAGAGAGAATTGTGTATGTGTATGTGATTGTATGTGTGTGTGTGTGTGTTTATTTATCTATACTTTTATATCAGGGATAATGGAATAAGGTTTCATGTGCTTTTTTTGGGGGGGGCATCCAGTCCCCATGTGTATGCAGTTGTGTTTTGTCATCTGTTCCCACTGGCGCACAATGGCCTACTCTTATGAAAAGCGGAACAGGATTTAACGTGTGCGCAAAATGTATGTGTGTGTATGTGTGTGTGTGTGTGTGTATGTGTCATGAAATGACTTTTTTTTTGGTTTTTTGAAGGACATACTCTGTTTCTTGAGCGCCATCTTCAACACAGTGTTCTCACGCCTCAGGCGGTTGTTTGAACCCTGCAGATAGTTGATCCGGTCAACAGCTTTCTTCAAGATGGCAGACTTGCTCAACTGAAACATACCAACACAAGCAATACCATTATACACAAGCACACAATATACAACAAGCATGATGAACACCATGTAACAACTGAATTTTGACAAATGCGATGCAGATAAAACAATCAGCTACTTAAAAGTTTTGATGTTTATAGAAAGTGACTTTTTTCATATTGACACTGTTGATATTCTGTTTTCATTTTTTGTGCACATCTGTTTATCAATATCAATGGAAATGTAGGAGTCTAAAATACTTATCTTTTTTTTTTAAAATGCTGTGGTACGTCACCTTTAAAAAAACAACAAAAAAACCTAATACATCCTCCGTCAATTCAACAAACATCACCACACTTGAGCTTCATTTTAAACCATACATGCACTCTAGTTAACTCATCAACATATTCAGGGTTCGCGCTAGGATTTTTTAAAACCGGTACTGCGAGTTGCCATTTCAGAGATATCTTGACCAACTCCCCCAAAATCGGTCCCCAGAAAATAAAATCCGGTAGTACTGTGAACAAAACGAAACTATTCAGTGAGGGGGTGGGGGAGGGGGGGATTGTTCGGCAGCCAAACTAAATCTAAATTGAACGCAAATCTCGCAGACTTTGACTGCCATGCTACTGCCACTCGCTTCTTGGGCACGAAGCCACGCAGGAAATAGGATTTTTTTTCTAGCGCCTGTGCCACTGTCCGTGTCAGTCTGTTGTTTTGCATGGCATCATTCGTGAGACTTATCTTCTTCTTTCTTGTTTCTATGCTTAGCGCTCATCTAGATCTTTCGTTCAATTTAGATTTAGTTTAGACTCTTCTCTCTGAAAGCAACGCGCAAATTCATAGTCAAAGACCCTCCGCTTTTCCGCTTTTCGTAAGAGCGTGTGCAGGTGGGAACAGATGACATTTACAAAACTGCATACACATGGGGACTGGATGTAAAAAAGCACAGGCGTGCTTATTCCATTATCCTCGATATAAAAGATTAAAAGAATAAAGATTAAATAAATCTAGGCCCTATTTACTCATTGTGAATGGAAGTTACTGTCATGCCGAGAAGAGCGCGAAGCTCTATTCTTTCACAGTAAAGCTTGCTGTTCTGTGTGCTAGGCTAATCATGCTGGCGCCAAAGATGTTCGTCGGAAGGGGTGGTGGTAGGAAGGGGCAGGTGCGTAAGCACAGTACAGGCGCATGACAGACTGTCAGAAAATGTCACTTCAGACTTTTTTTTTAAGACGGAAATCGGTCACAGGCAAACAGAATCGGTACGCGGTACCGGCTGCTTCGAAAATTTTCGGTATTCCCTGTTTACAATCGGTAAAATACCGACAATTACCGGTTATCGCGAACCCTGCATATTATTCAGAAAAAGTCCAATGAGTCTGAAATACTCGGGTCAAAATATCATAGTGGCTTTTTCTGTCGATGTCTAGCACTAACCAACACTAAGTTTATTTTCCTGAGATAGTGAGACTGAGAGGGACCAAGCTCACTTTCTCACCTTGGTATCTTCTCCTGCGACAAGCTCCTTCAATTCAGTTATCTTGTCGTTAATGCTCAGACGGTAGCGTTTCTCGATGGCATTGTGAGGCGTCCTCTTTTCCCCTTTGTTCCTTGGCTCTGGGGAGACACTCAAGCGGTCGATTGGAACTTTGTCTCCAGTGACCTGTATGGGAATACTGGTGGTGAAAACAGCGTTGCCGCTGGTCACTGCACTCTGCACTGGGCTGGTGGAAGTGCTGAGGAGAGCAGCTGAAGAGAGAGAAGAGTTGGCAATAGGGCCTGAAGTGCCAACAGTGACGTTGATGGGACCGTTCATGGTAGCTGAAACGTTGCTGCTGCTTGGGACAGTGACCACTTGACCTCCCACCAAAAGCTGCAAAACAACAGAAAGTATCAGATAAGGCTCTTCTGTAAGTGGAGGTGTGATAAAAAAAAAATCCCCCCCCCCCAAAAAAAAAAACCCCAACAACCCCTGTCCCTTTACTAATGCCTTGCACATACTATGACTATGACTAGTGTGAATAACAACTATCTTAACTCTCAATATTTCAGATTTTCACATTTCAAAGTAATAATTGAATAACCATGCACCAACACCAACAGGCAACTAATACAAAACTGTCAAAATATGGTGTTATCATCATGCACAAGCCTTTATGAGTAACACATCAATGTGTTCAGAAAACAATTAAATAATGAAATATAGTACAAGTTTCTTTAAATGTGGAATACATATATTCTGAAAAACAGATCTGCTGATCACAAGCGACTGAAAATCATCCCACAAGAGGCATCAGCTGTTTAGAAACCATACAAAAACCACACATTTTTAGATTCTGATTGTATAATTAATATCCATACATGAACACATACATACATGTGTTTGTAACCTGCAAGTAGTGACGTATGCAATACAGAATTAAATCTGATCTGAAACTGTTTGGTTCGCTACATATTTGCTAGAGTAGCTTGTTGGTTACACTAAAATTTTCAGAATGTCATTCATATCAAGAGTCCTTGCTTTCCAAATGATACAATGATAGAACTTAAAAGTCAAGCTGATCAGACATAAAGCTAATCTTTTGAAGTTTTGTTCTGGGCACTGTAAAATTTCCAAATTAATTTATTTTTTAAAGTTTGATATAAATTAAAAGGATGCTGTGAATGACTCACACAAATCATTTATATTATAAAGTTCTACAAAGAGTGCAAAATGTTTTCTTGTTGTTATTTGTTTTGATTCCCTTTAGTTTAAGTTTCTGACAAAACATTGACCTTTGTCTACATAGGCCTAAAACTTTTAGCAACCACACAGCTTTCTACAAAACCAAGCACTGTGTGTAGTGTAACACATAATAATAATATATCCATGGCATGATGATTCGCTTTTTATGATTTCCATGAGCAGTCTTTTTATAATTATCAATGATATAAAGATCACTGTTCAATTTAAAAACTACCAACCACTGCTCAATCTGCTAGTACTAGAACTACACAGCATCTAAGTGTATGAATCAATTAATCAACAACAAAAATATGCGCACACACACACACACACAAATCAGCTATCGATGGCTCAAGACTGACTCTTACACAAATTCGAACAATCATTACACAAAATAATCAACTCACACACACACACACACACACACACACACCACACACACACACACACACACACACACACACACAACACAAACACACACACACACACCATAAACACAAACACCACACGGCCCAAACTTCCCTGCTGTAGCTGCTGGACATTGACTTGGCCTGTAGGGGGACTCCTAACCTGCACACTCTGTGGACCCACAACCTGCACCTGTGTTGGAGCCACCTGTGTAGGGTTCAGGGACAAATGAGACCCAGCAGGGGTCGAAGGAACAGTCCTCGCAGGATGCTTCAAAATCAATTTCAACTGACTCTGACGATCAGCAGACTCATTTGTAGTCCCAGTTGTGGTATTAGCTGCCATCTGTCTCAGATCAGGCAGATTAATAACCTGCTGCTGCTGCTGCTGCTGTTGCTTCTGCTGTTTTTGTTGGCACAGCTGAAGAATCAGCTGCGTCAGTTGCTTCTGCTTTTGTTCCTGAAACATCTGGTTCTGAAGCTGGGTGACTGCTTGAAGAAGCTGTGAATTCACATCCACCTGCTGAGCAGTGTTACTGCTAGCTACACCAGGCTCATTCTGAAGGGAAGGCTGCGAGTCTGATACTAACTGGGCAGCCTGTGATCGATAATTAACCAAAGAAGGGTCCAGTTCTGAATCAAAAACAATGCCCCCAATAGTCGCTGCGTTCAATACTTCTTGCTGAGTATTTCCAGAACCTGATGTCTGCGAATCCAACAATGACCTCAAGGTGCTGGATGGCATACTGTGAGTGTGAGGAATTTGGGCTGACCCCACAACTGAGGCCTGGGCAGGGAGAGTATTTTGCGTCTGATGACATGCTGCGACGCTAGCATCTGGTTCGGTTTTCACCAGCATGGGACTGGAAGTAACAACAGCAGCTTCCATGCTACTCTGAGATGAGAACTCTTCCACGCCATTTTGTGATGCAAATGGGTCAAACGCTGCATCAGCGGGCATCTCATGCAAATCTTCCGAAATGAACTTGAAAATGTCAAAATCTGAAACTCAGAGAAACAAAACAATGTTGTTCCTTTCATAACATTGTCACATGATTGTGTGCAAATTTATCAATGTGTACATGTACATTTGCATTCTGACTAGTATAGAATGACAGAGTGCAACTCCATATGTGTGTGTGTGTGTGTGTGTGTGTGTGTGTGTGTGTGTGTGTGTGTGTGTGTGTGTGTGTTGTGGTGTGTGTGTGTGTGTGTGTGTGTGTGCCATGTGGGAGAAGAAAGACAGAGAGAGAGAGAGAGAGAGAGAGAGAGAGAGAGAGAGAGAGAGAGAGAGAGAGAGAGAGAGAGAGAGAGAGAGAGAGAGAGAGAGCGCAATCTATCATTGCTTAATGTATTTAATACCAAATACTGTGCATGTGAGATTGTATTTGTGTGTGTACATAAACACTGTCTACTTGACACACTTGTCCTGACTGTTCTCTAGGGAGCTGTAACACTGACAGAGTAACGGTGTAACTCATTAATTACTGTAAGTATTTAACATGGACATTTTACAAAGAAACAGAAAGTTCAGGTAGAAGCCTTCAAGATGTGAAACTCTAGAATGATGGCAAAAATCAGTTGGAGCTTTCAGAAAAATTGAAAATTATGCCAAACAAACAAGTCTTTTTACTAAGAGTCTGAAAAGAACTAAGACTAGTGCTGTGTACTAGTACTGAAAATAGCTGAAATTCTCAACCTTGTCATATTTTGGCCATAATCAATATTAATGATAATGAGACATGATTCAATGATTGTCTACCAAAAACAGTGATGACAGGCAGAGTGGATGGAAAGAGAGGTAGAGGAAGACCAATATATATGTCAATGGACAGATGAATACAAAAGACTGGACAGGCAGTAGCCTGTAGGCTAGCTGAGTGCAATCAACTGGCCAAAGGCAGTTATAATAATCAATTTATATAATATGGAGATTAATGGCATGTCAACCCCAGTGTATTAGGACTGCACATAATCCAGCAATCCAATCAATAATACTGTCGGGGGGGGGCAGGGGGGGGGGGGGAGGTTACTGTGTGTATGTACATGTCTGTGTGTGTGTGTGTGAGTGTACATGTATCACTGTTATGTATGCTGTACGTGTGTGTGTGTGTTACTCTATCATAGTCTATGTGTGTGTTTTTTATTTCTTTTTTTTTTATATCGAAGATAATGGAATAAGCACTCACATATTTTTTTCCATTCAGTCCCTGTGTGTAAGCATTTGTAAATATTTCATCTGTTCCCACCGGCACATACTGAGGCTACTCTACGAAACGTGGAACAGGATTTAACATGTGTGCAAGATGTTCTGCATGCGTTCTCAAACGGGCCTCAGTTTACAGTTTTGTGTGTGTGTGTGTGTGTGTGTGTGTGTGTGTGTGTGTGTGTGTGTGTGTGTTGTGTGTGTGTGTGTGTGTGACTATGATACTGACAGTAAGAGAGAGAGAGGAGAGAGAGAGAGTAGAGAGAGAAGAGAGAGGAAAGAGAGAGAAGAGAGAGAGAGAGAGAGAGAGAGAGAGAGACAGATAGAGACAGACACTGAGACAGACAGCAGAGTGTGTGTGTGGTGTGTGTGGTGTGTGTTTTGTGTGTGTGTGTGTGTGTGTGTGTGTGTGTGTGTGTTGTGTGTAGTGTGTGTTGTGTGTGTGTGTGTGTGTGTGTGTGTGTGTGTGTGTGTGTGTGTGTGTGAGTGGTCTGCTGGGGGAGGGAGGGAATCAAATCACTTGTTTGTTTTTTTTAAAATAAAATTTACAAGTGTATGTTTTTTTCTTTGGGTTTTCTTTTTTTTTGGGTGGGTGGGGGGGGGTGGTGTTAAAAAATCACGAAAATGACAAAAGATGTATGCCTACATGGGGAGTGTGTGTACATACAGTGTGTGTGTTTGTGTTTCATTGTTTTAGTGTTTGTGTGTGTTTGTGTTGTTGTGTGTGTGTGTGTGTGTGATCATCTTGGCTGCTTACAAGTACTGAGGCCAAAGCTCCATGTTGATCTGCAAAACTTAAGCGTAATATGATTTGGGGCCACCTGCCTTAGCGACAACTTTTGTTGTAATACTACACATGTATAAAATATTAAATAAAACAATGGGCCTATCTTTTTCCCCCTCACCCGTTTAAGGAAAACAAAGGGGATTTTAAAATGAATACATGTTGGAATGGCACTTGTAAACCAACAAATAACAATACATGTATTCACCAACTTTTGTTGTACCACCTTCACATAAATGATAAATTTATAAACAATAGGCCCATCTTTCTCCTCCCACTTAAAAAAAAACAAAGGGGATTTTAAAAAGAAAATAGGTGGGAATGGTGCTTGTCAACCAACAAATAACAATGTAAATATATATATAATACACTAAAACAGCAAACCTGGTCAAATGAGTTCAGAACATGCTACCCCTACAGCAAACCAAGAATGGGGGTGTGTGAGAGGGAGGGATGGGCGTGGGTGTCAAGGGTATCATCAGTATGGTTAAGTATAAAAAATTAACATAGATCACACTATTAACAACTTTTTGAGTGACTTGTATTAAAATGAACCATTAACAGACATAGAGTATTAGTAAATATGCTGTCCCCAATCTTCCCTCTGAAGGTGTAAATCCATAGACGGGCAGTTTGTGAACTGACCAGGAAATTTCTGGCAGAAAACTACCGTTGATCTATCGGACATTTACATGTATGTATAGTATACGCAAATGAACTAGTTATGGTAGTTTCCAGTACTTTAGACTTTGTATATCAAAAGACCTAAAATAAAAGTGATAATGGCAAACTGAAAGTTAACTATCTGCTTGAATCGATCACTCTCTTTCGAACAGCTAACGAACAGAAACTTCTTATTTTTTTAAAAATTTGGCCTGAAATGTCAAGTGAAAAGGATGTCTGCGATCAAAACCAACAGAATCTATGACCTCTCATCCTGTCGAGACACATCATAAGGAATCATCTGCACTACATTGGCCTCTTACCGTCTTCGCATCCAAGATCATCCATTTCAACAGAATTCATCACAGTTGTACCAAAATCCGAGTAAAATTCATTAGGAGTAGCCAACCCCTTTCGGTCAGCCATGTTGTTGATGTTCATGCATGTGCCTATCTGTAGCGCCACAGAGTATCAACCAATCACTGTCGAGAAAAGCATCGGGTGATTTTACGTCACTTGAGTGAGAGGGGAAAATATTAGTGAAAGATTGGGCCGCAAAACATCCCAAAACAAGTAAACAGCTTTATCTGAAGTCTTCTAAGACAATGTACTTTAATATACTTTTACTGAGTGGGCTTTTAGAGAAGTTTTGTGTGGAAAAGAAGTCAGAATATCAATTTGCGTATGCTCTCTTCGTAAACGATATAAATAGTTCGCCTAAGGTCAAGGACGAGGAATGTCATTCTGAAGCCTGATTTCGTCATCACAGGTGATCCCAAAAGTATAGATGACAATACTGTTGTTAAATGGTTTCCATGTCGCTAACTGCATTAGGGCTTCAATAGCGCGATGCATAGCTGGAAATTATTTAAAAACAGCTTAGCACGTTGTGTACTATCAACATTAGTGGAAACATGACTTTGAGTCAGCGAAAAGGACAGTTTTAAAAGGATTTTTGGAAGGTTTGACAAAAAGTCTAAAAACTTTTAAAACAGCAACAAGTTCACCAGTAAAAATTGACAGTTGTTTACCTAGAAAACATACTTTTCTGACTTTAAAAGCTGGAATTACAAAGACAGCACCTACAGATTTATTTTCGATCACTGATCCGTCTATATAAATTTGAAGGAACTTTGTATTGATAACAAATTTATGCTCTAGCCGAAATTGTTCAAGTATTGACATTTTGTATTGAAAACAAATAAATGCTCTAGCCGAAATTGTTCAAGTATTGACATTTTCACCTTTTTTATATTGATAATTATAGTTTGTGTCAGAAGTTTCGCAAGTGTGTGTACAAATAAAAAAAAGGAAAGGTGTGACTTGTGCTGTTTCACTTTAAGCTTGAATCAAGTCCTTAACACTTTTTGTGCAGAGCACACACACACACACACACACACACACACACACACACACACACACACACACTCAAACATGCATGCACATGTATACATACACATGGACGCACGCACGCAAGCGTGCGCGTACACGCACACGCACACACACACACACACACATATTATATATATATATATATATATATATATATATATATATATATATATATATATATATATATAATGCACATATGCTTTTTTTCTTAGATGGATGGCTTGATGAAAAAAAAGCAATTGCACTGCTTATTCAATGTACCATCTGGAAATAAAAGTTTGACTTGACTTGAATTGGTTTGACTTGACTTCACACACACACACACACACACACACACACACACACACACACACACACACACACACACACACACACACACACACACACACACACACACACACACACACACACACCCGTACTACCACGTTTAAAGTGAAAGGCGTCCTGTAGGCTACACACACTTCACATAAGTGCTGACATTAACATGCTGGATCATGAAATGCTGCACCCTCAGTCCACAACATGCTATCGTGCACGAGATAAGGGCGCACAGGCACAGTTTGACCTGGGGAAAAAAAACAGTATTATTATGACATGTTATCTTTATCATTTCATTCCTCAAGGCCAATAACACCAGGCTATGCCAAGGACGCCAACCACTCAGCTTAGATGTGGGCATACATACAACTGTGTTGAGATCGATTCCACCAAGCTTACATACATTACACATGGAAGCCTAAAAACAAATGACTATTATACATATTTCGAGACAATTTTTTCTCAGTACAAAATTGAAAAAAAGAAAGTGCAGGCATTGCTATCCATAGACAAAAATTAATATGAATAATGGTGGATTGTTGGTCTAGAGGTAGCCTATCTCACCTGGCCCGCATAGAAACCAAACATTCGTAGGTTTGATCCTCCTTTGAGCCAAAACTTTCCCCCATCCATTAGACCTTGATTAGGGTCTGGGTGCTAGGGTTTTTTTTTATGAGATGGTAAACCTGGGTCTCATGTGTGGTACACATTAAGCGCGCTCAGAACCCACACGCAGAAGTTGGATATGCTAGACCTGACTAGTTATGCTCTTAACGGCAGTGCAACACGTATTTGCTCAAATGACACAATAGTTGCTGAGCATTCAATGAAGAAGAACCACAGACAAAAAGAGTTGTCCCTGGCAAAATTCCTGACAAAAAATGCAACTGTCTCAAGGATACACAAAATTAATATTTGCAAAGAAGAAATATAAATAAGGGGGGGGGGGGGGGGGGCGTTGTTCTTGTGGCGATGTACTCTCCTTGTGGAGAACCGCTTGAATTTCAAGCCTTGAAATCTGCCGTGACTGGAGGTGGTATACACTATAATAATCAACAGTTCAATGAAAGTAGATACCACACATAGCACTGTTAAAAATGAAGATGTTTTTGACATTGACACGTACATCACCTCGTGGGTATAAAAACGACCTAAACTGATGCTGGTGATCAATATTGAAACTTTTGACTACTGAGAAAAGGCTTTTCTTTCATCATCTTTTCACCTCAAAACTTGGACAAGATTGTCCGCAGGCTCTCAATTATAAACTGTTGGGGAAAATGAGCCTTTTTTATTCTGTACTTTTTTTTTGGGGGGGGGGGGGGGGGGTTGGGGGGATAGCCTATAGGTTCTCGGAATCATGTAAATTTATCCAAGAAACTACATGCTATATATTATGATTTATATCACTGAATCCATGGGCTTGTGAGCTAGGGTTTTGATAAATCTGAGGACATTTTCAAGTGATTTGCTATCATTTTGCATAGGTTTGAATCCGCACTTTGGGGAACTCATAACGTTGTGTAAGAGTGCTTGGATGTTCTAAAGAAGATTATATCTTATGCATTTAAAAAAAAATAATTCTGGCAGTCATTTGAATACATCTGAATGGGTCAGAGATGTTCATATATGTATTTGCAGGAATAGATTGATTGGGTAATTTTAGATGTAAGAAAGGGGAAAGATTGAAAGAGAGAGATATATATATATATATATACATACCTCGGTTTATAGTTTCCTCCTAAGGACTTTTGTAGGGAGTGGATTTGGCACTGTTGGTTAACTCCAGGCGCAAAAGTCTCCTTGAACGGGATTTGAACCCAGGTAAGCAGATCATAAACGCAATGCACAACGCTCTAACCATCAGCTCGCAAATGACTCCATAGTTTTTCCTGAAGGGTCATGCTTAAACAAATTTGGTAACCCTCGACCTCCACGCTGCGGTGTTTGGATTAATCTTAGAATCTGGGTGTTTTTACAAAAAGATTCTAAGGCCTAACGAAGGGAAGGATATTATTAAGAATTATCAAAAAAACCCAACACAACCAAAACCAAAACAAAACATCCTCCCTTTCAAATAATTAGGGCACGGGATAGCCCGGTGGTCAGAACATTGCGCTGGCAATTGACGACCGGAGTTCGATTCCGTTGGAGGGGATTTTTCCTCTGGAGTTAACATCAGTGCTGACTCTACTCTCCCCAAAAGTCTATCGGATGAGACTGTAAACTGAGGCCCCGTGTGCGAACACACACAGAACATCTTGCGCAAACGTTAAACCCTGTTCCACTTTTCGTAAGAGTAGGCCATTGTGTGCCAGTGGGAACAGATGACAGTATTTACACAACTGCATACACACAGGGACTGGATGAAAAAAAGCACTTGAGTGGTTATTTCATTATCCTCGATATGAAAGAAAAAATAAAAAATTAAAAAAATCCAGCAAAGGGCGATAGTACCCCGATTATCTTTAAGAAGGGCGAGAACTCTTGCTTCTTGTGAGTAATACACGGCTACTCCCCCTTTCGTTACCGAGTACGGGAGAGAAAGGGTGTGTCAAACTTAAAGCCTGCAGATACACGCATCCTCTCTTTTATGTCGAGGAGCACTTTCCACAGATAGTCACCGTTTAATTATATATGCCTGTAGTCGCATGGTCAGTTTAGATAATGGGTACGTTACTCCCCCTTTCTTTACTTTTTTTTTCTTCCAGTTTTTCTTACACTTATTTCCTTGTCATCGATATGTATCATCCATTCTTAATCATACACTATCTTTCATCATTGATTGATTGTTGACGTCATGGTTTATTATTTTATGTTATGATTACGTCATAATTGAACAGTACCGGTAGCACTACCGTAAAAGAAGGATGAATCATCCTTACCTATACACTGCTTGTGTAAGCTTTATCTTCTACAGTCGATAAAGATCAATTTGACATGATTGGCTTGACCTGACTTTTGAACCTACAACCTATTCATCATCATGGGGCGTCATCGAGAAATTGATTTGAAAAAAAAAATCAAGTCGGTGCATACCAATCTAACTGCGTGATGAATATTTACACAGTTTTAATTAACAACAGAACCCATCCACCAAATCATTTCTCTGTGTGCACCAAATAATGTGTGTGTGTGTGTGTGTGTGTGTGTGTGTGTGTGTGTGTGTGTGTGTGTGTGTGTGTGTGTGTGTGTGTGTGTGTGTGTGTGTGTGTGTGTTTCTTTCTCCCCTCCTCTCTCTCTCTGATATTAATGCACGTTGAATTCACGAAGCAATACGCACAAAATTAATGTGTGCCACACACACACACACACACACACACACACACACACACACACACACACACACACACACACACACACAACACACACAACAACAACACACACACACACACACACACACACACACACACACACACACACACACACACACACACAACACACACACACACACACACACATGAAACACTCCTTTCGTAGACCTACATTGACGATCAACATACACAGCACACACATCTCCACTCAGTCTCACTAGTTTAAAATAAGTCTGTCGACTAACTCACACGTGCTTGTCCCCTCTATTATTGGATAGCCCTTATGCATTTTGTCCCATCATGGTGTTTGGAAAACAATGTTTTCCAGGGACAATCATATAGCAAACTTTGATAGGTCCAACGCCCTATCACTCACAGCGCGGCTCTACTACGGTGGAGTTTAGGAGGGAATAGCCAAGTGGTTAGAACGTTGGGCTTGTGATCAGAACAATCTGAGGACGGAGGTTCAATCCCCACCAAGGAAGCTTTAGAGCCCCTCCCCTCCCCCTTCCTCCCCTCTTTTCTTGAAGTTAACAGTAGTACATATTCCACTTCTTTGAAAAGTCTTTCGGAAGTGACTATAAACCGAAGTCCTATGTGCATATGCACAGATAAACTTTCCTTAACACAAAAATGTTCGGACTGTCCCTGTTGCAGTATGGTGTCTGTAATAAATACGGCTTTAAATATTCCTTTATGGCCAGGAATATATAAATCAATTAGAAATCACATCCCGTAGGTCCATGAAGTCTGGGTTCGAATTCAGCAGTGTTGTCTGGTGAGTTAAGGGTGGGGATTTTTATGATTCCCCTGGGTCAATTTAAGACACTGACAGGTCTGCACTTGAAATGACCTCGGAGATCGTAAAAATCACCATTCATCAACGCCACCGAGATTCGAAACCCACGACGCATGGACCCAGTGGTATTGAAGTCGAACCGTCTTACCACTCGGCTTAGCGTCCACAAAAAAAAAAATCACGCAAAAGTATTCAAAATATCACCTGTATTTTGCTGTTGGACGTTATTTATTATTTCAAGTTTAAAGTTTGTTAACTCTTTCACGTTTTGTTTTTGTTCATCTGGGAATGATTTCAGCAACGTGACTAGCGTCCTCACCCAAGCCTTTTTTCTTTGTAGTTGTTGTTCATGTTGTTGTTAGTATAATCTTCAAGGATATGCCATTAACCCAGTGTGACTCGTACAGGTGGGCGGCATGTAACCTTGTTATGTATGTACTTGGTTATTCTCTCCGGTGAACTTTGAAGTGGAAGCTGATCTTTTCGTGCGCTGAGAGGGTTAATGTTCGTTATACAGTTGATAGTCGATGGTGTTTACTTCCAATGGGTCTTGATAGCAATACAAGGTGATTGTCTTGATATGGCCTAGATGCTGTGATCACGTGGTGAAAAAAAAAGCTGGATTTGATTGGATATAGGTCTAGTTGGGGACGGGACAGTTCAGTGGTCAGAGCACTCACTTTCCCCAAGCTAAGGTTAAGCAGCATTGAGCGTGGTCCCCAAGTGGATGGGTGGCCGTTTATGCGCCTTGATTTCAGTACAGTTCCCCAGTTCACCCGGCTGTAAATGGGTATCTGCCTTGTTTAGGGCCAGGGAATGTCAGCAGCGAGGGAGGAGAGATGGGCACCGCCCTGAATTGCTGGCCCTGGAGAAGCTGAGGTCTCTGACGCCTCGCTCCCCAACGACCACATCGGTTATGTGGACGCCTTTGTTTTTTTTTTTTTTTTTAAAACTTACAAATACAAAATAGATGCAACGTTTTTTCTTACTCCAAAGTCAGTTTACCGTGTTTGTTGAATGATTCTTGTGTTCATCGAAAATAAAACCTTAAGTTGTCGATATATATATTTGGACTAAAAAAAAGTGTGGTCAATTGGTTTATATACTGCACTGGATTCTCTTTGCTCTAGTTTTGCTTCCTTCTACCATTACCTGATGTTCATCCTCATCCATATCCCTCAACAGAAGCCAAAGGAAAAAAACGTTTGTTCAATTGTTATAGAAAAAAAACCAAACAATTTTATATAATCCTCAGAGTAATCCATTTTCTTTGATGCTTTGTTAAATTATCTTCTATTAAATTTGCTGATGAACGAAAAATAAATAAATAATACAAGAAAAAAAGGAAGAAAGGAAGGAAGGAAGGAAGGCAGAAGAAGAAGAAGAAGAAGAGGAGACGAAGAAGAAAAAGGATGAAGAATGCAGCTTGGAATGGCAGATGAGAGAGAAAAGGGGAAGGGTGGGGCGTATGGTTTACATTTGCAAATAGCTGAAAGGAATCCCGGTGCCCTGCTACCGTCACTCCTACCTCCTCCCATGTATCCCCCAGGAGTTTTGGAGTGTAAGGCGCATGCATGGTCTCTCCCAAAGCTGATACCTTTGTTTCGCGTCTTCATTTTAGTTCAGGTGCAGGCAAACAATACAACGCCTTCATCATTACAAGAATGACTTCCAAAGATTAAAAAAACAACAATAACAACAACAACCAAAATAACAAACACCAAAAACTTACAAAAAGAAAACAACAACCATGCAACAACTATGAATATATAACTTTAGTGACAGTATCTGGGACTAAGGGATAGATAGATGATAGATGGTAGATTAGATGATCGATCGATATGATATAGATAGATATGATCAGATAGATAGATAATAGATAGATAGATAGATAGATAGATAGATAGATAGATAGATAGATAGATAGGGGTATCGATTGAGGCTTACGATTAGTGCGAGCCCCGTGACTCATGATATGAGTTTCGACTCCTGGGTGAGCCATCTCTGTCTCTGTCTGTCTGTCTGTCTGTCTGTCTGTCTGTCTGTCTGTTCTGTCTGTCTGTCTGTCTTCTGTCTCTTCTCTCTCTCTCTCTCTCTCTCTCTCTCTCTCTCTCTCTGTATGCATGTGCATATACATTTTTTGTTCCTCGGATAGACTTGCGAAGTTCAAACAATGGTGAGATTTTATGTACGCATCCATTTTCACCTGCCATGGAGGTAGCTGTAGTCCCACTTCGCGGATGAGATCTAAACACGACACATGTGTGCATGCGTTTCATTGAAAATAATTTTGTCATCCCCTCCTGCGAAATGGCCTACTCTTCAGCAAGGCACAACGGGGTTTTGACATTATGCATAGCGTATAAGTCAAGTCAAGTCAAAAACATTTTAACCATCCCCTGAAGGGCAATTACAACACTGATACAATGTTGTTAAAACCATTGACTAGAAAAGACATACGATCACTATTATTTACGCATTGTTCGCACGCACTCGGACACGCCCGTATACATGCATGCATTCTACATGTATACATACATGCATTTACTATGTTCTTCATGCGTTCGCACTACGGAGCCTCGGTTTATGGTCTCACTTGAAGGAGCTTTTGGGAAACTGCAATCAGTAATGATTGTTATCAAACATTGCCCATATTATCATAACAATAGGCTATCTCCATGTTTAGCAATGTGCTGAATATGATCTGTTTATATTTACACCTATCAAAAACAAATTTAAGCTGGGGGGTCTCTCTTTCCCCTTTCACCGAGCTCCCCCGGCTCACGCCCGCCGGGCACGCGCCCACCGTGCCAGCCAGCCAGCCAGCCCGTCTGTGACGTCAGCTATGAGGTCTACCTTTCTCTTACCTACTTCTCTACCTTCGCACCTTTAGCCTATCTACCCTCTGTCTCTCTCTCCCTTAACTTTCTTCCCCCCTTTTCCTTACACACATCTCCCCCCCCCCCCCCCCTCTCTCTCTCTCTGCCTTACAGACCTCTCTCTCTCTCTCTCTCTCTCTCTCCTCTCTCTCTCTCTCTCTCTCTCCCCTCTCTCTCTCTTCCCCCCTCCCCTACTTACTCTCGCCGCTGTATACTGTTGTAATTCCCAGGCCCTGTGGTCCCTAAGAACAGCGGAATACAGCATTCTCCTTTCTGTGCTGCTTGTTGTGGCTGCCGGTGATAACGTGCAAAGAATCTATAGCACTGCGCGCCTCCTCTCTACTCTACTAGGCTAGCGAGCACCCGGCCCTCTGCCAACATTACTCCCCTCTCTGCTGTCTGTCGGTCTGCTTGTCTGTCTGTCTGACTGTCTGTCTGTCTGTCTTTCCTCCCCCTACCACCTTCCCCATCTCTCGACTTCTTACACTTCTTACTATATCGTCTTGCTTTTTTGTTTTTTTTTTTTTTAACCTGTCTGTCTCTGAAAGCGTAAGTTGAATATGTGTGTCTGTCTGCCTGTCTGTTAGTCAGTCTGCCTGACTGTCTGTCTGTCTGTCTGTCTGTCTGTCTCTCCTCCTCCCTACCACTTCTCTCCACCCCTTCTTACACTTCTTTCTATATTATCGTCTTGCTTTTTATACCTGTTTGTCTGTCTGTGAAAGCGTAAGTGTGTGTGTGTGGTGTGTGTGTGTGTGTGTGTGTGTGTGTGTGTGTGTGTGTGTGTGTGTGTGTTGTGGTGTGTTGTGTGTGTGTGTGTGTGTGTGTGTGTGTGTGTGTGTGTGTGTGTGTGTGTGTTGTGTGTGTTGTGTGTGTGGTGTGTGTCGTGTGTGTGTGTGTGTGTGTGTTCAAGGTTGGCCCTGTGCACGATGAGAGTGCATAACTTTCGCTTCCCATCAGATTCCTGTGTACATGTACCTACCTACTTGCAGTAGTAGTACTGTTGTACTATACTGGGGGGCTTTGTGTGTGTTGTTGCTCTGGGAATGTGCGATTCGTTTGGCCATCGCTGTTGTAGTTTCAGGATAGCAGGTCTGTTGTTGGGTCTGTTCTTTCTCAGACAGCAGCAAATTAAGAGAGCTGTTTTGGGGCACTTTGAGTCTGGACGTACATGTGTCGTAGTGAGTGGAATGTAAGTTTTTTTGGTTTTTTTTTTTTGTCAGAGGGGGGTGTGGGTGGTGGGGGTGGGGGGTGGGGGTGATGGCGGATAAAGTTTAAAGCTTACTTGTGTGTGTGTGTGTGTGTGTGTGTGTGTGTGTGTGTGTGTGTGTGTGTGTGTGTTGATTGTGTGTGTGTGTGTGTGTGTTGTGTGTTTTGTGTGTGTGTGTTGTTGGTTGTTGATGAAGAATATGTGTGTGTGCGTGCGTGCGTGTGTGCGTGCGTGTGTATGTGTGTGTGCACACGCGCGCGTGTGTATGTGTCTGTGTGTGTGTGCGTGTGCATGCATGCGTGCGTACGTGTTTGTATGCCTGGGTGTGTGTGTGTATGTGTGTGTGTTGCGTGCATGCGGTGCGTGTGTGTGTACTGGGCTAATGAAAGCAGTGGCACTGACAAGGATAACAAAATGGAAGAAGAGGGAGGGGGTGGGGAGGAAAGAAAGCGATAGCTAAGAGAAAAAGAGGTTCCAGCAAGCGCATGTCAACTTCTTTCGCGGTCAAGGACTATGGGTTATGAACGAATTTCACAGCAAGAAGACAGACTGGGAACTAAACCCTCTCTCTCCGCAAAAAACTGAGTCAACAAGCAACATCTGCACAAAGATGCTGCAGACAGGCTTGCAGCTGCAGGGTCTGATGATTGGAATCCACCCCTTAGACATCTATCAAAAGACCATTACACATTTCGTGGGGTTTCTAGGCTAGTCCAGGTGTGTTCCTAGCCGAAGTAGCTAGCTGGCTGCTGCAGCTTTCTTCTCCTTTCTCTGTCAGGTAAGGTACGACTTGTTTTGTGCTGTGCTGTGCTGTGCTGTGCTGTGCCGTGCTGTACTTCGTTTGCCGCTGCGTGGGCCCCCCCTCTCTTCCACTGGGTGTGTGTGTGTTGTATGATGCTGCTAGTAGCTGCGGTTGTAAAAAAAAAAAGACGTTTCTTTCCACCATCTTCATCCTCTTTTACCCTCCCTCTTTTAAAACTGTAATGAAATAATACAGAGGCAGCGAAACAAGGACAGCCTGAACTTTTTTGAAGTGGACAAACAACAGCAGCAGCAACAGGAACAGTTCGCCCGTGCTGAGCAACATTTCCTACTTTTTGAGGTCAGACAGTGTCACGCGCGTGCGCGTAGGCGGCCCAGAAGTTCAGGACTTCCTTCACACCTGAGAATTACAACGACCAGAGGAAGGAACGTTTGAGGGGAGGGAAAGGAACGACAACCAGGCCATTTCCTTTTTTTGTTTGTATTGGGGTTTTTTTTTGTCTTCTTCTGCCAGTTTGTGTGTGTTTTGACAGACACTGAAGATCCAGCGTTTGACAAGGCAGATGCCAACTGTCACGGTGAATGTTCGGGTTTAAAATTTTTTTTTTCTTGCAGGGGAAACTTTCTTCAGGACTAGCAGTGTTGGTGGTGGTGGTGGTGGTGGTGTGGGAGAGGTGGTGGTGGGGTAGCCTAGCCTAGCCTAGCCTTAGAGCGATGAAAGGCTTAGTTATCGCCTGTTCTGCCGGCTGTGTGGTCTATGAGGTAATTATGCTCTGCTGCTTGCTTTCTGATGAGCTTCTGCTGCCCTGGCACCACCAGCCAAGTCAGTGAAGGAGCTGTCTGAAAATGGTGGCACTGCTTCACTTTCTTTCTTTCTTTCTTTCTTTTATTTTGTGTTGATTTTGTCCCCCCCCCCCATTTCGTGAACTAGCATGAAAAAGTGGTGTTTTTTTCCAACCATTTTGTTGGAAAGGTGGATTCCAGTTTCTAAGAGTTAATGATGGGTTCTGTGTGGTAAAACAGGGTCAGAATCTGTTGTTGGTTTTATCATTTTTTAAAAGGTGCTGAAAGTTGATTTTTTTTGGTGTGCTTGTTTGTTTTAGTCTTGGCTGACTGTTTTTACAAGTTTTCGAGAGGTGCTGATGTTGCTTTTGCTGTGAAATATGCTGCCTGCATGACCCCCCCCCCCGCCCTCCCGCTCCCCAGTTTTGCCATTTTGTGTTGGATGTACATTATTAGTTCAGCTAACTTTTTTTGTTTTGGTTGCAAATCATTCACTTTTAGAACACATCAATTATCATACAACCAGAGGAAATACGTTTAGTCTCTTTCATTTGATTTTAAGGACTGTGTCTGCATGTGTTTGTTTGTGTGTTTTTATTTGTTGGATTGCATTCTAAAGAGGTCATATTGGTTTTGTAATGTTATGTATTGTTTTGTATTGTCAGGCTATTGTTTGGTCATGGTAATGTACTGCTGGGGTATTGTGTTCTCTATTGAGTGTTGTGTTGCAGTGTCTGATTATATAGCACCGTATCGCATTGTCAGGTAATGCCACAAGGATATATCACTGTGTGAAGTTGGGGCTGCTCTTTTCTCTCAGGAAGAGCGTGTCAACATATTGAAGAACCACCCAGAGTTTTTTTTTCTTTAAACTGTCAGTGTGCAGGTGTATTTGCCAGTTATAGTGCTTTAATCTACAAACTTTATCCAAGTACAACTCTTTTCTCGCCTTTTATTTATCCAAAATATATGTTAGACCTCAGTTCACCATTTGTATCTGTTGAGAAACCTAGCACCCAGTCCAGACTCAAAGCGTTGTCAGTTATTGATGTAAGCAAAGTGGCAAGGCTTACATGAAAATGATATATTTGAGATGACTATTTAGGGATAGTCTTCATTCATGACAAGCTCCAAGCATAACATCCTGCATCCTCTATAAAGGGGAGGGGGGGAAATCCTCTGAAGTCGGAGTATGGCTGTATATTATGGCAGGGTATTTGAAAAGAGTCAAACACGCAGACTTTTAGTTCGATGTGTACCCCACAGTTGTTCCAAGTGGATTGCATATTCTGGATAACTCTGGATGCTTACGTCAGGGAAGTCTAACAACAACAACAATGACATAGACAACAACAATAACATTAACATAGCACCCAGACCACCTTCTATGTCTAGTAATCGTAGGTGGGTGGGGAGGGATAATCTTTGATTTTGGGAGGGATTACAACTACAGATCTGTCACTTTCCAGGTGAGTGCGTCACATCTAATCCATCACCCAAACCACCTTCTGTTACATTTTTTGCTCATTCCTGGAGGGTGGACATCGTCTGCTTGTGTTGGGTACACGTCGGCTGAAACACCTGGGAGCACCCAGAGTATGCGCACAGATTCACTCCTCACATCAGGGTATCACTATGAAACCTTAAGGGCACAATCAATGAAAAAAAGTTGTGTGTATGTATGCCACTTAAAAAAAATTAAATGCCTTGCCTTATATAGGCAGCCATATACTGGTTTCGTCCGATTTAATGGGGTAGAGGCTGTGAGCCATAACCAAACTGCACAGAGAGTCAGGCAAGAGAAAAAGAAAGTTGTTATGCCTGAAGATTGCCATTAGTGAAGGACAGTCTCAACAGAACATTTCAAAGTATAACGACATTTTAATAAAGGCTTTGACACTTCAATTGCCTTCACTTTTACCGTTACCAATTCTGTAGTCTAGTAGATCGTTTGGGCACCACTGAAGATCTTGCAGCCAACTTCCTCCTCCCCTCATGGTTCTCAGCTTTTCGTAGCAAATCGTTCCACTCAAGGCCAGTCCCCTCTCTGATGTTGTCTTCCCATCGTTTTCTCTGTCTGCTTCTTCGTCTCCCTCCTTGAAGTGTTCCATGTAGGACAGTCTTGACCAGACCAGATGTTCGTGTGACGTGTCCGTTTCACTTGTTTGCGTTTTTTGACTGAAGTCAGGACTTCTTCGTAAAGGCCGATGGCGTTTTCAATTCTTAATGTTACTCCCTTCTGAGCGATGTGATCCCTGTATGAAATACCAAGGAGTGTGCGAAAGCATCTCATCTTCATTGCCTGTATCCTTTTTTCAATATCAGCTGTTATGGTCCACGTTTTACATACCTACATAAGTATAGACATGACCAGGAAACTCATCAGTCTGATCTTGAAACTTATGGCGATGTTCTTGTCGCTCCAGAGGACTTTTAGTTTGGTCATTGCAGCTGTGGTCTACGTTTCTGGAGTTTTCTCACTGGAGGCATCACTGACATCTACGCCACATCTACCAAGAACTCTGCATAGAGGGTAGACTAATGGATCACCTGCATAACCCAGTGCGCTGACAAATCCTCGAGTGCAGGCTGGGTACTTTTCTTCTGTCTGTTCAACCCTCCCGGAATCTTGACTGTTAACCTACATACCTGATCTGCGGCCTGGGTGTAGAACAGAACAGTGTAAGGCACTGGCAAGTCTGCACATACCTAGATTTAAGGAGATCAAAAAGAATCTGCTGCCTGCGTGTATACACAAAGCGGAGTAAGGCATTAGCTGGTCTGCACTTAAGTCGATTTGGGAGGTTATGAAATCTGCACTGTTTATTCACCAGGCCTTGTTGAGATTTGAACCCCCCCATTTTCAGGATCATTACGATTAGAGGACTGGTACTATGACCACTCAGCAATCGCAGTCTACAATCACATTGGTCATTGCTCGTTGTAACGGTTTGTCTTTGCTAGTATTGCTTTCTTTGTTAGTATTTGTGTGCCTCTGCGTGTATATATATATATATATATATATATATATATATATATATATATATATATATATATATATATATATATTATATATGTGTGTGTGTGTGTGTGTGTGTGTGTGTGTGTGTTGTGTGTGTGTGTGTGTGTTATGAATATGTATATATATGTTGTGTTGTGTTGTGTTGTGGTGTGGTGTGATGTGGTGTGGTGTTATGTTATGTTGTGGTGTGGTGTGGTGTGGGTGTGTGTGTTTCTTTGCAGACATGTGGGCATGAGGGCTCGCTCCCCAGCCCTCTTTCCATCGCACACACATAGTTATACACACACAAGTGGGTGGCATGCACGCACAAACACACGGGAATATAGAGACATTCACAGACTCAGACACGGACACACGTATACGTGCACACACACACACACACACACACACACACACACACACACACACACACACACACACACACACACACAGTGGGAA
>CM060326.1:20489550-20492050 GCA_030674155.1 Stramonita haemastoma | reverse complement strand
TTAGATTCTTAAAACACTATGATGATAAAATTGCATTTGCTCATTCCAGTAACAAAATTGATATAAATTTCACTCGGAACAATAGCAGACTGTATTTTTGAGAAGTTTTAACAAGAGAAAAGCGAATCCAGTGCTGAAGATGAACAGATGTGTCTCACCAAAGCAGCAGTAACTATTATTCACAATGACATCAAGGCACTGGTTTCTGCTAGCAGACAGCGTAGAAAACCACGCAGACTTCCTGCCAGCTACAGTTTCTGAAATCTTGATGCAAGTCACCAACAAATCTGAGGAGAATTAAAAAGTATCAGCAAAGTATTAGGCAAATAATCAGATACACTTCATCAACAACCAAATAAACGACAACAAACAAGAGGGGGGGAAAGAGAGGGGGGGGGGGGGCTGCTTTTTATTCTTGTATTTAAGAGAAAATAGTATTACCCTCCCCCCCCCTACCCCAACCCTCCTGCTACCCCCTCCCCGCTCCCTCCCCCTCCCCTCCACCCCTCTCCAAGATTTCCAACCAAGCATTAAGATTTTACACCCATTTGTCAGTAATCATCAACAGCTTGTTGAAATTGGGCCTAGGAGATCCACCTTATTACCCGTGAAATATGGATTACCACAAGGATCAATACAAGGACCACTTCTTTTCTCTATCTGAAATAATAACAACCTATCTCTGCATATTCATTGTTTATGTCAAATATTTGTTGATGATACATCAATTCAATGTGACAGCAGTGGTCCAAACCAGCTTGTGAGTGATATGCAGGCATATATTAATAAACTTATTGAATAGATCAATCATAATTATGTCTCTTATTTCAAACAAAACAAAGTGCATGTTTATGACCACTAGGCAAAATAGACAAAAATTGCATCCTCTAATGGCGCCACCACAAAACGAGTTCATCACAAAATGACAAACAAATAACATTAAAACCTCAAAACATTTAAAAAACTATATCAATTTCTTTAAAATACACAATGTACACAAGTGAATGACAACAGATGAATTTTAAAGAAATACCTGCACATCTTATGAATTTTGAGAGACTGGAGAACTTTTTGAGATTTACATTTCATCAGCCTTCAAAATTTATAACTGGGCAAGGGTTGAAGAAAATGCTGAGGAATAAGATCTTGTTGTAAATCTATAAAGTGGGGACAATCCATCATAAAATAAAATTCATCCCCTAAAACAGATATATTGTATTTTGAACATATTCTTCATTCATGTGGTATGTTATGGAAATGTCCATCCTCAGTTGGAAGCTTGTGACAACTGCATTTTCATTTTATTTTATAAAAGCGTAAACATATATATCTGGTAGACAAGTTATATTTTTTTCCTTACCAAAATCGATATTCAAATTTCTATAATAAAGGCATCTTCTATTATCCCACGGCTCACTTCTCCATTCATTAACAAAATTTTCTTTTCAGGAGGCTTTCATATGTGAAATTTTAACTTCTATATGTGAACTTTTAAATACTTGAAGAAAATTAATACTTGAACATAACCGTCTCTCCCACAGTCAAATCTGCTTTGTACTAAGATACTTTTTTAAAATCGTATTTAGCCATGCTGATTGAATCAAGTATTTGTCAAGTAAATCTATCATCATCTGGTAAACACTTGATGGCAGCTTTTCATAATGGAAGTTGAGCCGCTGCATCCATTCCAATAGAGACCAAACTCGACAAGGGATATCTGCCTGTTTCTCTATATACTAACCCTCTTAGTTTGAACCCAGATTCGTGGGGCTTGAATAATTGGCCCCTCTGAATCCAGATTTGTTGTGATTTACACACAGTAGATTTCCATAACACTGTGATCATCACTAATTGCTACCACATGTCAAAGCTCTATCAGGCTAGAAGTAGAAGCCCTGCTGAGAATCTGAAAGTAATTGTAGCTGCTGTTATGTACTTAAGAAGGAGGAAAAGGCTAGCAAGCATGTGTGCCTGGCCTGATTTTGTTATGGAATGCAAAATCTAGGGGCAGTTTGTGTTCAGAGAATCTGAATGCAAGAGGGTTTAAGGAAAACTATATTTTAAAACATTTAACTGAAACTTATGGAATTATTGCTATATTTTCATATCCCCAAATTTCACATCAATACAACAACACAGGTACAACAATTTTATGGAATAAATCAAGTGCCACATGTGTCTGTAGTTCTATTTGCTGTGCAGTCCTTATTAAGGTAAACATGACTTTAGCAGCTTTATCATAAGCATTTTTAATGCATTACATTTTCATATGCCCATAATTCCACATCAATACAATAAAAAACATACAGTGATTTTATGTGTACATAGTTCTTTTTGCCATGCAGTCCTTATCAATTAAATATGACTTAGCCTAATTCTCCATATACTAACCCTCTTAGTCCGGAATGGAGGATTTGCTGGGTTGAACAATTGCCGGAATGAACAATTGCCCCCCTCTGAAGTTGATTCCTGAATATTTAAAATTGTTAAGAACTTCAAG
>CM060326.1:20439550-20444550 GCA_030674155.1 Stramonita haemastoma | reverse complement strand
GATCCCCGAAGTCGGAATGCAGCGAACAAAACAAAATATTTAAGCCCTTTTTGCGCCGTGGGTAACAAACTGGAAGGTTGCAGGTTCAAATCCCATTTGTACAACAGGACGTATTGTACAGTAAAGGAGTCGTCCGTTTTAGGGAGTTTTCCTTCTAGTTAACATCAGTACTGACTACCTCCTCTCTCCCTACCCTCTACCTACCTCCCCCCCCCCCCCCCAAAAAAAAAAAAAAATATTTGGATGAGACTATTAACCGAGGTCCCGTGTGCGAACGCACGCAGAATAATTATATTACGCACACATTAAAAAAACAAAACCGTTTCGCCTTTATGAAGAGTAGACTATTTCGTGCTGGTGGGAATCGACAAAAGTAAGAAACAAAACACAAACTCACAGGAGGTGTCTCGTGTTTAGACACCATCTCCGGAGTCGGAATGCAGCTATCTTAACGGTGGGTAAAAACCCGGTCGCATACACAAAATCGTTTCTACAGGAGCTCTAACCGAGGAACGAAAAAAAACCCTCAACCCAACCCAAACCAACCCAAAACAAAACAAAACCAACCCTAAACGTGGGTTATCAATGAATCTGTATGTCAGGACAGAGAAGGTAAGGTTAAAGCAGCGATGGGAGAGGAGATGGGCCACACCCTTTATACCTCAAGATGCTGGCCCCTAGAGAAGATGGTGAGGTCTCTGACACCTTGCCCTCAACGACCGGATTCGATTCAAATCGAAATAACTTTATTTTCTCAAAAAAAAGAGAGAAAAATTCTGGCGGGTTACAAGCTGTACATATAAAGCGGTAAACATGTAAAAAAAATAGATATCACGGATATATAATTATATAGCACAACACAGGTTCTGAACATCACAATATAAGTAATAACCACAAATCAGCAGCAGCAGGTAGGTATAGGGTACGTTACCGTTTATTTTTGGGGATTTTATTTATTTAATTTTTTTTTTTTTTTGGGGGGGGGGGGGGTATTATATGTAGGGTAGAGAGAGTAGGTCCGACATTTATGAGTTTACAATCCTGATCGTGTCTGTTTACCTTGTACAGACCCTTGTGTTATGCGCTGGCACCCAGAAGAATGCCAGAAATTCCATCTGTGTTTCTGCCTACTACCTGTGTGTCGGTGTGTCGGTCGGTTGGTCGATCTGTCGGTTTGTCTGTTTGTCTGTCTGTCTGTTTGCCTGTCTTCTGTCTGCTGTTTATCGTGCTGTCGTGTCTGTCGGTCTGCAGTCTTCTGTCTTTCTGTCTATCTGTCTGTTTGTCTGCCTGCCTGCCTGCTTGCCTGCTGTCTTCTGTTTGTCTGTCTATCTGTCTGTCTGTCTGTCTGTCTGCCTTCCTGCTTGTCTGCCTGTCTTTCTGTCTGTATATCTGCTGCCTGCCTGCCTGCCTGCCAACCTTATCTGCCTGTCTTTCTGTATGTTTCTGCCCGTCTGTCTGTCTCTCTGTCTGCCTGCCCCTGCCTGCCTGTCTATCTGTCTTTCTACCTGTCTGTCTGTCTGTTCCAGACTGACCTTGCCTTTGCTCATTCTTCAGTATTTTACATGCTGATACAACTTCTTTTAATGCTAGCTTGAAGATGATTTTTTTTAATGATCACACACACACACACAATTTATTGTTTCTGTACCAACCTTCACCTTTCAAAAACATGCACCCTAAACATCTTCCAAAATTCTGAATTCCAGAACACAGTCTGTTTCCTCATCTCCCCTCCCCCCCTCCCCCCCGCCCCCTGCTCCTGCCATCTTCCTTATTCTCCCCTACCCCTCTCTCAATACCTCCCATTCATACTGCTCTCTGTCTCTGTCTGTCTGTCTGTCTGTCTCTGTCTTCTGTCTGTCTCTGTCCCTGTCTGTCTGTCTCTGTCTTTTCTCTCTCTCTCTCCCCCCTCTCTTTCTCTCTGTCTCTCTGTTTCTCTCTTTCTCCAAATAGATAGAAAAATAAATAGATAGACAGACAGACTACAGATAGTATAGTAAATAGATAGATAGGTAGGTAATAGAAGATAGATAGATAGATAATAGATAGATAAGATAGAAGGCGACAGACAGACAGAAGACAGACAGATAGATAGATAGATAGATAGATAGATAGATAGATAGATAGATAGATAGATAGATAGATAGATAGATAGATAGATTGATTGATAGATAGATAGGTAAATAGGTAAATAGATAGACAGATATATAGCTAGATTTTCATATAACATATACATTTGTGTGTACAATAATGACAGTATTACCATAACTCCAGAAGGCTTATTTGCATGACATAATGACACCGCGCACTGATGACAGCAAATCCGTGTGAATACCTGACCTCACTGACTTAATCTGACCTAATCTGACCTCACCTGACCTCACCTGACCTAACCTGACCTGTCTTCTGCTTTTGTTGTTTCCTCCAGTCAGTGGAAAAGAAAAAAAAAGAAAGGAAAAGCTAGGAAGGAAAAATATAAATAAGGGGGCACACAGAGCGAGAGGAAGGAGGAGGAGGTGAAAAAGGCGGGGGTGGAGGCGTGGGGGTTGGAAGGTGGGGGTGGGTGGTGCGAAGTGGGAGGTGGGGGGTTGGGGGTTGGGGGTGTGAGTAGAAGATGTTCTGGAACTGATTTTGGTAAAAGTTTTTTTTGTTTTTTTCTCTCTTCTGTATGTTGGAATGGTGTGTGTGTGTGTGTGTGTGTGTGTGTGTGTGTGTGTGTGTGTGTGTGTGTGTGTGTGTGTGTGTGTGTGTGTGTGTGTGTGTGTGTGTGTGTGTGTGTGTGTGTGTGTGGTGTGTGTGTGTGTGTGTGTGGGTGTGGTGTGTGTGGTGGTGTGGTGTGTGTGTGGTGTGTGTTGTGTTGTGTGTGTGTTTGCGTGTATGTATGTATGTGTTTCTCTCTCTCTCTCTCTCTCTCTCTCGCTCTCTCTCTCTCTCTCTCTCTCTCTCTCTCTTCTCTCTTCTCTCTCTCTCTCTTCTCTCTCTCTCTCTCTCTCTCTTCTCTCTCTCTCTCTCTCTCTCTCTCTCTCTCTCTCTCTCTCTCTCTCCTTTGTTTCTTTATTTTGTGTGTGTGTGTGTGTGTGTGTGTGTGTGTGTGTGTGTGTGTGTGTGTGTGTGTGTGTGCGTGCGTGTGTGTGTATGTGTGTGTGTGTGCGTGTGTACGTGTGTACATGTGTGTGTCTGGGTCTGTGTGAGTGCGTTACCGCGCGTGTGTGTGCGTGTGTGTGTACACAGAGAAACAGAAACCAGACAAAGGACATACTGAACTTATCACCCGTTTCCTGCATAGTCCTATTTTCTCAACTTGGCCGGCTCTCTGTGCAGGCAACCGATGAAAGATTTGCTCCACATTCCTTTCACTTATTCTAAGTATCCACTCGACATGTATCGTACACACACACACACACACACACACACACACACACACACACACACACACACACACAACACACACCACACACACATACAACACACACCACACATACATACACGCACGCAGCACACACACCACGCACACGCAGGCACGCAGGCACCACACACACACACACATTCCATTATCCTCGATATGAAAAGATAAATAAATAACACACAACACAACACGCCACACCACACACACACACACACACACACACACACACACACACCACACACACACCACACACAACACACACACACACACACACACGCACACACGAACGGGTGCACTCACACACGTGTACTTTTAAGTACAGACGTTGATTTTCCTCGATATAAAAAAATAAATAAATAAAAAAACACACACACACACACACACACACACACACACACACACACACACACACACACACACACACACACACACACACACACACACGAACGGGTGCACTCACACACGTGTACTTTTAAGTACAGACGTTGATTTTTTTTCTACTTCTGTCTCTCTCTTTGACGCGGAATATCCTAGTGGTTAGAACATTGCGCTCGCAATTTGACGACACGGATTCGATTCCTGTTCGAGGGATTTTTCCCCTGGAGTTGACATCAATGCTGACTCCACTCTCCCCAAAAGTCCTTAGGATAAGACTATAAACCGAGTCCCCGTGTGCGAACGCACGCACAACATCTTGCGCTCACGTTAAATCCTGTCCTGCTTTTCGTAAGAGTAGGTCATTCGCCGGTGGGAACAGATAACGAGATTTACAAAAACTGCATACACAAGGGGACTGGATGTAAAAAAAAATACATGAGTGCTTATTCCATTATCCTCGATATAAAAGAATGAATAAATAAAATAATGAATAATGAATAAATATACAGAGAGAGAGCAGAGACAGAGCAGACAAGGAGAAGAAAGAAAGAAAGAAAGAAAGAGAGAGAGAGAGAGAGAGAGAGAGAGAGAGAGAGAGAGAGAGAGAGAGAGAGAGAGAGAGAGAGAGAGAGAGAGAGAGAGAGTTTTCAGGGAAAGAACTGTTCCATCCATGTTAACGAATGACACTGAGTTCAGTCCCTTCCTAAATAGCGCGCGTTCTCTCTCTCTCTCTCTCTCTCTCTCTCTCTCTCTCTCTCTCTCTCTCTCTCTCTCTCTCTCTCTCTCTCTCTCTCTCTCTCTCTCTCTCTCTCTCTCTCCTCTTTCTTGCACATGCACACACACAAACACAAACACACACACTTTTCACACACGCACACTGTCACACACACTATCACACACCCACACACACTTACACACACGCACGCACGCACGACGCACGCACGCACGCACGCACGCACGCACGACGCACACACACACTAATATCACTTCGGGTGAACAGACGTTAAATCAAAGAAAGTCACACACCATCATCACCATCATCACCATCATTATTATCATCATATCATCCACTAACACCACCTGCTCATCATATATTCCAGTCTGCCCCCCCCCCCCCCCCCCCCCCCCACACACACATACTTTTAATCCCCGAAACCTCACGTTGTGTTCTGTATCCACTCTTCTGGTGTGTGTGTGTGTATATATATATGTGTGT
>CM060326.1:20422050-20434550 GCA_030674155.1 Stramonita haemastoma | reverse complement strand
GAGAGAGAGAGAGAGAGAGGAGAGAGAGAGAGAGAGAGAGAGAAGATTGCGTGCGTGCGTGATTGTGTTTGGGTGTGCATATGTGTGTGTATATGAGTGTGTGTGTGTGTGTGTGTGTGTGTGTGTGCACGCGCGCGCGCGTGCGTGCGTACGTACGTGCGTGTGTGTATGCGCGCGTGTGTTTGTGTGTGTGTGTGTGTGTGTGTGTGTGTGTGTGTGTGTGTGTGTGTGTGTGTGTGTGTGTGTGTGTGTGTGTGTGTGATCATTATTCTGTCGGTGATGTCATTTCTTTTTTGTTTGTTTTGTTTAATTTTGTCTTACCGTCAGTATGTATTTTTATCATTGTTACCTTGGTCTTAAGAATAATACTGGGTACCATTTAAGATCATGTGAGGATTTTGTGCTGATGTAATGCATGTTTGTGTAAACTGATATGACAACAGTGGCAGGAATAGCTACTGTATGAACCGTTTTTGAGCAAGTTAACTGGCATTGAGGTTTTAAAAGTGTGTGTGTGTGTGAACGCACGCAGAACATCTTGCGCACACGTTAAATCGTGTTCCACTTTTCGTTGGAGTATAGGCCATCGTGTGCCGGTAGGAACAGATGACATTTACAAAACTGCATACACACAGGGACTGGATGTAAAAAAGCACAAGAGTGCTTATCCCATTATCCTCGATATAAAAGAATAAAATTAAAAAATAAAAAACCCAACAAACAAACAAAACGGAGGAATGGAAGTTAGATGGATTGGTGGTCTAGACGCAATTGCGCCTGTCTAGAAAGCGAAAAATCAGGGTCGAAGTGTGCGGTGGTTCGAACCCCGTTTGGGCCCAAAACTTTTCCACCATCCATTAAACCGTGAGTGGTGGTCTGGGTGCTAGTCTTTCGGTTGTGACGATAAACCGATGTCCAATGTGTTACATATGATTGTTTAAGCGCACGTAAAAGAACCCACGGGAACAAGAGCGTTGTTCCTGGCAAAATTCTGTAGAAAAAAGGTTACTCTAAACAAAATAGTTGCAGACAGGAAAAGAAAAAAAAATAATGGGTGGCGCTGCTCTTGTGGCGACGCGCTCTCCCCAGGGAGAGCAACCCGAATTTCATGTAAAGAAATCTGCCCTGACTTAAAGTGGTGTAAAAAAATGTGTGTATCGAATATTTTGTACATGTGATGTTTAAAGATGATTATGTTTTATATGAATTGACTTGTTATTATTTTATTTTAGTTTATTACATTAGTCTGCCTGATGTTGTTTATTGTATGTCATAATATGCTTGTGACACGACTAAGACATGTGAATATTGATAGTTTTGATTAATGTGATCAAAATCAGGTAAGTGATTTTAGCGATGCTGACGTTGTATTGATTAAGGGGTTGTTGTTATTTGGATTACGTTTTTATCACTGTATAATGTATGTGATGATTACATGATGATGTTTACCCCATGATATAATAATTTATTCATGCTGACGTGACAGGACTCCTGACTCTTGTGGCAGTATGACATCAAATTTATGTAATTTTAAGTCTGTCATGACGTAATTAACTGAAAATGACGAAAACACTTTACATTGCAAGTGACTCCTGCGACAGTGTGATATCAAATGTGTGTTATTTTTTCACTCTGTCGTGACGTAATAGGATGACATGACGTAACGCAGGTCAGACATCTTGACACATGACATAACTGAATGGGTTTTTTTGGACAGAAGCCCCATTATTTTATGCTCAGAAACTCTGCACTGTTAGTACAATCTAGTTACAGCTGACAAGATAAAACCTGATACACACGAGCCACCACGATCCCAAAAGGGATTCACACACACTAAGAAACATGATCACTACACTCTGACCTTCTGACATCTCCCTCCCTGACTTCTCTCTAAACTTCTTGAGGAGTCAGGCGGGCACTACACTGAAAGGGTTTTTTTTGGTTTTTTTTGCAGTGTGGTTGTAGGTAAGCTGAATCTATTGAAGCTCATTTTTTCCCCCCATAGAGCGTAGATTGCATACTGGGTAGGTTCATGCACACACCACTGGTCGTCTACTTTTTAGTAAAAGACGGGTGGGGTTTTCACGTGTGTGCAAGATGATGCCGTTCATTGGATAAAAAAAAATTAAAGTGATCAATTTGAACCTAAATATGAAGACCGTAATAATAGGAATTTATGACTGAAAAAAAAAGTTGACGAAAAGAAAGGAAAAAAAGAAATCAAGGAATGTAGTAAGAAAGACCCTGAAATACAAACAAAGCAGATACATGAGTATATCCAGTCTATCAAACACACAACACACACACACACACACACACACACACACACACACACACACACACATGCACACACTCCACTCACTCACTCACTCACTCACTCACTCACTCACTCACACACACACACACACACACCACACACACACACACACACACACACACACACACACACACACAATCGTCTAATATCACTATGAGTGAAGAGACGTTAAATGAAGAAAGCTACACACACACACACACACACACACCACACACACACACACACACACACACACACACACACACTAGCGAGCACGGACTGATCAGCTGTAAGGGAGTGATGGTAGTGAAGTGAAAGGTAGTCGTCAGCCTACAACAGGTAACAACAGCAACAGGTAGAAGAACTCGAAAGTACAAAGCACTGTAACCAGTCAGTAGTCACAGTAGCTGGAGGAGGAGGAGGAGGAGGAGGAGGAGGACTAACCCAACCGTAACTCTCCCCCCCCCCCACCGACCCCTACCCCAACATCCATCCATTTCTCCCTTACACACAAACACTGTAACCCCCCCCACCCACCACCTCCACTTCCCCCGGGACCTGCCCCACTCGGGTGGATAAAGTGAAAGAAACAACATCTCTCCTCCTCCCACCCCTTTCTCCCTGATCTCTCTTGCAAACAGCTTCTCTGAAAACGACTGGCCTGCAAAGTGAAAAGCAGTGTTTTCTCCTCGCTGCTAGGCCTACCTACCAGCCTAGCCTAGCCCTGGACAGTCCGTCCTCAGACCCTATAGACCCCAAACTGCCCACGATCCACATCACTACCACACAAGAAAGACCCCGCAAGTAGACCGTTTACCCCCGGACCTGTCTGTCACCCACAGGTCGCGGGAAACTCGGACCAATCAGAATCAGGGAAAGAGAAAAGGAAGCTCCGCCCACTTTCACGGCTCGAGCGTCGTCGTCCGGAGTAGGGAGAGATTTTTTTTTCTCCTGTGGTAGAGCCTCTATAGCCTAGGCTTAGGTGTCCGGAAACTGCGAGTTCAGTGGCTTGGTTAGTAAGGGAAGTATAGTAGTAGTGGTGGCCGTGTTTTATGTGTGTTGGCTATAGCCTAGCTCAGTCAGTAAAACCAACACACACGTTTGGGTTAGCTGGCTAGGTCACCTGAATGGCTTGGATGCAGCAGTTCTTACGACCCGAACTTACCTGTCGCCGTGTTTTGCTACCTTGACAAACTTCCTGAAACTGTGATGACCGAGTTTTGTTTACAAGTGTGATGATGATGATGTGTGTGTGTGGGGGTGATCATCATCAGGGCTACAAGGACACCAGTAGCGCACAGAAGTAGACTTACTACACCTGCAACAAGGCAACACTGTTTACTATCTCACTACCACACCAGTTGGCCTGCCTTCTTTCTCTCTATCTGCCTCATTCACTCTCTCACCTGGGAGTGAGTGAGTGACAGTAGGCCTAAGGTTTGGTGCTGCGTGTGTAGTAGTGGGGACAGTGACTTGTTGTTAAACATCCTCATCACCACCACCACGACCACCACCTGTCGCCACAGTCCCGTCTCCACTGTCCGTGTGGCTATCGTGTGCAATGTGGACTTTGTCGACAGCTTTCTGGCATTGAAAGTGACCATTGTGTTTGCTCGAATCCAGCTTTTCCCTGGCGGATTAACAGGTGTTTGTGTGGGGAAGAGTGCCAGTGTATACACACACACATAATCTACATACACAGCTGATATTGACACAGATTTACGGGGCGTGTTGCGTGCTGTCACAAACCACTAGTGTTAAATCAGCTGTCCGTCCTCTAAGTGTGCTGTGCTTGTCGAGATCAGGGCTTGGTGCAATACAGGTTTTGGATTTATGTGGTCAGGTTGTATATAGGAAAAGAAAAGAAAAAAGTAAAAGAATTGTTAGACTAGAGGTCTGTTGACAGCGTTTGTTGGAATATTCTGTACAAGAGCAGCGCTTCAGAATTCCTCTCACGCGTTTGTATAATAGCTCTTTTATTTATTTTTTTATATCTTGTCGATCATATCTTCCTTGATGGTACTGCATCAGTCTTGAGGGTGCGATGCTGTTACGTTCACTAACCGCACACTGTGAGGCGAGTGTTTTTGAAGCCCAGGCATGATGGCGTAGTAGAAGCAGCAGTAGCAGTAGTAGTAGTAGACAGGGGGCTGTAAGGTCAAGGAACGAAGGAAGACAAACACCTGGGACAAGACACAAGGCCAGACAGGAGGGGCAGCGAAAATCACCAGGCAGAACGGTGTCCTTGTGACTGAGGCAGGTAGGGAGGCAGGAAGCATTTACCTGGGAGTCAGTCCTCTTCCTCCTTTGCCACACCTCATCAAGGCCAGTCTGTCTTATAACACCTTGTCATCTGCAGCCATCACCCGTGTGAGAGCTTACTGTCACATCACCCTCAACCAGATGCAACCATCTCTCTCTCTACAAACACACACTATAATATACATAGAGCAACGCCACTTGAGGTTGGTGGGTGATATCAGCTAGATAGAGCTACATACACACAGCTCTGATAACTTCAGTCTTCCTTGCTAAAGCTGCCTTCAGTGTTGTGTAGTGATAACACAACAGCGGGGTCAGGGCGTGTGAATGAAGGAAAGGACTGACAGACAGACAAGACAGACAGACAACAGGGCTGCAGGCTGTGGAGAGCTAGGCCTAACTGAACTGCCAGGGCAACAGGTGAGAGTTACGTAAGAGCTGAGAGGCGATGAGGGACTGCCTGGAGGGACACCAATAATACCATATGGTGGTGATTGAAGATCGTTACCGAGCGCGCGCACACACACACACACACACACACACACACACACACACACACACACACACACACACACACACACACACACACACACACACCTCAGGCCTTGACACCAAACCAACCTGTTCTGTCTACAGCAGTCAGCCAGCCAGCCTTGGTGAAGTGTTTGTTAGTAAACAGTAAAACAACAGCTTGGGAACAAAAAGTGTTATTATTGACTAAGAAAACCTCCTTTTTTTGTACTGTTGTGATTTTTTAAAAAGAAAAAAAAATCAGATCAGTTTACCTTGCTGTAGGGTTTTTAAGAAGGCTTAGAACAAGTAGTACAAATTTGAGTGACTGGTCAGTTTGTTTCTGAGCATGCTATTCTGGAAGATATTCACTCGTTCTGAGATGTCGGTGTTCAGTAAAAATTACATTACTATCATTCTATTTTTCAGTAAACAATCGTAATCCTTTTGAAGCAGCCTGTATTTGACGTTTTGAGTATTGGAGTCAAACTGAAGATCTACTACTAGTAACTCAAGAAAAACAAGTATCATTACTGCAGTTCTCTCTAGTAGGCTTTGAACCCTGTCAACAATACTGGGAGTTTTGTTTTCACATTGTTAGAGAGCAGTTATAGTATTCCTCAGAGACTCTTAGCATTATAAGAGAGCACCGTGAGTCGAGTCATCTTGGGGCCAAAAAGGGAAGAGTGACAGGAACAGTGGACCTGACAGCGGTGGTCATCATCACCTGAAAGAGAGAGAGTCTTGAGAGAGAGAAAGAAAGAAAGAAAGAGAGAGAGAGAGAAGCTGGATGTGGGAACGGAATGGTGCTGTTGACTACCCTGGCGATGCACCCTGCCAGATCTCGACCTTCGCAACATGCCCCTCCCTCCTCCTCCTCCTCCTCCTCCTCCTCCTCCACACCACCACTCCTCCACCACCACCCCATATCCCCTGGGGTTCGCTCACCACCCCACCCCCCACCCCCCACACACCTTGGGGTTTGCCCACACTAACGGCTACTTCTACAGCCCCACCCATTCAGAAGACATCCCGTCGTCCAAGGCGGGGGTGTCGACTACTACTACTACTACTACCAGCAGTAGAGTCCGCGCCAACAGCGGCTCCATCCAGGACGTGACGTCAGGGGTGACGTCGCCCGTGACGTCACGCAGACTGTACACGTCACTGACCAACCTGGATGAGTGGAGTCCGGCCACGGTGAGCGTGAGTTCCTTGCTCCGTCACGCCCTGGTGCCTCATGGCAGCAGACACGCGCAGACCTCGGACCTCGTGAAGACGATGGGGGGAGTTCCCAGACCACCGTGGAGTCCCCGTCCTCTGACCCTTGCTCCTTGTCCTTCTCCAGCATGCCGGAAAGGTCAGGGGGTTCAAGGACAAAGCCGCCTTGCGGAGAACGGTCTCGGCAGAGCCTCCTCACAACATGAGAGGGAATGACCTCGCCATGCTATCACCACCACCATCATCTCAGTGCAGGGGAAGAAGACGTGAGGTCTTCGGAGGACGGGCCCTATCTGCCGCGTGTGGAGGACTCTGAGGAGGATGTGACAGAATCCGAGTACGTGACTCTGGATTACAGCTACGTCCCCAGCAGCGCTTCCAGGGCCAGTGTGGTCAGTGAGAGAGACAGCATCAGCAGCAGACATTCCGAACACTCTTGCAGTTCTTCACATTCGGACAACGGCAACTACAGGCAGTGCTACAGCAGCGACGACAACAACTACCTCCACCTCCACGACTGCAGCAGCAGCGGCTACACCAGCAACGGCAGCAGCTCCAGCAAGAGCTTGGGCTCCCAGGGCTCCCTTACAGCAGAGTGGAACCCTGCCCACAGAACGGGTGTCCAAAACGAAGAGCAAGTCCATGGAGAGGTTGTGGACTCACCCGCGGACTGGTTCTCCGCGAGGCTCCTTACCCAGGAAGAAGAAGAGCAGTCAGCAGACGCTGCAGACTGTGGCGGAGAACATCGTGCAGGGTTTGGACCACCCCAAGTCCATCCTGAAGAACAGCGGCAGCAGCAGCCACAGTCACCACAGCAGCGGCAGCACCACCCCGAGGTCCAACACCAGCAGCAGCTGCCGCAGCAGCATCACCTCGCGGCAGGATTCTGCCAGTCTCCTCAGCTCGACTTCGCCACTTGTGAACTGGGCATTGGTGGTAGTAGTGGTAGTGGTAGGACTAGGTGGTCCACGGCAGCAGCAGCAGTAGCAGGGGTGCAGCAGCCCCTGAGTGAGTCTTGGAACTCGGGTAGGAGTAGAAGGTCCACGGCAGAAGCTTCCCACACCCCACACCCCTTCCCTCCACCACCCTACATTACTCCAACACAAGCACCTCAGTCACACTTTCGGGGGCACCCCTAGCCCTAGCCTCACCTCCTCCTCCAACACCAAACCCACCACTCCACAACCACAGATGAGAACATCCTCACAGACTCAGACTCAGAAGCAAATCCCTGTCAGACCTGCGTGTAGACGATGATGATGAAGATGTAGACCCCGCGACTCGGGTGTCGGGTTGCTATAGTGACGACGAAGACGGTGACGATTTTGGCTTTCTGAGCCACCACCCTTTGGCTTCTTCTCACGCTAGTAGTGGGGCCCCTCTCCCCCCTTCTGTTTCTTCCCCTCTCCTCCCGACAGTTATGCACAAGGTAGGGTGGCGGGCGCACCTCCTCGCCCTCACATCGGCTCCTGCCCCGACGATGGCGCAGCAAGAACAAGAGCTCCTCCTCCTCCTCCTCCTCTGCCCACCATCATCAGGCCCAGGCCATGTGGAGTCCAGAGCGTCAGTGCGGGGCTTGCTTGTTTGTTCACTTGTCTTGTACTCTGGTGTGGTCCAGTTCTGTTGTGCTTCTTGTTTGTTCTATGTTTGTGGTTGTGTCTGTCTGTTTGCAGTGTCTGTCTTGTGTGTTGGTGTGTTTTCTCAGTGTCTGTGTGTCTGTCTGTCTTTGCTGCTGTCTCAGTGTCTGTTGGTGTGTCTGTTGTCTGTTTAGTGTCTGTCTGCTGGTCTGGCTGTCTGTCTCAGTGTCTATTTTCTGTTCTGTCTGTTGGTGTTTTCTGTCTGGTGTGTCTGTGTGCTGTCTGTCTCTCTGTGTGTCTTAGTGTCTTTCTGCGGGTGTTCTGTGTCATGTCTCCACATGTTTGTCCAGTGTCTGTCTGTCTTTCTGTCCAGTGTCCTGTCCTGTCTTTCATGTTCAGTGTCTGTTTCAGTGTCTGTCTGAGTGTTAGTGTCTGTACTGTGTCTGTCTGATCCATGTTATGTTGCCTTGTGCCATTGTGTCTTTCACATCTGTGTTATCTGTATCTGTTTATTGTCATCATGTCTGTACTTACATTAATGCGCGGTTTGCCTGCCTGTCTGTTGTCTTCTGTTTGTCAGTCTTCTGTATCATTGTATGTATACATATGTACATGTATGTATGTATTGTATGTATGTATGTATGCATGTATATATATATATATATAATGTATGTATGTAATGTATGTATGTATGTATGTATGTATGTATGTATGTATGTATGTAATGTATGTATGTATGTATGTATGTAATGTATGTATGTATGTAATGTATGTACGTATGTATGTAATGTATGTATGTAATGTATGTAATATATGTATGTATTATGTATGTATGTATGTATATATATAATATATATATATATAATAATATAATATATATATATATGTATGTATATCTATATGTACATGTATGTATATACATACACGCATGAGTCTTCTTGCCTTCCTAGTGGCTTATGTAACAGCTAACACATCTTGATTTTGTCAGTATATATATGTAATTCTTTTCATCTTCCTTTCATCTAACCCCCCTCCCTCCTTTTCTTTGCGTGTGTAGATGGTGTTGATTATACAACTAGCTACCTCATCCTGTTAGAACAGCTTGAGGCTTTCTTCTTCTTCTTCTTCTTCTTCTTCTTCTTCTTCTTCTTCTTCTTCTTCTTCTTCTTCTTCTTCCTTCCTCCTCCTCCTCCTTCCTCCTCCTCCTCCTCTCTCTTTCTTTTCTTCTTCTGTTCTTCTTCTTTTCTTGTTTTCTTGTTCTTGTTCTTGTTCTTGTTGTTGTTGTTGTTGTTGTTCTTCTTCTTCTTCTTCTTCTTCTTCTTCTTCTTCTTCTTCTTCTTCTTCTTCTTCTTCTTCTTCTTCTTCCTTCTTCTTCTTCTTCTCCCTCCCCCTCCTACTTCTTTATCTTAAGGATGATACAATTATGCAAGAGCATGTGTTGTTTGCCGTCCATATTCATCTTATGCATTTTGAATTTTCCTATATTTTAATGTCAGTACCATTCTATTTTTGGTTTACAGATTACACTGTTCTGTTAATGAACGTGTTTCATCTGCTTTCGCTTTCATTCTTCTTCTTTTCCTTTTTGTTTTCCTTTTGTGTACTTTTTCCTTTTTTGTTTTTCTGCCCATTCCCCTCTCTCTCTCTCACTCTCTCTCCTCCTCCCTCCCCCCTCTCTCTCTCTCTCTCCCCTCTCTCTCTCTCTCTCTCTCTCTCTCTCTCTCCCCTCTCTCTCTCTCCTCTCTCTCTCTCTCCCCTCTCTCTCTCTCCTCCCTCCTCTCTCTCTCTCTCTCCGTGTCTGTCTGTCTGTCTGTCTGTCTGTTCTCTCTCTCTCCTCTCTCTCTCTCTCTCTCTCCTCTCTCTCTCTCTCTCTCTCTCTCTCTCTCTCTCTCTCTCTCTCCTCTCTCCCCTCTCTCTCTCTCTCTCACTCCTCTCTCTCTCTCTCCTCTCTCCTCTCTCCAGCGAAGTGTTTTGTAGGGAGTGAGCTCGATATAAATGTCTCATAATTCCACTCCCTCCACTCCCTGGTTGGTTTGATTTTATCAGAGTCCCAGCGAATTATCCGATCAGGGACTGTACCACCAATCAACCACAACTGCTGCCCCTCCCCCCCCCCCCTCCGCCCCCCCCCCACCATGCGCCCCTACTGCTAGTAGCAACTTCACAGGAAGATGATTTTTATTTTTTGTTAAAATATTTTGTTAGGAGGAAGTATTTTGGAAGGGATAATGCAGTACCTTGTAGCTGATTCCTCCCACATCCACCATGTTGTAAGGTACCGTAGATTCCTCACAAAGGCCAAGTACCAAAGTACAGCCACCTCTGCACTAAGATCTAGTACACAGTTTACGATGCATCACGATATTGTGTAGCAACATGATACCATCTAACGTGATATCGATTACACCTTCACAAATCACTTTTTATATTCAGTACACTAATCTTTGATATGTATGTAATTTCCCCCTAAGTTTTACAAACAAATTAGTGACATTAGAAACATATTCAGAAACATACATGTGTATTCTGTGCATACTTTCGCGTACATGAGACATAAACAAGTGTCGTCTCTGAACTCAAATTGTTTTTTTATTTGCTGCATTTGAAAATAAGGTAAACGCTTGCACTACCGAATTCCAAGCGAAGAGGATAAAGTATACCAAACCCTAGTATCCATACAGAATTCTAAAAAAAAAAGAATGATTATGTCCATACTAGATTTACAACACAACGCTTTTGCTACAGACATTTCAAATAAAAACCACATAGGCAAGAAGACAACACAATACCATAAAGAAAAAAAAAACCCTTCTCGCAGATTCTTTATTTCATCACGGAACCAGACTCAACAATTGTACTTGACAAATAGCGACCCCCCTCTTAACCCTGACGTTACAAACGTCACAAATCCTCTTCAAGCCCTCTTTTCGCTGCTTTTTCCTTTCCTCCCCACATTTTCTAAGTCGTCGACTTCCTCTAATGAGTAGTTTTTAGCAAGGCTCTCCCAGTGTTGTTGCCCCTTGTTTTGCAATGGTATTTACTTCCCTTGATATTATAAATCCTTCCTTGTGGGGCCGGGTTTTACTGCTGTGTGCTGCCTTGCCTAAGTCTGGCTTAGCCCATTTACATCACTAAGCCTGGTATGGGAAGCACGGGAAAGCCTAGTGGTTAGTGTGTGGAGCTCGCGATCTGGCTCGCCCGGGTTCGAGCCAACTAGCGCGCGAGACACCTGTTCGAGAAGATTTTTCCCCTGGAGTATAAGACCATGTGTACCGATTCCACTTCCTCCAAAAGTCCTTTGGAGGAGACTGTAAACCGAGGTTCCCGTGCAAACGCGCGCAGAACATATTGCGCACACGTTAAAAACCTATTCCGTCCTTTGTAAGAGTATGCTATTACGTGCTATTTGAAGGGAATACAAAACATTAACCCCCCAAAAAACCACCACCACCCCAAAAAAAAAAACCACACATGCACACCGGTGTTGTGTTTAACATCATCTCCGAAATCAAAATGTGGCTACCTTAATAGCAGGTACACAAAAGCATACTCAAAATCTGACCATAGGTGAACCTCAGAGCTCTAGCAGAGGATCAGGGAAAAACAAATCAGTAAACCTTGTTTGTTTGAGAGATCAACATCATTGGATGGGTTTTTTTTTTTTTTTTTTTTTTTTTTTTGGGGGGGGGGGGCATGGTTATTCAAATCATGAAAAGTAAATATACACACAGCAGGTAGTAATGAGATTGTCAAGTAAACACCTTCCAAATGTAAAGTAAACTCCTTCCTTTAAGATTACCTGTTCTCAGTTTGGAAAGTGTTACTGATCTGTTGTGTTTTTTCAGAAAAAAAACATTGTTAAACACCATTTTTTTTAAATCAATAACCGATTTTGTTCTTATGACATTTATGCACGCAAAGCTTAGTAATTTCCGAATAAAAAAAAACACGGCAAAGTTCTATTACACTGAGCAGCTATAATGTAAAAACTATACAGATGTGTTGTTGTAGTGTGTTGTGTGATGTGTGTGTGTGTGTGTAGTTGTGTGTTGTTGTATGTTGTGAAACTGATTTCATACGGATAATCTCCTCTCTCCTCTCGTCTGCCTCGTCTTCTCTCTCTCTCTCTCTCTCGCACACACAACCCACTCACTCTACCTCATTCACTCACTCACTCACTCACAATCTGTCTGTCTGTCATCTATCTATCTATCATCTATCTATCTATTCTACATCACACTCACATCACATACCTGTCTGTCTGTTGCTGTCTTTGTCTGTCTGTATTTCTATTATCTATCTATCACTACATCATACAATCTATATCTACTATTTCATATTTCATATATTTCTCTACCCACTCTCTGCACACACATAATACAACTATCTAAGAGTATTATAACATTATAATCAACATGTGCAAAGTCATTTTCGGCACACGCACAAATACAAACAAGACGTTTAGGCAAAAAGAAAGCTGAAAAAAACGTAAAAGAATAAAGCGGAGACGGGGCAAGAAAGTAGAGTAGAGTGAGGAGAGTGGAGAGGGAAGGGGGAAGGAGGGTGGATGGAAAAGGAGAAGGGGAGAGGGAGGGAGGGGGTGGGGTGTGTGTGACACAGAAGCACACTTGCCA
>CM060326.1:20397050-20402050 GCA_030674155.1 Stramonita haemastoma | reverse complement strand
TCCTCTACTCTCTCTCTCTCTCTCTCCTCTCTCTCTCTCTCTCTCTCTCTCTCTCTCTCTCTCTCTCTCCCTGTCTGTGTCTCTCTCTCCCTGTCTGTGTCTCTCTCTCTCTCTCTCTCTCCTCTCTCTCACTCTCTCTCTCTCTCTCTCTCTCTCTCTCTCCTCTCTCTCTCTCTCTCTCTCTCTCTCTCTCCCCCCCCTGTCCGTGTGTGTGTCTCTCTTCTCTCTCTCTACTGTGTATCTCTGTCTATGTCTGTCTCTGTGTGAGTCTGTATGTCTGTGTGTCTGTGTGTCTGTGTGTCTGTGTGTCTGTGTGTCTGTCTGTCCTGTCTGTCTCTCTCTCTCTCTCTTCTCTCTCTCTTCTCTCTCTCTCTCTTCTCTCTCTCTCTCCCTCCTTCCCCCCCCCCCTTGAGGAGGACTAGTAGGAGCTGTCATGGCCTATAGTGAGAAGAGCTATCGTCTGCTGTCTTCAGAAAAACCATGGGGGTGATGGGGACTGCCACCTTGTGTCCACTTTGTGCCCCACTCTCTGTCTCCAGCCCCCTCCTTCTCCTCTCTCCTCCTCTCTCTCCCTCACTCCCCCTCTCTCTCTCCCTTATTGTCTCCCTCCACCCCCCCTCTCCCATCTCCCCCCTCTCCTCCCTCCATCCCCCCCTCTCTCTCACTCTCCCTCCCTCCCCCCCTCTCTCTCTCTCTCTCCCTGCATCTCCCCCCCCTCTCTCTCTCTCTCTATTTCCCCCTCTCCTCTCTCTCTCTCTCACTTTCTCCTCCTCCATCTTCTCTCTTCTTATAGTCCTCCTTTCTATTCAGTCTAGCATTCTCCCCCCCCTCCCTCCCCCCCCCCTCCACCCCCCTACTTGCCCCCAAATGTCCAAATCCCCAGGAGACAGGCTAGGTGCTGACAGGTCTGCTGTCAGAGGCTGTGCTGCACAGGGTCAGACAGACAGACAGACAGACAGACAGACAGACAGACAGGCAGGCAGACAGGCAACCAGACAGACACGACAGACAGACACACATACACACACACACACAGCCACAGCCAAAGCCAAACACCAAACAGACAGACAGAACAACAGACAGACAGATCGCCCCTTACAGCCTTTAATGACAAGGACTGACCCTTGCCCGTCTGACAGGTGACTGACTGGCCAGTGGAGGAGGGAGGGAGGGAGGGAGAAAGGGACAGCACATCTTGAGGTGCTGAACCAGCCTAAAGCCCCTCTCACACTGTAGGGTACAGCTGACAGGTCTAAAGCCCCTATACTGACTGGCATTACCTCCTATGTGGCTGACAGGAGTAGTAGGGAGGCTGGTCTGTGGGGAGATGGGTGGGTGGTGAGGATGGGTAGGGTGGGGTGGGTGGGGCGGGGTGGGGTGTATGCTGCCCTTGCAGGTGAAGATGAAGGTGACCTGTGATGACCGATAGGGTCGGATGTCAGTCAGTGTCACCTTTTAGATGTCTGTCATGCACACGTGGGCCGTCACAGGAAATGTGTCTGAGAATTGAAAAAAAGTGTAAATACTATGAAGGTGGTCACAATGGACAGAGCACTTCGCTTTCCCCAAGATTTAGCAGCATTGAGCGTGGTTTACAGTTGGAATGGGTGAAAATTTGCGAACCTTGGCTTCAGTACAGTATAGTCCCCCAGTTCACCCAGCTGTATGTGTAAATGAGGTACCTCTTTAGGGTCAGGGAAGGTAAAGCAGCGAGGGAGAGGAGATGGGCCCGCCGTCAATATGCTGGCCCCTAGAGAAGCTGAAGTCTTTGATGTCTTGCTCCACTATGACCACATAGGTTATAGGACACTATATATATATATATATATATTAATATATATATATATATATATATATATATATTATATATATATATATAAAAGAAAAAGACATCTCTAGCTGACTCACACACACACACACACTCACAACAACACACACACACACCACACACACACCACACACACACACACACACACACACACACACACACACCCCTCCCCACACACAGGCGCACCCACACACTGTACAACTTTGTGTCATCTCTCTCAGGTGTGGCAAGGATAGAACCACCACAAAACCTGACCACCGCCAAATAAATAGTCAGTAGAGGTAAGTAGGCCTACGTACGTAGGTACAGTAGCAACACCAGCCAGCCAGTCTCCTCAGTCAGTAACTAGACTATAGGCCCCCTATCACCCTTTGAAAACGACTCCCACGGACCCACCATTGTCACTCCACTGACCAACCCGCACTACACCCACACACATACTATAAACTACCTTTCCTCCTTTCCACTAGCCCTTCCTTTCACGACCCCCTTTTCAACTGTTCACTCTACTCTCTTCCTTGAGTTTGCCCCCCCTACTAGGCCTACTAGATCTATTAGGCCCTATATGGGCCTACTGTGCTGGTCACTGTCTAGTCTGTAGGCCTAGCCTACAGTCTTTTGGCTTGGTTACACAGCCAGTACACATCACCAACAGCACAGACAAGGATCTCCACCACACAGAGACAGAGACAACAGACAACAACACACACACACAGAGACAGAACACACACACACAGACAAACACAACACACACCCATACACAGACATACACACACTGTGTGCACACACACACACACACAGAGGCACACACACATACAAACACATACATAACAAACACACACACATCACAAACACCATTACACACACACATACACAACACACACACACACACACACAACACACACACACACACACACACACACACACACACACACACAAACACACACACACACAGAGCTTTTTTTTATATTTTTAAAAAGGTTTGACTGTCAACAGTATAGTGAGGAGGGTCGTCAGGCTTTGTTGTAGCTAGTGTTTGTTGTCTTTTTGTCTTTGTTTGCGGTCTTTACTATGTGAGTCACGAACCAGCGGTTGACTGTGGTACGTACATCTATGACATGTAGACCTCTGTAGGTAGGTAGCCAACAAGCCTACCACCCTCGATGACGCGTGTTCCAGCACTGACGTCAGTGCATCTCTTGTTGTTAGGCCTGCCTGCTACCTTTTTCCCTACCCTTGTCTCCCACGCGCATCATGTAGCCCAGTAGGCAGCCTACTCCTCTTTCTCCGCTTTTGTTGTTGTTCTCGAAGTGACTCTCTCTGTCTTTGTCTCTGTGTTGGTCTTTGTGTCTGTCTGTCTCTCTGTCTTTTTCTTATGTTTGCTGTCTGTCTCTTACCTCTTGCCTGCCTGTTGTCTCTGCCTGTCTGTCCTGTCTGTCTGTCCTCTGTCCCGTTTGTCTCTGTCTTCTGTCTGTCTCTGTCTGTCTCTCTGTCTGTCTCTCTGTCAGTCTGCTGTCTCTGTCTGTCTGCTGTCCTGTCCGTCTCTCTCTGTCTCTCTGTCTCTGTTTCTAATTCTCTCTGTCTCTCTCTGTGTGTCTCTCTCTGTCTCTGACTCTCTGTTCTCTCTTCTGTCTCTGTCTCTCTGTCTCTCTGTCTCTGTCTGTCTGTCTGTCTGTCTGTCTGTCTCTGTCTCTCTGTCTCTCTGTCTCTGTCTCTCTGTCTCTTCTCTCTCTCTCTCTCTCTCTGTCTCTCTCTCTCCCCTCCTCTCCTCTCTCTTCTCTCTCTCTCTCTCTCCTCTCTCTCTCTCCTCTCTCTCATCTCTCTCTCTCTCTCTTCTCCTCCCCCCTCTCTCTCTCTGTTATTTGTTATGTTACTTCCTCACTGTTATTATTTCCTTGTCACACTGGCAGGTTAAGGGCACATTTATGCATTTCCCTTTCCCGTCCTTTTCCCCCCCTTTTAAAAAAAAAAAAAAGCACAGGGGACAGTAGGGCAATGTCAGGTTTTGGGGTATTCTAAATACTTCTTACTACACGCAATGTTATGAATAACTTTTCCCCAGCAAAAAAAAACAAACAAACAAAAAATAGCAACATAACCCCAAAAGTTTTTGGGGGCTTAAGAAATTTTTCTTTTATCTTAAAAACCTTTTTTCAGGCTAAAAGATAGGAATATGACACATAATTACGGGGTACGGGGAGTTTATGATGTAAGGATCAGACTGGAATAGCGAGTTTGAGTATTCTTCTCGCTTCGTCATCGTCGTCGTCGTCGCGTCGTCGCGCCATCATCATCATCATCATCATCATCGTCGTCGTCCGTCGTGGGAGACGACGTCGTCGTCGTCACCACCACCCCACCACCACCACCACCACCACATAAAATCCATCATCATCATCATCATCATCACATCATCATCATCATCATCTCATCATCTTCTTGTTCTTTTTTCTTGTTCTTCTTGTTCTTCTTTTCTTCTTTTTTCCCGCCCTTTCGTCGTCGTCGTCGTCGACTTCTTTTTCTTCTTCTTCTTCTTCTTTTTTCTTCTTCTTCTTCTTCCTTCTTCTTTTTCTTCTTCTCCCTTCCCTCTCCCCTCTTCCTCCCCCTTCTCTCCTCCCTTCCCTCTTTTCCTCCTCCTTTCCCAACCTCTCATTATCTACATCAACTCTGATGCTAAAGCGATAAAAAACGTGACAACATCCGCAATGCACAGAGACGAACCCTTCCACTTGAACTCGCGTACGCTTCTTTAAATTATTATGATCTTTTCCCATTCCCAAAGAAGGGGGAATTCCCATGTAAAACCCCCCCTCCCCCCCGACATTCCTCACATTCTCCAGAAGGGCCCTCACAAAATATCCATAGGGAAAAAAAAACTGAAGAAGAAGAGAAAAGAAAAAAAAAAAGAGTGATGATCTTTATTTTTCAAGGACGACAAATAAACATTTTCCCTACTTATTTCATCACCCTTGCCCTGATTTTGGGGCTATCAAAACAAAACAAAACCGCCTAAGAAAGAAAGAAACCAACAAAACAAATAATAAAAGCGAAAAGTGACAAAGGGCAATACCCACATACTGAGCAAAAATCGGGCCAAACTGGCCTAGTGACCAAGAGGAGGGAGGGGGGGAAGAAGACGGGAGGAAGGGGGGGGGGGGGCAAGGTGTGTTAT
>CM060326.1:20388025-20396950 GCA_030674155.1 Stramonita haemastoma | reverse complement strand
TTTTCCTTACCCGGGGGTTTTTTTTTCCTTTTTTTTTTTTCTTTCGGGGGGGGGGGGTAAGTTTATTAAAACCCAGGGATAGACCAAGGGGAGAGAGAAAAGAGAGATGAGAGGTTGGGGGGGGAGGGGGAGGGGAGAGGGGGTGAGGAGAAAAGAAAAGGTGGGGGGGGAGAGAAAAAAAGAGGAAAAGGAAAGGACAGAGAGAAGAGAGAAAAGAGAGAGAGTGTAAAGAGAGAGGAGAGAGAGGGAGGGGAAGGGGAGAGAGAGAGGAGAGGGAGGAGAGAGGGAGAGGGGAAAAAAGGGAAAAAGAGGGGAAAGAGGGGGAAAGGAAGGAAGAGAGATGATAAAATTAAAAGGGGGGAAAGGAAGAAAAAAAGTTAGGGGTGGGCTGAAGGGGTGGGGGGGGAAAAATTCCGGGACCCCGGGGGGGGAACGGGGGGGGGGGGGGGGTGGGGGGGGGGGGGGGGGGGGGCGGGGGGGGGGGGGAGGGGGGGGGGGGGAAGGGAGGAGTAGAAAAAAAGGGAAAAGGGGGCAGAAGACAGAGAAAAGAAAGAGAATAAGAGAGGGAAAACAGACGGGAGAAAAGAACAAAGGACATCAGAAAAAGAGGGGGGTAAAGGGGGACAGGGAAAAGAGCAGAGAGAGAAAGTAAGACTGGGGGGAGGGGTGGGTGGGTTGGGGTGGGGGGTGTGGGGGGGGGGGGGGGGGGCAGGCTGGGGGGCCGGGGGACGCCAGTAAAAGTTCCACCAAAGGGGACGACAGAAAAAAAAAAAATTCCCTTTAGGACAAACTCCGCCTTTCCCCCTTTTTCTCTCTCTCCCAATCTTTTTTTTTCTATTTTCTCTCTCTCTCTCTCTCTCTCTCTTCTCTCTCTCTCTCTCTCTCTCTTTTCCCCCTTTTTTCTCTCTCCTTCCCCCCTTTCCCCTTTTTTCTTTTTCCCTTTTCTTCTCTCTATTTTTTTTCCCCTCTCACCCCCCCCCACCCTTTTTTTCCCCTCCTCCTTTTTTCTCTCTCTCTCTCTTTCTTCCCCCTCTCTCGCCCCCTCCCTTTTTCCTTTACTCTCTCTCTCTCTCTTTTCTCTTCCCCCCTCTCCTTTTTTCCTCTCCCTTTCCTTTCCCCCCCCCTCTCTTCTTTCTCTTATCTCCTTTCTTTAAACCCCTTTTCCAGACTTTTCCCCCTTTTCCCCAGGGCTTTTTTTCTCTTTTCCCTCTCCTTTTCTGCTCCCCCCCAAAACCCCCTTTTTGGTCTCTCCTCCCCCCCTTTTTTTATTTTCTTCTTTTTTCTTCTGTTTTTCTTCTTTTCTTTTTTTCTTTTCTTTCTTCCCTTCTTCTTTTTTCCCCTTCCCCTTCCCCTTCCTTTTCTTATTTTTTTTCTCCCCCCTCCCCTTCTCTCTCTCTCTCTCTTTTCTCTCTCTCTTCTCTCTCTCTTTTCTCTCTTTTCCATTCCCCTTCTCTCCTCCCCCTTTTCTCTCTCTTCTCTTCCTCTCTCTCTCTCTCTCTCTTCTTCCTCTCTCCATCCTCTCTCTCTACTCTCTCTCTCTCTCTTTTTCTCTCTCTCCTCTTTTCTTCCCCCTTTTCTCTTCCCCTCTCTCTCTTCTCTCTCTCTCTCTCCTCTCTTTTTTTTTCGTCTAAAAAAATTTTCCCATTCTTCTTTTGTTGTTCTTCATTCCCTTTATTGTTTCTGCTCTCTCGTTTTTAAAAGAAAAACATTTATTTTCTCAACCCATCCATCCATCCATCCACCCCTTCCATCAGCGCCACCCCAGACACCACCACCACCATTAAACCCACCACCCACCCACCCACCAAACCCCCATCCACCAATCCACCGATCTATCATTATAATCTTTCTATCTTTATCAAAATCTATCTATCTTTTTATCTATCTTTCATTCACCCAAATCAATCGATCAATCGATCATCGCCCCGATCAAACCTCCCTATCTATCGATCAATCGATCTCTCCCCATCGTTTCCCCCTTTTTCTGTTTTGCCTTTTTGTCTGGTCTGTTGTCTGTCTGTCTGTTTGTCTGTTTTCCCCTTTCTCTCTCTTTTCTCTCTCTCTCTCTCTCTCTTCTCTCTCTCTCTCTCTCTCTCTCTCCTCTTCTCTCTCTCTCCCCTTCCCTCCCCCCCTCCCCCCCCCTCCCACTCTCCCCCCCCAATTGAAGATAGGCTAACCCCAAACTTTCCATTTTGTTTATAATAGACCTGAAAAGTTTTGTAGACCTGTAAATGGAAAAACGTCCCTTTTTTGTCTTAAAAAAAAAAACACAAAAAAAAAACGCTCTCGGAAAAAAAGGAAAAAATAAAAGGGGGGGGTTTTTTTTTTTTTTCCAAAAAAATTTGGGGTGGGGTTTTTTTTTTTGGGGTTTTTTTTTTTGGGGGGTTTTTTTGGGGGGGTTTTTTGGGGTTTTTTTTTTATTTTTTGTTTGGGGTTTTTGTTTTTTTTTTGGTTTTGGTTTTTTTTTTATTGGGGGGGGGGGGGGGGGGTTTTTTTTTTTTTTTTGGGGTTTTTTTTTAAAAAAAAAAAAAACCAAACCCCCCCCCCCCCCCCCCCCCAAAAAAAAAACCCCCCCCAAAAAAAAAAAAAAAGCAAAAAAAAAGAAACACCCCCCAAAAAAAAAAACCCCCGAAAAATGGCAAAAAACCCCCCCCCCCCAAAACAAAAACTTTCCCAAAAATTTTTTTTTTGGGGAAAAAATTTTTTTTGGGGGGAAAAAAACCCCCCCCCCCGGGGGGGTCCCCTTTTTTTTTTTTTTTTAAGGGGCCTTTTTTTTTCCCAAAAAAAAAAAAAAATTTTTTTTTTTTAAAAAAAACAGAGGGGGTTTTAAAAATAAAATTTTAGAGGGGGGGGGGGGGGAGAGAGAGAAGGGGGGGAAAAAGAAAAAGGGGGGGGGGAGGGAAAAAATTGGGGAAGGGGGAGAGATTAGGAAATTAAAAAAAAAAGGGGGGGGAAAAAACCCCAAAAAAAAAAAAAAGGGGGTGGGGGGGGGAGGAGAAAAAGGGGGGGGAAAGGGGGTTTTTAAAAAAAGGGGGGGGGGGTGAAAAAAAGAAGAAGATTAAAAAAATTTTTTTAAAAAAAAAAAAAGGGGGGGAAGGGGGGGAAGGGGGGGGGAAAAAGGGGGGGGGGGTTGGGGGGGAAAGGGGGGCTGGGGGGGGGGAAGGGGGGGGGGGGAAAAGGGTGGGGGAAAGGGGGGGAAAAAAAAAAAAAAAAAGGGGGAAAGGGGGGGGAAAAAAAGGGGTAAAAAAGGGGGGTGAAAAAAAAAGAAAAAAAGGGGGGGGGGGGAGGGGAAAAGGGGGGGGGGGGCGAGAGGGGGGGGAAATTGGGGGGGAGGGGGAGAGAGAAAAAAAAAAGGGGGGGGGAAAAAATTTTAGAGGGAGAGAAAAAGGGGGGGGAGGAAAAGAGGGGGGAAAAAAAAAAAAAAAAAGGGGGGGGGGGGGGGGGGGGGGGAGAGAGAGAGAGAGGGAGGAGAGAGAGGGGGGGAGGGGGGGGAAAAAAAAAAAAAAAGAGGGAGAGGGGGGAAAGAGAAAAGGGGGGAAAAAAGGGGGGGGGAAAGGGGAGAGAGAGAGAGGAGAGAGGGGGGGGGGAAAAGAGAGGGGGAAAAAAGAAGGGAAAAAAAAAAAGAGGGAAAAAGGGGGGGAAAAAAAAAAGAAGAAGAAACCCCAAAAAAAAAAAAAAAAGGGGGGGAGGGGAAAAAAAAAGGGGGGGGTTGGGGGGGGGGGAAAAAAAGGGGGGGGGGGGGGAAGGGAAAAAAAAAAGGGGGGGGGGGGGGTTTTTTTTTTTTTTGGGGGGGGGAAAAAAAAGGGGGGGGGAAGGGGGGGGGGAGAGGAAAAGAGGGGGGGGGAGGAAAAAGGGGGGGGGGGGGGGAGGAAAAAAGGGGAAGGGGGGGGAGGGGGGGGGGAAAAAAGGAAAAGGGGAAAAAGGGGGGGGGGGGGGGGGGGGGGGGGAGGGGGGGGGAAAAAAAAAAGAAGAAAGGAAAAGGGGGGGGAAAAGGGGGAAAAAGGAGGGGAGAGAGATTTGGGGGGAGAGAGGGGGGAGGAAAAAAAAAAGGGGGGGGGGAAAGGGGGGGGGAAAAAAAAAGGGGGGGGGGGGGGGGTAAAAAGGAAAAAGGGGGGAAAAGGGGGGGGGGGAAAAAAAAAAAAAAAATTAAAAAGGGGGGGAAAAAAGGGGGGAAAAAAAGAAAAGGGGAAAAAAAAAAGGGGGGCCCCCAAAAAAAAAAAAAAAAAAAAAAAAAAACCAAAAAAGGGGGGGAAAAAAAAGGGGGGGTTTTTTTTTTTTTGGGGGGGGGGGGGGGGGGGGGGGGAAAAAAAAAAGGGGGGGGGGGGGTTTTTTGGGTTTTTCCCCCCCCCCCCCTTTTTTTTTTTTTTTTAAAAAAAAGGGGGGGGGTTTTTTTTTTTTTTTTTTTCCCCCCCCCCCCCCCCCCAAAAAAAAAAAAAAAAAAAAAAATTTTTTTTTTGGGGGGGTTTTTTTAAAATTTTTTAAAAAAAAAAAAACCCCCCCCCCCCCCCCCTTTTTTTTTTTTTTTAAAAGGAAAAAGGGGAAAAAAAAGGAGGGGGGGGGAAGGGCGGGGGACCAAAAAAAAAAAGGGGGGGGCCCAAAAAAGAAAAAAAAAAAAAGGGGGGAAAAAAAAAAGAAAGAAAAAAAAAAAAAAAAGGGGGGGGGGAAAAAAAAAAGGGGGGGGCTAAAAAGGGGAAAAATGGGGGGAAAAAAAAAAAAAAAAAAAAAAAAAAGAGTGGGGGTTTCCCCAAAAAAAAAAAAAAGGGGGGGGGGAAAAAAAAAAGAGGGGGAAAAAAAGGGGGGAAAGGAAAAGGGGGGGGGAAAAGGGGGGGGGGGGGAAAAAAAAAAAAGGGGGGAAAAAAAAAGGGGGGGAAAAAAAAAAAAAAGGGGGGAAAAAAAAAGGGGGGGGGGGGGGAAAATTGGGAAAAACCCCCCGGGGGGGGGGGGCCCGGGGTTTTTAAAAAAAAAAAAGGGGGGGGAAAAAGGGAAGGGGAAAAACCCCCAAAAAAGGGGCCCCCCAAAATTTTTTTCCCCCCCCTTTTTGGGGGGGAAAAACCGGGGAAAAAAAAAAAAACCAAAGGGGAAAGGGGGGTTGAAAAAAAGGGGGCCCAAAGACCTCTCTCTTCCCCTTTTCCCCTCTCCCCCCTCTCTCCCCACTCTCTCTTACACTCTCTCTCTTTCTCTCTGTCTCTCTGTCTCTGTCTCTTTTCTCTATCTCTCTATCTCTCCCTCTCTCTCTCCTCTCTCTCTTGCCTCTCCCCCCCCCTCTCTTCTCTTTTCTCTCTCTCCTTGTGTCTGAGTCACCTAGGGTCTTAAGTAACTGTAGCTTTTGTCACAGAGAAGAACGACGTGTATTGACTCAAGGACAAATCATGTAGAAGACTTCGACAACACTAGATTCCAAGACTCCTAAAAGACTGACAGAAAGAAAGAAAGAAAGAAAGAAAGAAAAGACCCACCCCACCCCCTCCTCCCTCTCCAGCACTGTCGGACATATAATATATGTTCTGCATGACTGAAAGAAGTCGGCCACTTACAATCCGTCCAGGGTCATGCGCAAAAGCAAAAAAAAAAGAAGAAAAAAAGAAAAGAAGAAGGCACACTCAGTCAGTCCATAGACATAGAACATGTAAGGATTGGTGTCTTCGCTCCAGACAAAAAACCTCAGAGGTTAGGGTAGGTAGGTAGGGTAGGGTAGGGTAGGGTAGGTAGGGTAGTTAGGGTAGGGAAGGAAGAAAGAGAAGAGAAGGGTTAGGACAAGGTGTCGTGTGGTATTGTTGTATTGTATGAAGAGATAAGGTCTATGCTGTATTGGTTGGTACGGTTACGGTATGTTTGGTATGGTGTGGCATGATATTTGTGTGGCATATCATGATGTGTGGTATGAGATTGCATTGATAGCAAAGCATGGTGGTAGGCCTCTTTGTAGGTTTCTCTGATTGAAATTTAGACATCTTTCTCTGAGAAAAGTGCATGGTGGTAATATACTTGTTTTCCCATCAACATTTGGTTTTCTCTGCCAAATTTTGTCTGCGGAAATTCCTTTCCTGCTGTGGGTTATTTTAAATGGTAAAGGTAAAGGTGTCTCATAACCTATGTGGTCGTAAGGGAGCGAGGCATCAGAGACCTCAACTTCTCTAGGGGCCAGCATATTGAGGGGGCGCCCATCTCCTCTCCCTCGCTGCTTTACCTTCCCTGACTCTAAAGAGGGCAGGTACCCACTTACAGCTGGGTGAACTGGGGGACTGTACTAAAGCCGAGGCGCTCCAACGGTCACCCATCCAAGTGGTAACCACGCTCGATACTGCTTAACCTTGGCTTGAGGAAAGCGAGTGCGCTGACCATTGAACTATCCCGGCTTACTTTACTTGGGCTCTAATGCTTTTTGCACACTGGAAAGATAAGCTCCTAGTCGCTCGGCAAACAAAATGAACAACCACAAACAACATAAACAGGCACCAATGAAGGAAGTACAGAAGAAAGAAAGGCAGGCAGACAGACAAAAAAAAAGAATGAATGAATTAATGAAGGAAGATTTGGAGGGAGCTGGAAGGACAGAAGGCCAGGGAGGAAAGAAAGAAAGAAAGAAAGATAAGGAAAGAAAGAAAGAAAGACAAAGAAAGGAAGAAAGAATGCATTAAACAATTAATGGAAGAGAGGGATGGACGGAACTCCATGGGAGGAAATGACAGAAAGAAAAAAAAAGAAACCGAACCCTCCCCCCTCCCCCCCCCCACCAAAATCATTGAATGAATTCACGAATCAATAAATAAACGAAAAAAATCTAACCTCTACAAAAAGTCAACCAACCCCCCCCCCCAAAAAAAACCCCAGCAGCCCCGCGCGCGTACCTGACTACCTACCTAACTCCCTACCTACCTATAACTTGGATTCTTATCCTTACACTGCACATACATAACACTCTACGGTCAAGCCTGACGTGACCTGCCGGACTGACCTGGCTTGTCCCCTACTATATTATATTTGCAAGCATGTCCAGGGAGTAGTACTAGGCTACCACATACAGTGGATCAGTGGGTCGCCCACTCCTCTGGTGGTCATCAGTCAGTCAGTCAGTCAGTCAGCTAGCCGGCCAGTCAGGCAGCCAGGCAGCCAGGCAGGCAGGCAGTCTATAGTTTATTAGGGGGATTAGGGGCAGAAGAGGGGCCAAAAGGTAAGAAGGCGCATCATGTTTGGTCAGGGCATTGCAGGAGTGCCCCTAGGGGCAGCCGTGGGGTTTTTTTTCTTCTTTTCTTTTTTTTCTTGTTTTTTTCTTTTTCTTCTTTTTTTGTATAAACAGTTTTGCTGGAGTTCTGGTTCAGTTTCTTTTTTTTTTTGGTTTTGTTCTTGTTTTTTTGTCTTTTTTTTTCTTTCTTCCTGCCCCCTTCTCTTTCTGTTAATCTGTTTTTCTCTGTCTCTCTCTTGCTCGCTCTCTCTCTCTTTCTCTGTCTCTCTTTATCTGTCTCTCTCTCTCTTTCTCTGTCTCTCTTTGTCTGTCTCTCTCTCTCTTTTTTCTCTCTGTGGTCTCTCTCTCATGTGAATACTTACTCTGAAACCCTTGAAAAATAAAGATCATTCATTCTTCATTCATTCATTCATTCATCATTCATTCATTCATTCATTCTTCATTTATTCATTCATTCATTCTCTCTCTCTCTCTCTCTCTCTCTCTCTCTCTCTCTCTCTCTCTCTCTCTCTCTCTCTTCTCTCTCTCTCTCTCTCTCTCTCTCTGTGCGTGCGTGCGTGTATGTGTGTGTTATGTTATATAATGGGTGGTGTGGTGTGGTGTGGTGTGTGCGTTTGTGTGTGTGTGTGTGTGTGTGTGCGCGCGCACGAGCGTGTGTGTGTGTGTGTGTGTGTGTGTGTGTGTGTGTGTGTGTGTGTGTGTGTGTGTTTCCGTTTCCGTTTCTGTCTTTGTTTCTTGTCTGTCTGTCTGTCTGTCTGTCTGTCTGTCTGTCTGTCTGTCTGTTGTCTGTCTGTCTGTCTGTAAGTCTGTCTGGAGAGAGAGAGAGAGAGAGAGAGGAGAGAGAAGAGAGAGAGAGAGAGAGAGAGAGAGAGAGAGAGAGAGAGAGAGAGAGAGAGAGAGCGTGCGTGCGTTTGTGTGTGTGTATGTATGTAACATGAAACTGCAGCCCATCTGTTTCAGTTATGGCAGAAGCCACAGCAGCATTGAGAAATACAGATGAAGTTCCCAGATCAGAATGCCCTTTTCATCATAAATCGAGCAGTTAATAATATAACATTTGACAACATCTGGAGCTTCAGGGCAACACATGAGCAAGCACACACACACGCGCACACACACAGACACAGACACAGACACGCACGCACTCACACATGCGCGCACACACACACATATGCGTGCACGTGCGCACACACATGCACACACACATGCACACTTACAAGCACACTTGTTTGCACAGAGAGAGAGAGAGAGAGAAGAGAGAGAGGAGAGAGAGAGAGAGAGATGAGAGAGAGAGAGAGAGAGAGAGAGAGAGGAGAGAGAGAGAGAGAGAGAGATGAGAGAGAGAGAGGAGATGTGTAGTAAAGTTAGACAACAGAAAATAAAATAAAATAAATACTGAAACATGTACAGAAATAGATTTAAAAAAAAAATAGTAGTACGAAAAATATCGATAATGAATAACTTAGATACATAAGTAGATAAGCAAATAGATACAGAAGTGAAGTGTGTCAAGGAACCCCCAAATAGAATGGACATATGAATTTATAGACAAACAAGCAATTATATAAACGAATAAACACTTAAAATCTGTAATGGTCAACTTAGCCAAACGTAAATAGTTCACAAATTCCCCAAACAAATCAAGTTTTCAATTTACGATAGGTAGCATAGCAGGTTTCCAAATTTGATATTACAAAACAACCCCAAAATACAAGCTAATCGAAGAAACACGAAAACCTTAA
>CM060326.1:20378025-20383025 GCA_030674155.1 Stramonita haemastoma | reverse complement strand
GTTTGGGTGGGTTTTTTTTTATTATACACACCATGATCGGTGTGTGTGTATGTTTAGATATTTCAAGTACAACTTGTTCAAGCTTACTCCGTGTTCCTACAGCCTGGACAAAAAAAGTATTTTCATCAAGAATTACCACGTCAACAGTCTGATGTTTGAATTCGACTGATTTTGGGGTAGTGTAGGGTTTTTTTTCTGCTGTGGAATTTTTTTTCGGGTTTTGTTTTGAAAGTCCGTGAGGACAATAATGACGAAGATGGGGCTGGAGATGAGGGTGGATGTCCGTGAGGTGATGATGAGGGAGATGAGGAGGAAGAACGGGGTGTCGATAGACCTCACATGGTCGCTGCTTGAGCCGGTCAGGTTGGTGAATACTACTGCTGCAACTAGCATAACACGCACCTGGTGTGTGTGTGTGTGTGTGTGTGTGTGTGTGTGTGTGTGTGTGTGTGTGTGTGTGTGTGTGTGTGTGTGTGGTGTGTGTGTGTGGTTGTGCACAGTGTGTGTGTGTGTGTGTGTGTGTGTGTGTGTGTGTGTGTGTGTGTGTGTGTGTGTCCGTCCGTCCGTCTCTCTCTCTCTCTCTCTCTCTCTCTCTCTCTCTCTCCCTCCCTCTCCCTCCCTATCTCTCTCTCTCTCTCTCTCTCTCTCTCTCTCTCTCTCTCTCTCTCTCTCTCTCTCTCTCTCTCTCTCTCTCTCTCTCTCTCTCTTCCTCCTCTCTCTCTCTCTCTCTCTCTCTCTCTCTCTCTCTCTCTCTCTCTCTCTCTCTCTCTCTCTCTCTCTCTCTCTCCCCCTCCCTCCCCCTCTCCCTCCCCCTCTCCCCTTCTTTCTACAGGGTAGGTTGCTGTTTGTCACATTGAAATGTAAATAAGATCTATGTGTTTTTAATCATTTAGCCCACAGGCATAGCTTTTGAAGTCCCACAAGTTGCAAGAGCGATAAATGAGAGAGATAAAAATTGATTTTTTTTTGTTCACTAGAAGACGCACGCATGCGTGTAAAACACACACACACACACACGCACGCACGCACGCACGCACGCACGCACGCACGCACGCACGCACGCACACACACACACACACGTATACACACACACTCTCTCTCTCTATCTATCTATCTATCTATCTATCTATCTATCTATCTATCTATCTATCTATCTATCTATCTATCTATCTATATCTGTCTCTGTCTCTCTCTCTCTCAGACTGTGTCTGTCCTGTCTGTTTGTCTGTCTGTCCCAGTCACTCTTTGTCTCAGTCACACGTGCGCGCGAGTGCACGCACTCACACACACACACACACACACACACACACACACACACACACACACACACACACACACACACACACACACACACACACACACTCTCTCTCTCTCTCTCTCTCTCTCTCTCTCAACTACACACGCGTGCGCGCGCGCGCACGCACGCACGCACGTACGCACACACACACACTTGTTTACTGTCTTTTGTGCAGTGTGACACTAGCCATTCACAATTGTGTGCAAAGTAAGTTTTATGGAAAACTAGATGTTATCATCATGAAAATAGTATGGTCTTGAGTCAAAAGTAGTATTTTTAAAACCTTCGAGGTAACCGGTCCATGGTCGAGTGTTGACCTTAGTTATGATCAATTCACGGTGTCAAAAGCAAAGAATAAAACTTATGACTGACTATGACCGTTTTCAGTTTTTTCTGTTTTTTTTCGTTGTTGTTGAAGATTACAACAAAACAGTTATTTTTAAACACTGTATTTATTTGGATTAGTGAATATTACTCCTTTTAGAATAAAAAGCCATTGTTTTATCATTGTATGATACCGTCTTTGTTTATACAATACTATTTTTTCATGATGATTGCTGATTTTGTTTTTGAAACTATGATAGTTTTATTAAGTAATTTTTGTGGTTAGGTTAATGTTTTCTCAGTATAAAGTACAATTTTTCTGGGTAAAATCGCTCTGCTCAATACTGAATAACTTTTCTTCATTCTTTCTTTTTCTATTTCTTTCTTTTTTTTAAAGAGTAAAAGTGGTTGGTTTATGTTGTAAACTATTACCGGGGGTCTAAAAGATAAAAGTTGTTTTGATTACCGAAAAGAACGTCTTTATATCCTCCCTGTTCGAGTTTTTCATTTAAAACTGTAGAAATCATTTTCATTTGGATTTTGTGTGGTTTTGACCAGTTTTGTTTCCCATAGAGAAGAAGAGCACAGGCAGAGTGTAAGTGATATCTGTGCTTGTTAGTTACCTTGGACGTTCAAATTATACACATGGCATGTGTGGAATGCTTCAAGCAGAGATACTTTACGTGCGCAATCAATTGTTTTCACGCTTTCCTAGATCTGTTTGGACATGTGAGAAATCTTTACTCTGTGTGTGTGTGTCAAGTCAAGTCAAGTCAAAATGTTATTTCCAGATGGTACATTGAGTAAGCAATAAATCTGCTTTTTTCCACATCAAGCCATGTGTGTGTGTGTGTGTGGGTGTGTGGGTGTGTGTTTGTGTGTAAAAGTCTCATCTGTTTAGAGGCAACAACATCTGTCTCTGAACTATACAGAAAGAAGAACATAAATATGCAATGCACTGAACTATAAAGCCAAAAAAAGTCTCTGTAATGTACTGTACTGTAAAGACAAAAATCACTGTAATGAATTAAACTGTCAAGGCAAAAATCACTGTAATGTATTAAACTGTAAAGACAAAAGTCACTGCAATCTATTAAGCTGTAAAGACAAAACTGTAATGTATTGAATTTTAAAGACAAAAATCACTGTAATGTATTGAACTGCTATGACAAAAGTCACTGTAATGTATTGAACTGTAAAGACGAAAAGTCACTGTAACGAGTTAAATTGTCAAAACAAAAATCACTGTAATGTTTTGAACTGTCAAAACAAAAGTCACTGTAGTGTATTGAACTGTCAAAACAAAAATCACTGTATTGTATCAAACTATAAAGACAAAAGTCACTGTAATGAATTGAACTGTACTTTAGACAAAAGTCACTGTAAATAAACAGAACCATACAGACACAGAAGCTGAAGTCTCCATACCACTGAACAATCAAGACATCATCACACCATTCCACCTTCTGTCAGTGTTGACACGGCCTGTGAGCCAATTGTCGTGTTGTCGCCTATAATTCGTTTGTCTGGCATTATTTCACAGCCCGTGGTCGCAGAGACTGGTCCTCCTTGACCGTCAATTTGAGCCTTGATGCCGAAGACTTGTCGTGTGTGAGTGTTAACCTGTTGACGCCGTCTGTTGAGCTCCTTCGCTCGCCCCGAATGAGTTAACTCGCTTTCTGTCCTGCTGGGAAGGTGACGCTAGTGGTTCTTTGTTTCTCTCTTTTAGACGTTCTCTCTAGCTATTTCATTGTTTTTTTTTGTTTTTTTTTCTGTCTTTGTGTGTCTGTGTCTCTGACTCTGTCTCTGTCTGTCTGTCTGTCTGTCTGTCTGTCTGTCTGTCTGTCTGTCTGTCTGTCTGTCCCTCCCTCCCTCCCTCCCTCCCTCTCTCTCTCTCCCTCTCTTCTCTGAGTTTCATGCTTTGATGAGATTTTATTTGAAATGCAAAGCACGGAACAGCCACAGCACACCCTCTCACTGAAAAGACCTAATTTTCCCAAATTATTCCATTGAATCAGTGTGATGGAAGATGAACACATTTGATCTTTTCTTGTGACGTACATACATATCAAAACTGATTTGGTTCAAGCTTGATTGATTTATCGATATAATAGTCTGATTAAAATATTTTTTTTATTGTACTAAAAGTCTCATTAAAAACATTCATAAATCTCTGAAACTCTAGTTTATAAGTTTGGTTAGATTTTGATCGATTAATCGATCGATTGATGGATTGATTGGAGGATTGGTTGACCCAAGAGACCCCACATAAACCTTCAAAAACGTCCCCAAATCGCCACATTTAAAAACTGAAGCCTGACGGTTGTCACAAACACAGGAAACAAAGACAAAAGAACTAGAGTACTGTAATCTATAGATAGGTTATGGGACACCTCACCTATGTGGTTGTAAGGAAGCGAGGCGTCAGAGACCTCAGCTTCTCTAAGGGCCAGCATATTGAGGGCGGCGCCCATCTCCTCTCCCTCGCTGCTTTACCTTCCCTGACCCTAGAGAGGGCAGGTACCCCATTTACAGCTGGATGAACTGGGGGACTGTATTGAAGCCAAGGCGCGCAAAAATAGTCACCCATCCAGTTGATGACCACGCTCGATGCTGCTTACTTAACCTTATGGCTGGGGGAAAGCGAGTGCTCTGACCACTGAGCTATCCCGTCCCCACAAGGACACGTCATGTTAAACCTATCTGACCCCATCCAACAGGCTGTACACAGCGTGGGTGTAGGAGTGAGTGAGTGAGTCTGACAATGCGCTTGCTGGAGTCTGAACTTATTTGCTTGTCAGTGTTTGTAGCCTAGTCCCTTTTGTGTGCGTCGTCATAGGGCGTTTCTTTTTGTGACCATCCTGATAATTATAGGGATTCATTATGAGTTCGTGTGTGTGAAGCTTGCAACTTATTTCAAAGAAACTTTTGAAGGTTAATTTTCATCTCTAGTATTTTCTGTTCTGATGATGTGTCTTAGTTTTTAGTTTAAGGCTTTGGGAATTGCATTTTTGAAGTGTAATAAACACTAGGTACGTAATTATTGTAAATATGTACATTAGGTATGCAACACACATACATGCACACACACACACACACACACAGAGGCACACACACTATTATTATTATTATTATTATTATTATTATTATTATTATTATTATTATTATTATTATTATTATTATTATTATTATCATTATGATGTATAATATGATATTCAACACTGTGTTAATGTGTATGTGTGTGAGAATTTTTTTAATGAGCTTTTGAAATCATGCATTCATACGTAATCGATATCTATCAACACAGTGTCCTATATCATATAATATAATAATGTATATAAAAGTACAGTCAAGTCTAGAAAGGTATTGTGACACTTTT
>CM060326.1:20370525-20373025 GCA_030674155.1 Stramonita haemastoma | reverse complement strand
GCGCGACAGTAAAGGTGACAAGAACGGGGACTGAGAAGTGTCGGATGGACAAGCACAATGGCGGCTGTCCTCCAGCCTTCAGAGTAATCTGCCCTGACAAGTGGAGGAGTTACGTGTCCCTTGGCCTGTGTCGTCACCTCATGGACCCCACACACCCGTCATTATTAAAAGAGATCGTGGCCTCCTCCTTCTTCACCATACCCTATACCGCGATGGTTTTTTTAAATTTTTATTTCTGAAAGAGAGCCAGTAATAAGAATCTATGTGAGGATACCTGTGGTTAAGATTGCGCGTTGTTCTTTTTTGAAAGTTGTTTCCTTCTTGAAATTAAAGTTTGTCTCTTTTTCTGAAAAAAGTATATAGTGTCATTGAGAGCAATAGAAAATAAATGATTTACCGTATGTCCAATAGTAAAATGTGAACCGTTCTTGTGACAGCTATGGTTGTCATTTAGTATGTGTCATGTGTTGGTGTTGTTATTATTGTGGTGTCGTCGTTGGTATATTGTTGTTCAGCTTGAAAATATCATTTAGATCAAGTCTGATCATCACCAACATCTGACTGAAGAAAATTTGATAGTCCTGGTATATAGATAGTAGTTTTTAATTGATAAAATACTTTTATTTATTTACTTACTTGCATTTCAAAAAACCACCCAAACCTGAGTGGATAACTTCCTTTTGTTTCCACCATTCTTGGAGGTCACGCGCGGGCTTAGACATTCAAACCTATCTCTTTATTTCTCTTTCTTCTTTGTATTGCTCTACTTTTCTTCTACCTTCAAACACCCCCCCCCCTTCCTCCACCTGTCCTACCACCCAACCTACCTTTAATTTTTTTTTTTAAAAACCCTTAACCTGACCCCAACTACCACCTCTCTCTCTCTCTCTCTCTTCTCTGTTCTCTCTCTCTGTCTCTCTCTCTCTCTCTCTCTCTCTCTCTCTCTCTCTCTCTTCTCTCTCTTCTCTTCTTCTGTCTCTCTCTCTCTCTTCTCTCTCTCTCTCTCTCTCCTCTCTCTTACCTCACCACCTTCAGGCATAATAATATAGGCAGAGAGGGAGTCTAGTAGACGTTAGGAGGGTGGGGGGGGGGGGGGGGGGTAGGGGTATAAGACATTATCTGAAAGCTTATCGCCATCCCCCCCCCCAGGGGGTAGTATAGTGGTAGTGGTAGTGGAAGGGAAGAGAGGAGAGGAGAGGAGGGGTGGGGTGTTAAGCGTTATCGGAAAGATTATCTCCCACTACCGCCATGGGGAAGGCAGAACGCGAGAAGTGTTTGTGGCACGCGCTAGTATAGCATAGCATAGCATTATTCCAGGGACTCCCCGGGCAATACAATACAGCAGTCATCCAAACCGAGGGATTATGACGCAGTTTTTTTTTTTTGGCAGTTCTTTTTTTCTTTCTTTATTTGATTATTCTTTTTGGCAGGTGCTAGTGTACTATATTTCGTATAGGAGATGAGGGGGGAGGGGTATCGTTTGCGGTGTTGTCGAGTTGTAGTAATAATAGTAGTGATAATAGTAATAATTATTATTATCACATAATACGCACGCACACGTTCAGGCACTTTAGGATGTAGATCTTAATGGCAAAATATAGACCTAAGTGGCAAAATGTAGACCTGAGTAGACGTAGCTAGAGACTTTAGTGGCAAAATATAGACCTCAACGGATGTAGAACTCAAAGGGTGTAGACCTTAGGGGCAAAATGTAGACCTCTATGGATGTAGACCTTATTAGATGTAGACCTCAGTGGATGTAGACCTCAGTGGATGTAGACCTCAATGGATGTAGACCTTATTAGATGTAGACTTTATTAGATGTAGACCTCAGTAGATGTAGACCTCAGTGGATGTAGACCTCAATGGATGTAGACCTCAATGGATGTAGACTCAATAGATATAGACCTCAATGGAAGTAGACCTCAGTGGATGTAGATCTCAGTGGATGTAGACCTCAATGGATGTAGGCCTCAATGCCTAAATGTGGACAAAAGTGAAAAGGTAGAGATGTTAATGCCAAGATACAGAAGCTCTGATATAATATAGGCTAGGGGTAAAACGTCGATCCTTGTACAATAATGTACAAGATCTCAGCATCAAAACAGAGATCTGAATCTCAAAGCATATACTTCAACGTCAACACATAGACCTCAGCATCAGACCATCAACACACAATCCAAACATAGACTTCAATGTCAACACATAAACTTCATCATCAAAACATAGACCTCAGCATCAAAATATAGACCTCAGCATCAAAATATAGACCTCAGCATCAAAATATAGACCTCAGCATCAAAATATAGACCTCAGTATCAAAACATATAGACCTCAGTATCAAAACATATAGACCTCAGCATCAAAACATGTAGACCTCAGTATCAAAGCATATAGACCTCAGTATCAAAACAGAGACCAACAAGGCAGAACCCCCCTGTTCCACTGTTGCAAAACACAGTCCCGGACATGGACAAAAACTCGGTCAGGTTTTTTCACG
>CM060326.1:20328025-20345525 GCA_030674155.1 Stramonita haemastoma | reverse complement strand
AGAGGAAAATGTCTTGTAAGTCCATAATAATCATAATAAGGAACCAATTGGACAGTGCAGTAATGATTTGAAAAATGCAAATGTATAAAATGTGTGTGTGTGTGTGCATGTGTGTGTGTATGTATGTGTGTATGTGTGTGCATATGTGTGTGTGTGTGTGTGTGTGTGTGTGTGTGTGTGTGTGTGTGTGTGTGTGTGTGTGTGTGTGTGTGTGCAGATATCGGCAGAGCAGAGGGACGATGTGTTGAAGTTGATGATGGAGGTGGATCAAGAGAATCTGGACCGTGTGTTGCGACGTCTGTCCAACGAGAACCAGTAAGTCAGATGTTGTTGCGGTTGTTGTTGTCGTTCTAGTTGTATTTGTGTGTGCGTGTGTGTGTTGTGCGTGTGCAGGGTGTGGGGTTTGGGGGGTTGGGGTGGAGTGTGAAAGAGAGACAGACAGACAGACAGACAGACAAAGAGACAGACGAAAGACAGACAGACAGACAGACAGACAGACAGACAGAGAGACAGACCGACAGAGAGACGGAGAGCGCAGACACACAGACAAAGAGAGACAGAGAGACAGAAAGAAAGATGGACATTTTGAACATACCACCTTGTTCTCACATCCCTTTTGGGATACAAAGACACCCACCAACCTGTTACCAAAACAAAGACAAAAAGACATATAATCACCCTCATCACGATCAGCATTGCTTCTCTGTCACACATAACGCTCACCCACACCCACCCACCTAAACCAACCACTGTTGTTGTTCTTCTTCCCAGGATCGAACCAGACCCGGAGTCCACGTGCAGCGTCTTCGAAGCGGACAGCGACGTGTCGCAATCCTTGCCGCACAGTGCTAACAGTGACGCAGACCTGCTACAGCTGCTGACCAGGAAGAAGGCGCAGACCATGCATCACCAGCCTCTCCGCCCTTCCCGCAGCGCCGATCCTTGGACCGACCCCCCTCAGAGAGCCAACCCGTCCCCCTCCCCTTCCCCTTCCCGCCATTTCGCGGGGGCCGGCGTGTCAGCAGTCTGGACAGTGCGGCAGAACGTCTCTCTCACTCCCCCAGCCCCCAGGACTCCCCGAGTGGACCCTTCTCGCCCAAGCCCGACCCAGGGTCAGGGTCAGGGTCGGGGTCAGGGTCGGGGTCAGGGTCGGGTTATGGGTCATTGCCGCGACCTCCCGTCGTCACCATTTCGCAGGAAAGCCCGGAGGTGGTGCTGAGGACGACTTCGGCTCGGAGGCGAGGTCAGGATGCTGCTACCCCTCGGCCCCTCTCCGCTCACCTGACGGGGCGTGGGGACAGGCCGTACTCGGAGACGTACTCGGGCAGCCTGCACATCCCCAAGCCGGCCTACCTGCGGGAGAACAGCGGAGCCTCCAGCGCCAGCTGCAGCAGCTACCTGTCCTCCTCAGGGGGGCACGCCTCGGACAGTTCGGAGCACTGGGTGCTGCCCACCCCGCCCGCCTCTCGCAACGCCTCTCCCCAACCCCAGCGCCGGTCCAACGCCTCGGGGTCACGGGCGGAGGCTAGGAGACGCGGCTTGCTGACCAGTTCTTCCCGCAGTGACGACGACGACGGAGCCAGTCCGGCTGTGGGGTCCCCAGAGTGGCAGAGGGAGAGGTGGCGACACTGGCAAGAAATCACGGCAGGGAGAAACAGCGGGGCTGGGGATGCGGAACAGGAAACTTTGGTGTGAGTCTCTTCTCACTCTTCTCTCTTCCTTCCTTCTTTCCTTGCTTGCCGCACTTGAGAGGCCTTGGACAAAAAAGGAGTTATGACTTCAGTGTTTGAAGAAAAAAGAAAACCCACCCAACTGCTTCCACACTTTTGTTTTGGGAGGACTGTTGGCGGTAGTCGTGGGAGTTTGGGTATAGTCACGGAATGATCTACTTCCTACCTGGAAAGTGACAGTAGTCGCACATGCTGACATTAAGCAAGAAAGCTGCAACGTTTTCGACTGTTTTCAGTCTCCTTTGGTGACTTGGCTACGTTGCATGAAGATGAACAGAGCTCGAGGCATCAATCTTCGTGGTGGCAATCCTCCAGCCACAGTTAGACGTATTGCCCAGCACAATGAAGGCGTTGAACAAAAAATCGTCTGCCGTCAAGAGTGCTTAGTGTGTAACCGTTGGTGTAACAGGGGAGACAATCCTTCAGTGGTTTTTTTTTTTTTTTTTTTTGGCCTGTTTTTGAGAGCGTCAGGACAGACTTTGTGAGCAGAAGTGGAGAGTGGCAGTGAAGTTAATAAGTTACTGTCATGTTGCTCACCGATCTGAAGTATACTCAGTTCTCCTGTATTGTGTATGACTCAGCTTCCTTCAGGTTAAAATCCCTGGGCCTGCCTTCCTCGGTCAGTGTGTGGTGAAGACAAGAACAGTGACAAGGAGACAAAAAAAAAACAGCTGAGGTTTAGACCTGTGCAAAAGGTATCTTTAACTGGAAGCAGTTCACCTCCCCCCCCCCAACCCCTCACCCCCCTTTTTTTTTCTTCCCCCCCCCAAACGGCCTTTCCAAACCAGCAACATTGATGTCCACAGTTGTTCCTTTCGTTCCGGAGACTGCTCACCTGTGACGAGTACTTGCTCATGTCGTAGTAGACTCGTGTGTAATTAATCAATTAATTAATCAATACTCCATCCTCTTGAACATCATCTCCATCGTCTGCCCCAGTGAGGAGGACCGTGTGTTCCTCGTGACATCAGAGTGATGAGGAAGGCCTGAAAAGGAACAGAATTATCTCTGTGAAAAACAACCCCCCCAAAAAAAACACAAAAAAACCCCAGATTTTCTCTGTGGTCAGAAAGATTAGGAGTGACAGAAGTGTGCTTAGGTGGTGGTGGTTGTTGAAGACTTCTGACAGTTTGACTCGTGAGGTAATTCCTGAACTTGTACCTGAAGGTCACCCGCCTCCTTCCTTCCTTCAGCATGCTGACAGTATTATAATATGAAATACAGTGTGGAGCTTCGTTGAAGGGACATATTCATTTTTTTTTTTTGGGGGGGGGGGGAATGAGATGAGGGGTGAACAATGTCGTTCAAAAGTGAAGCAGTGAAATTAAGCTCAGTCGATGAATATGCAATGTCTCTGGCAGTGGCATGATTACTTCATAACATTTTTGTGTGAGTGTGTGTGTGTGACTCGTTGACTCTTTGTGTGTGTGTGTGTGTGTGTGTGTGTGTGTGTGTGTGTGTGTGTGTGTGTGTGTGTGTGTGTGTGTGTGTGTGTGTGAAACTCGTTGACTCTTCGGTGTGTGTGTGTGTGTGTGTGTGTGTGTGTGTGTGTGTGTGTGTGTTCTGAATTGAAGAGTGATGCATTTTGCTTTGGAAGAGAACTGGGTAATTGACCTGCCTTAGTCTGTGTGTGCACTGTAGCAAGAGAATTATATATGTGATGCCAGTCATAGTCTGTAGGCGGATTAGCACTATACCCTGTGTCAAGATTAACCTTGCAAAAAAGTTTTTTACACAGAGAAGACGTATGCAACATTGCTTGTTACTGTTTGGTGTTGTGTAGGTTGTACCACAGAAGTAGAAGATGTTGATGCAATCATAATGAAACGTCCACATATGTACAGTTCTACTGCTGCGTTAGAGACCTCCTCCTCCCCCGCCCTACCCCCTCCCACCCCACCCACCCCTACACTCCCATACCGAAGCCAAGGCCAGATGATCTGGACAATCAGAGCACTGTCACAAAAGAAAGCATCCTGTTAGCATGTGGAGGAACAGCTGCACGCGTACTATGTATTTGTTGTTATGATGAAGTGGTCTCTGAATGTGTGCTGAACGGGAGAAAATAATGATCATGTGTGTTCCGTTGGTATTTTGTACACAGATGCTGTGTTTGCATTGATGTTATTGAGGGGAACAGAAATCTGATGGTTAGTTCTCACCATGTTTGCAATACATTGTGAATTGGACAGTGACAGTGGCTATATAATTATATGGAAGGAGCAATATTTCCTGCTGTTATGTACACCCCTAGCAGTTAATAGAAAACAGTTTTCTTTTTCCACAGGTATCAAAGAATCTGGAATATTAAAAAAAAACCATGGACTCCAGTATAGGCTCAGTTTGCATTACCGAGATTATCACTGAAGAGAAAAGTATTTGTTTGGGGGGTTGCCTTTCCAGTTTAATTGCTCTTTTTTGCAGTAAAGTGCTGGGTCATTTTTATACACACACTCCACATAGCTCTGTGTTGTTGTATGGTCACCGGGAGGACATGTCATTGTATCCGTTTGGAATATCCTGTCAGAAAGGCAGGTGTTTTTTACATCTCGGTGAAATCGCATGAACATCTTAATGCCCACTGATGTTCTGTACCGTAAAATTGTAAAAACAACAAAAAAAACCCCAGCCTTTGCTCAACATCAAACTTAGCCGTTTCTTCAAGATTATGCGCGTTAATTAAAGAAGGGTAAACGTTACTCTGTTAGTCACCTTGTTAACTGCGTTTCCTTGGGCGACTATGAACTATTACTGGTGCTGATATTTAGTTAAGTTTGTATGTTTGTGCATCACACACATGAATGACAGACACTTATCGTTTCATGAGCACAAGCGGTTTGCAATAGTGCCACTGTTGCTCAGAACTGGCACACCTATCACACTACATCGCTGGCTACAATCATCACTGTAGACACAGAGGCCAGTCTCCCACCAAGTCTTGAAGACTTCTCCTTGTTTTCAGGATGGAAATCGATCACAGAGTCACTGTTGCAATTCTCCTCCATGTAGCTCATCAAACTGATGCAGACGATCATGCGCACAAGACTTCAAAGCAAAATGCTCAAAATGTAACGGTACGTTGTGTTCGCAAACCATCGAAAAGTACACTGTTTGTTAATGTCTTTGATGAGAATAACTGTATACGCAATATTGCACAACGTCCACTAAAACGGCTTTAATAGGCGACTGTTGCATGCAAGAAGTATGCACATTGACTTTGTAGACTATGGCAGAGACATGCTGCTTTTTGCATAGTCTAAGGCACTACCTCAGATGTTAGATATATTGCGGCGTTTTTACCTACTGCCTATTGGTTTATGATTTCTCTTCAGTCACTGGAGTCTATGTTCAAAGATGGCGTATGGGGATGTATGGTTAGTATGCTTTGCGCGAGGCAATAATATATACATAGACAAGCTGTCTTGTGCTCATTGTAAATTGGCAGTGATGGCGATTGCAGTATCGTAGAAATAAATGGCCAGACTTGTTTGTTGACTATGACGAAAAAAATATTGATATGCACCGGATTTCAACTAACTTTGTCAACAACGCAATTGAAAACTGGAAACTGTCTAGTCGGTCTGTGTGTTCATACAGTACATGCGGGTATCTAACCTTTGCTGAAAGAAAGGAAACTTGTGTCTTATTGGTCAACTGTTGGTTGTGTCGTTGCCGTCAGGTTTTTTTTTCGTTTGTTTTTTTGTAGCATTGTGTAGCTCCTTTTGCCATTCTACTTTCCTCATGAAGATTTTTGTCCGCAACTGCTGGAACTGTTACATGCCACATGGCTGAAACACCGTCCTCGTCTTTTGTACAGACACTAATACTCTTTGAGATGGCACAATGCCTTTGGGATCCAAATGCACCGGACAATGATAGGGATCAACTTGAATGATAATCATACTGTCGTTGGGTCTGAATAACAGGAATGTTGTAGGGAACAATCGCTCAAACGTGGTCGTTTTCAAGATGTCAGGGCAAAGAGAGAAGAGAGAGTTGATTATGTTCCAGAAATTACGCTGCTTTGGTTTTTTTAATTTTTTTTACTCCAAACTAAACTCTTTTGTGAACAAAAATCAAGCTAAATGTTCAGTTATGCGGCTTACTGGTGAACACAAATGTAGGATATTTCATACAGCCCTGCAGTAATAATTATCTGAAAAAAAGAAAGAAAGAAAGAAAGAAAGACATACAGACAGGAAGAAAGAACTGTAATGCAGGAATGTTGGGATACCAGAATCTTACCACTCAGAAGCCTAAATGATGACTAAAATCAGTACGAAATGCCAGGACACTTATTTCAGCTATTCAGTTGTATATTTGCCTGTTTTTCAAGCGCCATGTCTGCTCTGTGTACTGTTCAGCTGGCCCTAACACTCACAATGGAGCAACACTATGTAAAAATCAGGGCGTAAAAATGGATAAAGCAGATAAACAACAGTTTGTAAAAGACAGGTGGAATTCTTTTCCATCAGGTGCTGTGCTGTTGGTATCACTCAAGTAGGAGTTGCTCAGGTTGTGCATGAATCGGTCAAGTCCAGATTTCTTCTAGAAATTAGACATTACTCTGTCAGCTGTAATCGTATGGTATGCCCACCTTTCATTCACGTTTAGCATAGTGGTCTGTATGTAAACGGGTAATTTCACAGCATAATTTTTTTCCCCCAGGGAAATAAGGACAGAAAGATGTGTAAGAGAGGGAACATTGGGAAACCATTCCTAAGTCTTGAGTTTTAAAACAACAACAACAATAACAACAAACCAACACCTGACCAAACCTGATAGACAATACGAGTTCAGGAAAATAAAATTGACATATGCAGAACTTCCTGCGTTGTAAATGAGAGAAGATAAAGACATTGAATTTTTTAGATGATAAAACCATGAATAATGACTCTTTGTCTTTTCACAAAGGGATATGGACATCAGCTGAAAAATGACCATCCCAGTCTTTCAGCGAGTGTTGTATGTCGTCTGCTTTTGTTGCAGTGTGGACACACCATAGGAGAGGGCTCTCTGAAGCAAATCCCAGGTCTCTTTATTAGAAACATTGTTTCCCTCAAAAGTCTTGCTGCGTATCAATGTGTTGTTTACTTTGTATGTATTTGCTACCATGGCATATGAAGTAAGGATGTGAGTTATGTCCCTTTGTGAAAGACGAGAGTTTTTATCCGTGTTTTTTGTTGTTGTTGTTGTGTGTGTGTGTGTGTGTGGGGGGGGGGGGGGGGGGGTGTTTGCTTGACAAAATTTTAAACAAGTAATACCCATCTTATCTGTACTGTAGCTATTGTTATTATTGATGTGTTATATTGCTAATGTTGTTATTATTATTATTATTATATCTATGATTGTTATTATTGTTATTATTGTTATTATTATTATTATTATTATTATTAATTATTATTATTATTATTATTATTATTATTATTTATTATTATTCAATAACGGTAATGCTACCGCTCAAGCGAAGACCATGCCATTGCAATATCAATACAATGATCAGTACAATGTTACCTGAAGAGAAAAAGCTTGCTTTCATGATCATAGGCCTAGCGGTAATAATAAATTGTGCTTGGAACTACCACTGTGTTTTGTTAGTTATACTATGTTTCTGATAGGAACCGATGTATACCATGGGTTCAGATGTGAAGAGTGGTAAATGAAACATGATTTTTGTTATGTTGTCTCGTCGTGGTTTCTCTGTTAACAAGAATGATGATGAACCTACTGCCAATTTTTGTGTGCAAATATATTCCGAGATGTAATTTTTTATATAATATTATTTACCCCCTTCGTTTTTTGTTTTTTTAATGTGTGTGTGAAACATATGTGTATATTTGTTGCCCTTTTTTTCAGATCATGGTTTAGTAACTTTCCTTTTTTTTTTAAATAAAAAATCATTTCCGTTCTGTCTCTTTCTCTCTCCTTCCCTCCTTCACTCCCTCCCCTTTCCTTTTTTTTCTCTCTCTTTTCTCTCCATTTTTCTCTCTTTCCCTCCCATCCCTCCCATCCCCTCTTTCTCTCTTTCTCTGTCTCTGTCTCTCTCTCTTTGTCTGCGCCTATGTCTGTCTCTGTCTCTGTCTCAGTCTCCTCGCCCCATCCCACCCCTCCCCAGGCCACCCCAACCCACCACCCACCCCTTAGCCCTTTCCGTCTCTCTCTCTCTCTCTCTCTCTCTCTCTCTCCCTCCCTCCCTCTCTCCTCTCTCTCTCTCTCTCTCTCCTCTCTCTCTCTCTTCTCTCTCTCTCTTCTCTCTCTCTCTCTCTCTCTCTCTCTCTCTCTCTCTCTCTCCTAGTTGGTCTACAATTTTCCTGCACTGTTGTATAATTTCCGTTGCTGAACCTGGGACTTAGTCTGAAGCTATCGTGAACTGATCATAATACATTATTACTTGAACCCCTGGCTGTGGACACTAGCTTTCCACACAGAGGGCATTGCAAATAATTATGAATAAAGAGCGTCATACTTTTTCTCTGTTGTTGTTATTGTCGTTGTCATTCATATTGGACTCAGTGTGTGCGTGTGTGTGTGTGTGTGTGTGTGTGTGTGTGTGTGTGTGTGTGTGTGTGTGTGTGTGTGTGTGTTGTGCGTGTGTGTGTGTGTGTGTGTGGTGTGTGTGTGTGTGCGTTTGTGTGTGTATGTGTGTGTGTGTGTGCGCGCGCGCGTGTGTGTACGTGTTTACGTTTGTGTGTGTATATGTGTGTGTGCGCGTGTGTGCGTGTGTGTGTATGTGTGTGTGTGCATGCGCACGTGCGCGTGTGAAAGGTAAAGGTGTTCCCGTAACCTATGCGGTCGTTGTCTGTGTGTTCGTGTGTGTAAATGTGATATATATATATATATATATATATATATATATATATATATATATATATATATATATATATATATATATGATTATATGTGTGGTTTATGCATGTGTGCGTGTGAGTAGATGAGAGAGAGAGAGAGAGAGAGAGAGAGAGAGAGAGAGAGAGAGAGAGAGAGAGAGAGAGAGAGAGAGGAGAGAGAGAGAGAGAGAGAGAGGCATAATCGTAATGAATAATGAACAGTAAAACTCATCAGTTATCGCCGTAAGTTAGAAAGCAGCTGCCCCTACTTGTACTCACATACGCAATACCTCGTTAGTGAATCTCGGAGCTCTATCTATCTATCCAGTTGTCTGGTGACCGTGGGGGCACCCCTGAAGACTTGACAACCAGTTCCCTCCTTTCATTCCTTTCTCTGTTCGGCCTTTCCCGGGGTTTTGTTAGGTTCTAGGCCTGACCATTCGCTGATGTCCCGAAGCTCTTTGTTTTTTGTTTGTTTGTCCGTCATGGTCGACGATGACCTCCAAAACAGAAGAGGAGGCAGCTGCTGTTTCGGAAACTTTGCAGAGATATTTGATTATAGTGGAGATGCCTTGCCCGCAGTACATCCCCACTCTCTCGGCCAAGAGGGCATAAGGATAGTCAGCGTTGGAGATGTTCTCCAAAGGCCAACTAGCCCCCCAGGGCTGCAGCATATAAGGACTGTGCAAGTCAAGCCTCCTGGTCAGAGTCATCGTCGATCACTAAAGACTAAGCTGTAAAGCGGAATTCCATGAGTGAGAAAGAAAGTCACTGATCACACAGCCTCTCACTTTGTTGTTGTCCCCAGCATCAATGGTTGAATCAAGAACTGTGATAAAGCCCTGGCGCTGAGCTATCTGCCTACCTAGCCCATTCGCCGGTTGTAGGAAAAAAAGTCACAGGAAAAAAAGTCACAGGAAAAAAAGTCACAGAAAAAAAGTCACAGGAAAAAAAGTCACAGAAAAAAAGTCACAATATTGAGTAGGAAAAAAAGTCACAGGAAAAAAAGTCACAGAAAAAAAGTCACAGAATTGAGTAGGAAAAAAAGTCACAGGAAAAAAAGTCACAGGAAAAAAAGTCACAAAATTGAGTAGGAAAAAAAGTCACAGGAAAAAAAGTCACAGAAAAAAAGTCACAAAATTGAGTAGGAAAAAAAGTCACAGGAAAAAAAAAAAATCACAATCACTGAATCAGGTCAAACAAAGCCAAGTAAAATCCAGTTCAAGTCAACGACTATTTATTTCATCTGTGCAGGATAAAAGCCAATGGCCCCGTATGCGAATGCACGCAGAACATCTTACCCTGTTCCGCTTTTCGTAAGAGTAGGCCATTGTGTACCGGTGGGAACAGATGACATTTACAAAACTGCATACACACGGGGACTGGACGTAAAAAGCATATTAGTGCTTATTGCATTATCCTCGATATAAAAGAATAATAATAATTAAAAAAAAAAGAATCTCTCTCTCTCTCTCTCTCTCTCTCTCTCTCTCCCTCTGTCTCTCTCTCTCTCTCTCACTCTCTCTCTCTCTCACTCTCTCTCTCACACTTTTTTGTGACTTTTTATCCTGTGGCTTTTTTTCTGTGACCTTTTTTCTGTGACTTTTTTTCCTGTGACTTTTTTCCAATTACCCATTCTCCTGCCCTTTTTTTCAAGCAAATCTGAAATCTTTACTTATGAATCTTTTCATAAGTTGCCCTGAAGTCGGAATGTGTCGGCTGAGGTCAGCAGGCAGACCTCCTGCAGAGCTACAAGCAAAGGAGAAGACCTGGCACTACGCATTCTACGCAATGATGGCCAGGCCAAGTACTATTTTGATGTGTGCCGCCATAATGAATCTCAACAGAATGATGAATCGATGGTCTAAGAAGTAAGGCACCTGCCTATAAAGCGGGAAGTCTGAGTTTTAAGTGTGTGGTGGTTCAACCCGTGTGCAAACGAACTCAGAACATCCTACGCACACGTGAAAACCCTTTCCGCTTTTTTGGAAGAGTAGGCCATTATGTGCCGACGGGAACGGATAACAAACTTAACAAAACTGCGTACACACAGGGACTGGATGTATAAAAGCACAATAGTGCTTATTCCATTATCCTGGAAATAAAAGAATTTTTTAAAAATCCCCGTTTGTGCTCGAAATTTTCCCCTATTCACTAGACCGTAAGTGGTAGTCTGGGTGCTAGTCTTTCGGATGAGACGATAAACCGAGGTCCCGTGTGAAAATACTCATTAAGTGAGTGCATGTAAAAGAACCCACGGCAACAAGAGAGTTGTCCTTGGTGAAATTCTGTAGAAAACGCCACTCTGATAGGAAAGCATATACACATACACATACAAGACACGAGAGAGCGAAGCGATTTCCCCTGAGAGAACAGACCCCATTTCACACAGTGAAATCTGCCGTGACTTAAAGAGGGATATACAAAAACATCACATCATGGAAGAAGGATATTCTCTAAACATGGACATCAAGTGTACATTTTGGTGGTGTTGTCATCCATCCCGTCCAGCCTACTGCTTTCTATCAGGTGTTGTTGTTTTTTTCATTCAATAATGTGATCAAAGAATGCAAGTCACTTTGCAAGATGGGTAGACAAACTGATAAGCAAGAAAAAAAAATGCAGAGAATAACGGCTAGGGTAACGGCTACAGAACTGCTGCTAGCAGATCGGCAACAAAACGACATTAAGAAATACATGGACTCGACACGGCACGCACAAAGGCTCAACACAGGAACCATGGAGGGTTAAAACCTGGTTCCGCTTTTCGAAAGAGTAGACCTTCGGATGAGACTAATCCGAGGCCCCGTGTGCAAACGCACGCAGAACATCTTGCGCACACGTGAAATCCTGTTCCGCTTTTCGTAAGAGTAGGCCATCGTGTGCCGGTGGGAACAGATGACATTTACAAAACTGCATACACACGGGGACTGGATGTAAAAAAAAGCACTTGAGTACTTATTCCATTATCCTCGTTGTAAAGGAATAAATAAATAAAATAAACAGATGACAAAATCTACAAAATCGCATACACACGGTGACTGGATGTAAGAAAGCACATGACAAAATGTACAAAATCGCATAGACACGGTGACTGGATGTAAGAAAGCACATGAGTGCTCACTCCATTATCCTCGATCATTATAAAAGAATAAAAGAAAGAAAGAAAAGAGGGTTGCTACTGAGGGTACATCCCCCGAAGTGGATAATCAACGACTAGACCAGACGAGGTTAGACAAGACAAGATGAGATGAGATGAGATGAGTTTAGATAAGACAAGGCGAGATAAGATTAGATGAGACTGGGTTAGTTAGACAAGACGAGATGAGATAAGATTAGATGAGACTAGGTTAGTTAGACAAGACAAAACGAGATAAGATTAGATGAGACTAGGTTAGTTAGACAAGACAAAACGAGATAAGATTAGATGAGACTAGGTTAGTTAGACAAGACAAAACGAGATAAGATTAGATGAGACTAGGTTAGTTAGACAAGACAAAACGAGATAAGATTAGATGAGACTAGGTTAGTTAGACAAGACGAGATGAGATGAGATGATACAAGGTTTGACAAGACAAAACGAGATTAGATGAAACAAGACGAGAGGAGATGAGTAAAACGTTATTATTTTGAGTTCAAGTGCGCGCAGGATTAGGGATGCATGCACTCAGGCACAGTTTGTCAGTTTGAAGTCTCATCTAAAGGACTAGGAGTAGACTGGAGTTTGTATTAACGATAGTTCTAACGAGAAAATGTTCTGCCAACTGGTCTGTCACGAGCGGGATTCAATCCTGTAACTTTTGGCTCATGCAACAAAAAACAAACAACAAAACAAAAAGTGAAATAAAATGAACTCCCTATGCCAGCCAATCAGTCCCCCACCCCGACCCCTCTCTCCGAAAAAAAGAAAAGATATCAAAGAAGACCTAGTCTTAACCATTGTTTAAACAACCCGAGATATACAAAAAACAAAAGCAAACAAAAACTCCAAGCCATCATTTTTATGACATTTATAAATATGAATGGCCCCACGGAATGTTTAGGCTATAATTCTTTGCTTTCTTTTATTATTATTTTTTTTTTGGAGGAGGCGGAGAGGGGAGGGGGTGGGGGAGGAGGGGCAGTATACTGCTTTACTCATGATCTGTACTTTATGGAGTGCATTTTCAGTTTCATATTGGCACTTTGGGGCACATGCTGTGTGCTGTGTGCTCTGTGTGTGTGTGTGTGTGTGTGTGTGTGTGTGTGTGTGTGTGAGAGAGAGAGGAGAGAGAGGAGAGAGAGAGAGAGAGAGAGAGAGAGAGAGAGAGAGAGAGAGAGAGAGAGAGAGAGAGAGAGAGAGAGAGAGAGAGAGAACTGAATTCACGGGAAATAATCCTTTCATCTGTTTCAATCCTGGCTGATCTCTTACTTCCCTTTCCATTGCACTACAGAACCGAAACTGAGCAAGAGCAGGAAACATCCTAGGACTACTTTAAGCCAGTTACTGGAATAGCGTGCAGTCTGTCTTTCTGATCAGAACATCTCGCTGAACTCCAACTAGAAAATTCCATTGATGAATAGAAAACATAGTTTCCTGGAAAGGCTGTGGTGCTTACGACCAGTTAAAACCAGTTGGGCTGTGACTGGATGTGTTTCAACGAGGAAGCCATATTTTATGCTGAGAGTGCTACTGAGTGTTTGCCAGACACTGTTTTAGATAACAGAAATAACCTAGTGTAAAAAAAAAAATGATGCATCCTATTTACTGAACCAGAAACAAAGAACCAGACCATCGACCACAATCACGATGGAAATAACTTGATCATTTTCTGCAAGATCAAGATGGCGACTGGAGGAGGCGACAGTGACACGGAAGCAGACGACACTGTGAATAAACTGAAGTGCGCCATTTGTTTGGAGCAGTACAGGCGTCCCAAACTTCTGCCGTGCTTTCACACGTTTTGTCAGAGCTGTCTTCAGAACATCGCCGGCACCTCCCCTTCTCTGGCCTGTCCTTCTTGCCGTTCACCTGTGCTGCTACCACCTGGGGGCGTCAAGGCTTTGCAGGTGAGAATTTAGGGCCTAGTTTAGAGGGTTTTATGACCATTGTGACAATTATCTAAGAAAAAGGTATTTTTTTTTGTTTTTTTTTGTTTAGGATGTTGTGAGAAGTGTCTTGGTTTGGGTGATTTAACCCCCCCAAAAGTATTGCCACTTCTTTAAGCTTTAACTATTAGATATGTGTGTGTGTGTGTGTGTGTGTGTGTGTGTGTGTGTGTGTGTGTGTGTGTGTGTGTGTGTGTGTGTGTATATTGTACCACTTTATGTCACAGCAGATTTCTCTGCGTGAAATTCGGGCTGCTCTCCCCCAGGGAGAGCGCGTCGCCACACGTGCAGCGCCTACCCATATTTTTTTCCTTTATCCGGCATGCAACTGTAATTGTCTCCCTATCAGAGTGGCTTTTTCTATAGAATCTTGCCAGAGTCACCCCCCTTGTTGCCGTGGGTTCTTTTTCGTGCGCTAAATAGTGATGTGTAACACACGGGACCCCGGTTTATCGTCTCATCCGAAAGACTAGCGCCCAGGCCACCACTCACGGTCTAATGGATGGGGGAAAAGTTTGGGGCCCAAACGGGGTACGAACCACCGCACACTCCGACCCGGACTTTTTGCTTTCTAGGCAAGGCACGTTACCACCTAGACCACCGATGTGTGCTCTGTGTGTGTGTGTGTGTGTGTGTGTGTGTGTGTGTGTGTGTGTGTGTGTGTGTGTGGAGGGGATATATATTTATCAGACAATGACATTTATTAGCTTTTATGACACAGGTACACTTCTGTAAATATTGTAGAAATTCCATTTGTGATACTTTGTCGATTTTTTTGCTTTAGTTTCCAAATCAAAACCTCTCTGTGTCAGTGTTTGTCTCTATGTCTGTCTCTGTCTCTCTTTCTGTGTATGTGTGTGTATGTGTGTGTGTATGTGTTTGTGCGGGCGTGTGTGTGTGTGTGTGTGTGTGTGTGTGTGTGTGTGTGTGTGTGTGTGTGTGTGTGTGTGTGTGTGTGTGTGTGTGTGCGCGCCATCGTTTAAAAGGGGTATAAAAACAAACCACAGCTCAAGCACTAGTCACAAATCAATTTTGGCCATAAACTGCTCTGAAAATGCATATGGGCTGTGGGATCCTCTTCACACAGTTTCCAAATCATGGACCATACAAATCAGAATCTGCTTTGATGCTACCTTAAAATTAAAGTATTTCATCGTGTTTTCCTTTCAAGGGACTCTGTCAATCATCCGTGTCTGTCTGCTGTCTGTCTGTCGGTCGGTCTCTGTGTGTCTGTCTGTCTGTCAGTCTGTCTGTCTGTCTGTCTCTGTCTCTCAGTCTCTCTATCTGTCGGTCTGTCTGTCTGTATCTCTCCCTGTCTCTCTCTCTCTCTCTCCCCCCCATCTCTCTCCATCTCTCTCCCTCCCCCCCATATCTCTCTCTCTCTCTCTCTCTCTCTCTCTCTCTCTCTCTCTCTCTCTCTCTCTCTCTCTCTCTCTCTCTCTCTCTCTCTCTCTCTTTCTTCCTCTCTCTCTTTCTCTCTCCCCCTCCCCCCCTCTCCCTCTCTCTCCCCTTTCTCTCTTTCAATATTGATCATTGATGTATAACTAACATTGTTTTTTTATCTCCGTTTCTTTCAGTCCAATTTCTACATTGAAGAAGACCTGAAAAACGCTGCCTCATCACCTCAGCCACTACTGTGCGATGTGTGTACAGAGGACAGGGAGGCCACTCACACATGTATTCAGTGCCAGCAGAGGTTTTGTCTCCCTTGCCGTACCTGCCATGACGGCATGAGACTTTGTCAAGGTCACACAGTTGTGCCTTTGACACCTGAAGATCAGGATGGGTGTGGGAAAGGCGGAGGCTCACCAGACAAGGCAGGTGACCAACCTCAACAGGTGTGCTCCAAACACCCTGATCAGCGACTTGTGCTGCACTGCAAACAGTGTCAGGCTGACATCTGCCTGCAGTGTAAGCTGACCCAGCATGACGGGCACCCTGCTGAAGACCTTGTGGACATCCAGGCCAAAGCCAGGACTGACCTGCAGGACATGCTGCAAGGCGTGGTGCAGCGGAGACAGCAGGTCAACCACTTGATTCTGGCCTTGAATGACAGATGCACCCGAGTGAACCAGCAGCAGGCCGAAACTGAACAAGAGCTGCGCAGTCGAGCGGACACTTTGCATCAGTGGGTGAGCAACTGCCTTGCTGAAGCAGCCACAAACGTCCAGACATCTGCCAAGGAAGTGGAGCAGAGTTTGCAGAATCAGGTAGAGCGCTTGCAAAACAAAGACAAGGCCCTAGAAGCTCAGGAGGATTTGATGCTGCGTGTGCTGAGGGGTGCTAAGGGGACCAACGCTGTGTCCTTGAAAGCACAGTTGTCTTCCAGCTGCTCGGACGATGCAGATCTGAAGCAAATCGAAAAAGAGCTGACGAAAGATTTTCCAAAATTCCACGTCCAGCACAGCACTTCGTCCGTCTGTCAGCTTCAACTGCGGGAGTTTATTGGCGCTTTGCAGCCAGTCCAGCCAGCACCGTGTCTGCTGCAGCCCGATGCTGCGTCTGACGGTGGAAGATCAGCGGACGGAAAATCTTCACCGAAGATTCAGGTGAATGCAGTCAAAGCACAACCCATAAAGAAGCTTGTCTATTCAACCAACGCACGGTCGTCAGTTGTTGCTATCTGTCCCATCAGTCGGAGCCGTCTTTGGGTGATGTACAAAAAGGGTACTTCTGTTCTCATGGGGCTTTTCGATGCTGATGGGCAAATGCTCACCACAGTGACGAATGCACAACTGTGCGATGGTCTCATAGCCGTTACTGCTGATGACGTTCTGTCTTGGAGATATAAGGACGGCGACAGACCAATACAAATGATTAGCCCTTCTGGTCAACTGAGCAGTCATGACTTTGGGATCACCATTGGGCATCTTGTAACCTGTGCAACAAATGACGCGCAATACATAAGGTTCGCTTACAAGCAAAATGTGCATCTGGTCGATTTTGTTGCCACAAGAGGTAAACTAACATATACAGTGAGAGATGTTGTGTGTCGTGATGCACCAGGGTTAGGTTGTCCCGGACACGTGTCCTGGAACATGGAATACTGCGTTTTTGTCATCTACGGCCAAGTCAAAATCTACGCTGCCAATGACAAGCTGTCAAAGCCCCTTGCTGAAGTGTGCTCCTACGCTCCCGCAAGGAAAACGGCGATAGACGCACGGTTTTGTCAGATCGACGAACAAGAGCAGTTGCTGGTCCTGGTTGAAAATGACAGAGTGCACGTTGTCGATCACCGACACGGAGGGACCTTTGTGCGGTATCTGGACACAGGCTCCCACAGTCTGGACGGCGCTCGGTGCATGGCCACGAACTTCCATCAGTACCTGTGGATAGGGTGCGATGGGGGGGAAGTGGTGATGGTCAGGCTGTGAGCTCTACACACCACAGGAGGCTGGCTTCCCTTCCTTCCCTGCCCGCACACCAAGCTGAAGTGTTTGTTGATGACTGTGTGCTCAGCCTGGGAAGAAAGACACAGCTGTTGTTGTTGTTGTTGTTGTTGTTGTTGTTGTAGTTGTTGTAGTAGTTGTTATTGTTGTTAATGTTCCTGCTGAGACCGTGGTAATGGTTGTTGATGTTGTCGTTGCTGTTGTTGTTGTTGTTGGTTTTTTTATTATTTTTTTTATTGATGTGTGCTGAACTTGAGAAAGAAGACTCGGTTGTTGTTGCTGGTGATAAGTGGTATTGGGGTGTTGATGTTGTTGCTGTTGTTGTTGCATTTGTTTTTGCTGCTGTTTGTATTGGTATCGGTAATGGTTTTGAAGATGTTTTCCCTTTGACTTTTATTTTGTCTTGGTAGTGGTGGTACTGGCATAGCCGTGTGTGTACACACACACGCACGCACGCACGCACACA
>CM060326.1:20288025-20320525 GCA_030674155.1 Stramonita haemastoma | reverse complement strand
ATCAAATCTGCGAAATCAAGATGGCGACTGGAGGAGGCGACAGTGACACGAAAGCAGACGACACTGTGAATAAACTGACGTGCGCCATTTGTTTGGAGCAGTACAGGCGTCCCAAACTTCTGCCGTGCTTTCACACGTTTTGTCAGAGCTGTCTTCAGAACATCGCCGGCACCTCCCCTTCTCTGGCCTGTCCTTCTTGCCGTTCACCTGTGCTGCTACCACCTGGGGGCGTCAAGCGTTTGCAGGTGAGATGTTTGGCCTAGTTTGTATTGCATTGCATGAGCCTACATTGTATTGTATTGTATTGTATTGCATTGCATTGCATTGCATTGTATTGCATTGCATTGTATTGTATTGTATTGTATTGTATATTTCTTTAAGTCAGGGCAGATTTCTCTACGTTTTGGCTGCTCTCCTTGCAGAAGAACGCCTGGCTACAAGAGCAGTTTTTGTTTTCCTGTTTGCAGCTGCATTTGTTTCCCTATCAGAGTGGGTTTTTTTCTACTTAATTTTGCCAAGGACAACTCCCTTGTTGCTATTGGTTTTTACGTGCGCTAAATAATTATGCATAACACACAGGATCTTGGTTTATCATCTCATCTGAAATACTAGCATCTAGACCACCACTCATGGTCGAATGGATAGGGGAAAAGTTTCAGGCTCAAATGGGGATCAAACCACCGCGTATTTCCAATTCGGACTTTTCTTGCTTTCTAGGCAGGTGCGTTACCTCCAGACCACTGATCCAGGTTTAGGGGATTTGATTTCTCAGGGCTGGGGATGTGGGATGTTTATGCTTCCCACATTTTATTAACTGTGAGACAGATACTACATACAAGATAGTGCGGAAAGTGTATTGTTTCTTGTAATATCATACTTTCGAATTTGATTACCTCTTCTGCTTGAACTCTATGTATATGTATACATCATGTGTATTCTTTTTTTCTTCTTCTTTTATGTTCAGAATAATGGAATAAGCACTCATGTGCTTTTTTACATGCAGTCCCCGTGTGTATGCAGTTTTTTAAAATCGTGTCAGCTGTTCCTACCGGCACAAGATGGCCTACTCTTACGAAAAGCGAAACAGGGTTTAATGTGTGCGTAAGATGTTCTGCGTGCGTTCGCACACGTGTGTGTGTGTGTGTGGGGTGTGTGTGTGTGTGTGTGTGTGTGTGTGTGTGTGGCACGCGCGCGCGTGTGTGTATGTGCGCACGTGCGCGCGCGTGTGTGTCATCGCGTGTGTGTATGTGTGTGTGTGTGTGTGTGTGTGTGTGTGTGTGCGCGCGCGCGCTCGCGCACGTGCGCACGTTTTAGCGTGCATGAGTGTATGCATGCATGTGTGTATATGTCTACATGTGTGTGTATGCGTGTACGTGTGTGTGTGTGTGTGTGTGTGTGTGTGTGTGCGTGCGTGCGTGCGTGCGTGCGAGCGTGCGTGCGTGCGTGTGTGTGTGTGTGTGTGTGTGATAAAAGAACATGCATTTTCATCTTGGCTTTGGTAGGCGACAGACAGATTTTTCTTAAGTAAAGAATTTCCATTGTGTCGTAACATGTTGCATATCTGCTACACTGAAGAAGCTGTGACTGAACAGTAAGAGAGGTGGGGGAGGGGGGAGATTTGGCGCTTCTTAAGAACATGTAAGTTCATAATTTTCCACACTGTTATGTGGCCACTTGTGAAAGTGGATGCTACTTAGTAACATGATACTATTATGCGTACCATACTTGCACTTTCAAACCTCCCCTATTGTACAGTTAGGTCTTTGTGGTGTAAACCCAACGTGGCACAGAGAAAGTGGAGTGATGAAATAGTATTCCACGGAACACATGAAAAGAGATATTAACAAGACACACAAGGAATTAGTCAAGTTGGTGTAGTGCCAGGCACACTTTCTATAATTATCATAGGTATTCCCACAATTAGTTTGTGTAATTTTCACTTTGCTTTTAGTTTTCACCCCCCCCCTTTTTTTGTGGACATGGATAAATTCCTCAAATCAGAATGCAGCTGCCTTAATGGAGAGCCAAATCTGTGGCATATGCAAAACTCTCACCATTGGTGAATCTCAGAGCTGTAGCCCAGGAACAACAACAACAACAAACAATAAGCTTTTACTTTTAGCTTGTTGTTGCTCTATTGTAAGTGGGATATGTGTATGACTTCTTTGAATAAACTGTTGCTTAAACCACCGAACAACAAACACAACCCAAAACAAAAAAACAAAAAGCAGGTCCACAAACATCAAATCAACAATCAGTTTGCTTGCTACTTTTTGGCACTTGCTGACATGATCATCCTTTTTGATTTATGACTATCTTTTTAATGATTTGTCGTTGTATATATATATATATATATATATATATATATATATATATATATATATATATATATATATATATATATATATATATATATATATATATATATATAGCTTTAGCATGATCTTGTGTTTTTTGTTTCAGTCCAATTTCTACATTGAAGAAGACCTGAAAAACGCTGCCTCATCACCTCAGCCACGACTGTGTGATGTCTGTACAGAGGACAGGGAGGCCACTCACACATGTATTCAGTGCCAGCAGAGGTTTTGTCTCCCTTGCCGTACCTGCCATGACGGCATGAGACTTTCTCATGGTCACACAGTTGTACCTTTGACCCCTGAAGATCAGGATGGGTGTGGGAAAGGCGGAGCGCCACCAGACAAGGCAGGTGACCAACCTCAACAGGTGTGCTCCAAACACCCTGATCAGCGACTTGTGCTGCACTGCAAACAGTGTCAGGCTGACATCTGCCTGCAGTGTAAGCTGACCCAGCATGACGGGCACCCTGCTGAAGACCTTGTGGACATCCAGGCCAAAGCCAAGACCAGTCTTCAAGACAAGCTCCAGGAGGTGACACAACAGCGGCAGCAGATAAGCCACTTGATTGTCGCCCTGGACGGCAGACGTGACAAGCTAGCACAGCAGCAGCAGGACACAGAACGAGAGTCCCAAGAGCGAGCTGATACTCTGCGTCAGTGGGTGAACCAGTCCGCTGATGACATGCTGACCAGCATCAGGACAACCACGAGGGAACTGGACAAACCCCTGCATGATCAGATAGAGCAGCTGAAGAACAAAGACCTCGCGCTTCAAGCTCAGCAGGAGCATATGGCACGGGTGCTGAAGGATGGCCAGAATCCCGACATTGTGTCTCTGGAAGCCCAGCTCTCCGCCAGTCTTTTGCCTAGCACGGATTTCAGCCAAATCGAGAAGGCGCTGACAGCAGAAATTCCTAAACTGGAGGTTAAACACAGCACTTCTGCAGTGAGTCAGATGCAACTGCGGGAGTTTGTTGGGGTCTTGCTGCCAATGCACCCAGAGTCACTGCCTCTGCAGCCGAGTTCTGCTGGGGTTTCCACAGAATCAACAAACTCTCAATCTCTGAAGAGTCCCGTCATTGCGAAAAAGAAGCCTCCAAGAGAGTTGGAGTATTCAAAAAACCCAGAGTCTTCAATCATAGCCATGTGTCCTATCAGTCAGAACCGTCTTTGGGTCATGTACTCTCCTGCCAAAGGAGCTGCTGTTCTCATGAAGCTGTTTGATGCTGATGGCCAGGTGCTTGCCACAGTTAAAAATGCAAAATCCTGCTCTGGACTCATTCCCATTACAGACGACAACATCTTGGCATGGATCCGTTGTGATCAGAAAGCACCACTTCAGACGATAAGTCCTGATGGAAAACTGAGCAGTCATAATTTGGGGATGGATATTAGTAACATTGCCTCTTGTGCAACAAACAAAAAATCTTTCTTGAAAGAAATTGGGGTCAGTGAGGTTTATGAAGTAAAATTCACATTGAACGATAGGCTAACGGTGTCAAAAGTTACACGTTCATGGGAAAACTCCTCAGGGATCAGTTGCTCAGGGCATGCATCTTCTGAGAGTGAATATATCGCTTTTGCTGTTGATGGTGATGTAGAGGTTTATGACAACTCCACTTATTCAAGTTCTGACCCATTTTCTTCATACACTCGTAAACAGAGCAGGCCAATGGATGTTCGCTTTTGCCAGGTTGATGGAAAAGAACAGCTGTTGGTCCTCGTGAATGATGACAGAGTGCACGTTGTGGACCACACTGATGGCGGGGCGTTTGTACGTTACCTCGACACAAGACCTCTCAAGTTGAATGGACTTCAGCGCCTGGCCACTAACTTTGACCAGCGCTTGTGGATTGGTTGTAGAGGGGGGACAGTGGCCGTAGTGGACCTGTAAACCTTGGTAACCGGCTGTACTTCTGACGTCGATGCTGACGGTGTGATACTAACGCCATGTCCAAACCTTGGAGACAGAATGTTTGCCTTGACATGTGGATAGAGCTGAGTACATTACTATTTTGGTGTTATATACACGATGTGCTGCTGACACCATGTCCACACCTTGGGGCGGAGTGTCTACCTCCTCACGTGGACCAGCTGTGTGTTAAAGTACTGATACACAGGTGATGTACTTCTGATGCAGTGTTGAACGTGAACGTTGCATTACATAACAGCAACACCGTTTTACTCCGAAGGGAAAAATTTGAATAAAAAAGAAACAAGAGCAACTTGACAATAGATAGATACAGTGTGAAATTAGAATGGTGTCGTTTTAGTCTAGAGGGGGGGAAATCCCAATTAAAAAATTAAAAAAAAAGAAAAAATATGACACCTTTCCTTTCAGAATTAAAAGCGGTGGGATTTTCTATCCCATATTTATACGTTACTTGGGTAATAACATATCTGATAGACTTTTCTGGAAGAGTATTCAATGGTAAAATGAAACTGTAGCCCTTAACACTCGTGTACATGATTGTGTCTCGCAGACAGGCAAGTGTGCATAGTTATTGTCTATATTGTAAGGTTTTCTGCTTTGTATTGATTTGTTGTAAATAATGAAATGGGGGCTGGAGAGCCTAGTGGTTAGAGCGTTAAGCTTGCCTTCTGACTGCACAGGTTCGAGCCACCGCTTAGACACCAGTTAGGGAGGATTTTTTCCCGTTCAGTAAAATCAATACCAATTCCACTCCCTCGATAATCTTCTAGATGAGACTGTAAGCTTTCCCCGTATAAACGCAAAGTATCTTGCACACATGTTAAAACCCGTTCCGCCTTAAAAAGAGTAGGTCAATGTGTGCTGGTAGGAAAAAATAAAAGAGCCACATGCACACTGATATCGCCTTTAGACAACCCAGACGTCGGAATGCGGCTACCTTAATATGGGCAAACTACCTGGAAAGGAAACTGAGATCATTGTGTATTTAGATTTTGTTTTTAAAACTTGTTTCGCTTCTCAGATGGTAAGAGTCAACTCATCGTATTTTTGCTCACCCTGTACCGTGTATATGTAGGTGAGGTATGATTTAAAGTCCCCGATTCCATGACAGAATATTCGTTCACCTTCACCTTCACCTGTCCCGTAGTCTTGTAGACCGTGGGGGAACCACTGAAGATTTTGCAACCAGCTTCCTCGACTCCTTGTAGTTTTCAGCTTTCCTTAGTAAATCGTTCTAACCAAGGCCAGTCCACTCTCTGATGTTGTCTTCCCATCGTTTTTTCTGTCTGCCTCTTTGTCTCCTTCCTTTTACTGTTCCCCGTAAGACAGTCTTTGCCAGTCCAGATGTTCGTGTGACGTGCCCGTATCACTTGAATTTGCGGGCTTTTTCCACTGAAGTCAGGAGCTCTTCGTATACCCCGATGGCTTTTTGAAATCTGGCTTTCATTTCCTCATTAGTGATGTGATCTCTGTATCTGTGTATGAGATAGAAGAAGTTTGCAAAAGCATTATTCGTCTCCCTTGCCTGTATCCTTCTTTCAATGTCTGCTGTTATGGCCCACGTGTCACACGCATATGGACATGGCCAGGAAATGCATCAGTCAGAATAACACAATTTCATCAAAAGCGTCTGTAGAAAATGAAACAAAAAGACTGGGTTACAATTTTCAAAAACTCTTAGAATAACCTCCCCCCCTTTTTCTGCTGTTGTTATTGACGGACGCTACAGATGAGTGGGTAACTGTGTTTACCCTCCATCCCATGGGCTCATGAGATCGTGGGTTCGAATCTCGACGGTGGCAGCTGGTGAATTATGCCTCAAGAATGGGGATTTTTAAGATCCCCAGTATCAACATAAAGCCCTGACCTGCCCTGCCAGTATCTTGAATTAGATCCGAGTTCGAGCCACCATCACAATTTCGTGGCTAAAATGAGAAAATAAACTTTAGATCCTTCTTCTTCGAACGCTCAGACAACAACTATTGTTGTCTGTCATATGAGCGAAAATGCGTTGCGCTGACGGGAGGCGCCTGACAAGTCAGGCCCAGCACATCTCGACAGCAGCATGGGAGAGAACTGGTATCTTAGAAGTTTTACTAGAAAAGATAGGAGAGTGGACCAAGAAGGCAGAAAATAGACAAGAAGGAGGTGGCAGGAAAAAAAGGAGCAAAGCAGAAAGAAAGAGAGAGGGACAGAAAAGAGGGAATTTTTAGCTCGGAATTTCCAGAAGGTGAGGATGCTTTTATACTGACAGGCCCCCGGCATCCCCACGGGGGATTCAAATCCATTATGATATTAGTGAATATGAATTACTGTTATCTTTCAGAGAGATTACACACTATTGACACTGTATTATTATTTTATGTCATGTTGTTTGCTTGTTACTACTCGTTGCATGTCCAACAACAGCATGTAGAATGTGTGCTTTGGTTTCTTGCCATATGTTTTCATTTCCACGCTTCATTCTATTTTTGTATATTTTTTTTTAAAAGACTGGCTTGTTGTTATGGTACAAAGAAACTGGAATGCCGACATATGTATAATCATTCTGTGTATATGATGTTTTATGTTAGAATAATCTGTGATATGTTAGCGTACAAATGATTTAAGTGTTGTACTAACATGTTTTATTCTTTTATGGAAACTTTGCTCATGTAGTTTGGTTTCTTGTCTTGCTTTGTGCATTTTTCTTTCTTAATTCTCCTTGGAGAACACAGTAGCCTGGTGTCTACAGCATCGCACTCGCGATCTGACAGTATGAGTTCAAATCCATGTTCAAACCACCACTGTAATCCTGTTCATGGGGATTTTTTCACCCGAAGTTAACATCAGTACCAACTCCACTCCCCCGAAAGTCCTTAAGATGAGGCTATATGTCGAGGTCCCGTGTGTGAAGACACGCAGAACATCTTACGCACAAATTAAAACTCGTTCCACCTTTCGGAAGAGTGGGCCACTATGTGCCGGTAGGAAAGGATGAGAAAACTTTCAAAAGACACATACATACAGGGATCATTTTTGTATTTCACGTCTGTTCACTGTTAGTGGTATGCACATGGGGTATCAAGCGACCAGTGCTTTTTCCATCATCCCCAAAATAAGAGAATTTAGATTTGGTTCTTATGTCTGTCTGTCTCTCTATCTGTCTGTCTTTGTCTGCCTGTCTGTCTGTCTGTTTGTATGTCTGTCTGACTGTGTCTCTGTCTGTCTGTCTGTATGTATGTATGTCTGTCTCTCTTTCTCTCTGTGTATCTCTGTGTGTCTCTCTGTGTCTCTCTGTCTCTGTCTCTGTGTCTGTCTGTCTGTCTGTCTGTCTGTCTGTCTGTATGTCTGTCTGTCTGTCTGTCTGTCTGTCTGTCTGTCTGTCTGTCTGTCTGTCTGTCTGTCTGTCTGTCTGTCTGTCTGTCTCTCTCTCTCTCTCTCTCTCTCTCTCTCTCTCTCTCTCTCTCTCTCTCTCTCTCTCTCTCTCTCTCTCTCTCTCTCTCTCTCTCTCTCTCTCTTTCTCCCCCTCTCTCTCTCTCCCTCCCTCTGTTCTCTCTCTCTCTCTCCCTCTTCCCCCCTCTCTCTCTCACTGTCACTGTCTTTTTCTCTTTGTCGCAATAAATTGACAATATATTGTTTGGCCCCACGCCACATCAATGCATATGAATAACTGTAATCAATCTACGTGATTATAAACTGTTGACACTGTCTTTATACTACAGCAGCATCGTGGAATATTGTCTGCTTGTTACTATTCTGTGCATGTTTGAAGAACAGCATGTATTAATGTTTTGTGTTTTTGGCTTCTGCCATATTATGTTCATGTTTCCATGCTTCGTTCTGTGTTTCGAACATGGTTAAAAGACTGGTTTGTTATTGTGGTTCACAGCAGGCAAAATGCAGCCTGCGGTTTGTTTTTTGTTTTTTGTTTTTTTTAATGTTCTGTGTGGAGTTGCAAGTATGATAGCAGTTATTGCTTTACTACCATGCATGTCAATGATGAAAAGATTGCTCTTGTGATTTGTATTCTTGCTTTGCTTTATTACATAAGTAGTAGTAGTAGTAGTAGTAGTAGTAGTAGTAGTAGTAGTAGTAGTAGTAGTAGTAGTAGTAGTAGTAGTAGTAGTAGTGGTCGTCGTCGTCGTTGTCGTCGTCGTCGTCGTCGTCGTCGTAGTAGTAGTAGTAGTAGTAGTAGTAGTAGTAGTAGTAGTAGTAGTAGTAGTAGTAGTGGTAGTAGTAGTCTTTAAATTAACGTCCGTGCACAGTTTGTGATTTGGACGGCAAAAAAAACAAATCAAGTACAAACAAATAACTACCTATCAACAAGCAAGATTAACAGAATTTAAAGATATCTACTGAACACAGAATAAAATAAACATAACGTTATCTCTAGCATTAACTCAGCATCAAGGAGAATGTGCGATAATGCTTTCTCGCCTTCAAAAGATGGTAAAATATCTTTAAAACCTGGGCATTCAAAAGTATATGTTGATTTGTAAATCTTTTACCACAAGGGCACAATGCATTCTTACTAAATTATGTTTTAAAAGCGTCCAGTTTTACCCTGTAAAACAAAGATGTGATGGTTCTACTAATATGTGAAGGGGTCTTATTGCGATAGAAATTGTGATATAAAACTGCTGTGTCATCTAAGCATTGTAAGTATTTCGTAAGTTTTGTAAGAATTAAGTAAGAATTGTAAGTACATAAGTATTTCTCTCTCTCTCTCTCTCTCTCTCTCTCCTCCTCTCTCTCCTCTCTCTCTCTCTCTCTCTCTCTCTCTCTCTCTCTCTCTCTCTCTCTCTCTCTCTCTCTCTCTTCCCCCCCCCCTTTCTGCTTCATTTCTGTTAATCTGTTTTTTGTTTAAGTGGATTTTGGTTCTGTTTTTTTTTTATTTCTTTGTTTGTGTGCGGGTTTGTTTGTTTGTTTTTTTGAAATATTTTTTAAAAATATTGTTTTGATAGATGGCTTGATGAAAAACGCAAATTTATTGCTTACCCAATGAACCATCTGGAAATAAAATTTTGATTTGATTTAATTTGATTTGATTTGATTTGATTTCTGTGTGTGTGTGTGTGTGTGTGTGTGTGTGTCTGTGTGTGTGTGTGTGTGTGTGTGTGTGTGTGTGTGTGTGTGTGTGTGTGTGTGTGTGTGTGCTCTCGCGTGAAGTCCAGTCCAGTCCAGTCTACTCGAGTCCAGTCCATATGATCTTTATTGAGAGACAAAGATTAAGTTTACAAAACTTTTTTTCATCCTGCCCTAATAAAAGAATCAAGACAATTGACTTATAAAAGCAAACAAAGGCCAATGTTAATCTATGTTGAAAAGAAACTAGACAATGAAAAAGAGAAGAACAAGTCCACACCTGACATTATAACAATTGACAAAGCAAGTCAAAAGTAAAATAACTTTGAACACAAAGAAAAAATGTTTTTAGAATTTATCCATTAGACGTTTCTTTGAAAGTTTAAACAAAACCTTTTTGTTTTGAAGGAGCTAGTTTAAAAAGGAAGGTAAATTATTTCACAATGTGCTTCCTGATTAAGCAAGGCTTGAACTTAACAGAGATAGAAAGAGAATCACAATTTTCTTTGGGGCTTTTCCATGTATTAAATTGTACATACATAAATAATGGTTGAAATATAGACTGTGTTTGAGTGGGAGAATATCTTACTTTTAAAGTTGGCGGGAGTCAGCGAAGTAGGTTTCAATCTTATTAGTTTGACAGCTATTAATGTAGGTGTATTACATGCTTTAGGTTTGTTCCACTAGCACCATCCCATAAAGAAGCATAATGTATAACACATAGAATATGAACGTGAAAGAATAGTTTTCATGATTAAAGATTTAGAAAATTCTTGTGTTTCTGTGTGTGTGTGTGTGTGTGTGTGTGTGTGCGCGCGCGCGCGCGCGCGCGTGTGTGTGTGTGTGTGTGTGTGTGTTGGTGGGGGGAAGTAGTGTGCATAATCAACGAGAGGTAACCCATTCTTCTGTCTTATTCGAGGTAGTATTGTTACCTCCCTTACCATTACACTGTCAGAACTGAAACTGAACAAGGACAGGAAAAACCCAGACTATGTTTAGCGAGTCACTGGAATAGCGAGAAACTGGTCTTTCTATTGCAGAAATCTCGCTGAACTCCAACTAGACATTTCTATTTTTGAACAGACAGCATAGCTTCCGTGAAATTGCGTAACCAGATGAAACCAGTTTTGCTATTATTATAACTGTTGGTAGGATGTGGCAGGCGTGCTAGATGTGAATTTAAACTTGTTGGTAGATACTGTTTCTGATCAAACTTCAATAGCAGAAATGAGCTAGTCAAAAATGATGCATCTTTCTTGCTGGACCCAAACACAAAAACCAGACTATCAACCTTCTTTATGATGGAAATAACTTGATCAAATCTGCGAAATCAAGATGGCGACTGGAGGAGGCGACAGTGACACAAAAGCAGACGACACTGTGAATAAACTGACATGCGCCATTTGTTTGGAGCAGTACAGGCGTCCCAAACTTCTGCCGTGCTTTCACACGTTTTGTCAGAGCTGTCTTCAGAACATCGCGGGCACCTCCCCTTCTCTGGCCTGTCCTTCTTGCCGTTCACCTGTGCTGCTACCACCTGGGGGCGTCAAGCGTTTGCAGGTGAGATGTTTGGCCTGGTTTGTATTGCATTGCACTAGCCTACATTGTATTGTATTGTATTGTATTGTATTGTATTGTATTGCATTGTATTGTATAGTATTGCATTGTACTGTATTATATTGTAATGTATTGCATTGTATTGTATTGTATTGCATTGCATTGTATTGTATTGTATTGTATTGTATTGTATATTACTTTAAGTCAGGGCAGATTTCTCTACGTTTTGGCTGCTCTCCTTGCAGAAGAAGGCCTGGCTACAAGAGCAGTTTTTCTTTTCCTGTTTGCAGCTGCATTTGTTTCCCTATCAGAGTGGCTTTTTTCTACTTAATTTTGCCAAGGACAACTCCCTTGTTGCTATTGGTTTTTACGTGCGCTAAATAATTATGCATAACACACAGGATCTTGGTTTATCATCTCATCTGAAATACTAGCATCTAGACCACCACTCATGGTCGAATGGATAGGGGAAAAGTTTCAGGCTCAAATGGGGATCAAACCACCGCGTATTTCCAATTCAGACTTTTCTTGCTTTCTGGGCAGGTGTGTTACCTCCAGACCACTGATCCAGGTTTAGGGGATTTGATTTCTCAGGGCTGGGGATGTGGGATGTCTATGCTTCCCACATTTTATTAACTGTGAGACAGATACTAGATACAAGATAGTGCGGAAAGTGTATTGTTTCTTGTAATATCATACTTTCGAATTTGATTACCTCTTCTGCTTGAATTCTATGTATATGTATACATCATGTGCATTCTAGTTTTTTTTTTCTTTTATGTTCAGAATAATGGAATAAGCACTCATGTGCTTTTTTACATGCAGTCCCCGTGTGTATGCAGTTTTTGTAAATCATGTCAGCTGTTCCCACCGGCACAAGATGGCCTACTCTTACGAAAAGCGAAACAGGGTTTAATGTGTGCGTAAGATGTTCTGCGTGCGTTCGCACACGTGTGTGTGTGTGTGTGTGTGTGTGTGTGTGTGTGTGTGTGTGTGTGTATGTGTGTGTGTGCACGCGCGCGCGTGTGTGTATGTGCGCGCGTGCGCGCGCGTGTGTGTCATCGCGTGTGTGTGTATGTGTGTGTGTGTGTGCGCGCGCGCGCTCGCGCACGTGCGCACGTTTTAGCGTGCATGAGTGTGTGCATGCATGTGTGTATATGTCTACATGTGTGTGTATGCGTGTACGTGTGTGTGTGTGTGTATGTGTGTGTGTGTGTGTGTGTGTGCGTGCGTGCGTGCGTGCGTACGTGCGTGCGTGTGTGTGTGTGATAAAAGAACATGCATTTTCATCTTGGCTTTGGTAGGCGACAGACAGATTTTTCTTAAGTAAAGAATTTCCAATGTGTCGTAACATGTTGCATATCTGCTACACTGAAGAAGCTGTGACTGAACAGTAAGAGAGGTGGGGGAGGGGGGAGATTTGGCGCTTCTTAAGAACATGTAAGTTCATAATTTTCCACACTGTTATGTGGCCACTTGTGAAAGTGGATGCTACTTAGTAACATGATACTATTATGCGTACCATACTTGCACTTTCAAACCTCCCCTATTGTACAGTTAGGTCTTTATGGTGTAAACCCAACGTGGCACAGAGAAACTGGAGTGATGAAACAGTATTTCACGGAACACATGAAAAGAGATATTAACAAGACACACAAGGAATTAGTCAAGTTGGTGTAGTGCCAGACACACTTTCTATATCATAGGTATTCCCCCAATTAGTTTGTGTAATTTTCACCTTGCTTTTAGTTTTCACCCCCCCCCCCTTTTTTTGTGGACATGGATAAATTCCTCAAATCAGAATGCAGCTGCCTTAATGGAGAGCCAAAACAGTGGCATACACAAAACTCTCACCATTGGTGAATCTCAGAGCTGTAGCCCAGGAACAACAACAACAACAAACAATAAGCTTTTACTTTTAGCTTGTTGTTGCTCTATTGTAAGTGTGTATATGTGTATGACGTCTTTGAATAAAATGTTGCTCAAATCAGAAAACAATAAACAAACCCCAAAGCAAAACAAAAAAGCAAGGCCAAAAAAATCAAATCAACAATCATTCTGCTTGTTACTTTTTCGCGCTTGTTGATCATCCTTTTTGACTGATGACCATCTTTTTAATGAATTGTCAATATATATATATATATATATATATATATATATATATATATATATATATATATATATATATATATATATATATCTTTAGCATGATTTTGCTTTTTTGTTTCAGTCCAATTTCTACATTGAAGAAGACCTGAAAAACGCTGCCTCATCACCTCAGCCACTACTGTGCGATGTGTGTACAGAGGACAGGGAGGCCACTCACACATGTATTCAGTGCCAGCAGAGGTTTTGTCTCCCTTGCCGTAAGTATCATGACGCCTTCAAATCTTGTCGTGATCACACAGTTGTACCTTTGACCCCTGAAGATCAGGATGGGTGTGGGAAAGGCGGAGCGTCACCAGACAAGGCAGGTGACCAACCTCAACAGGTGTGCTCCAAACACCCTGATCAGCGACTTGTGCTGCACTGCAAACAGTGTCAGGCTGACATCTGCCTGCAGTGTAAGCTGACCCAGCATGACGGGCACCCTGCTGAAGACCTTGTGGACATCCAGGCCAAAGCTAAGACCAGTCTTCAAGGCAAGCTCCAGGAGGTGACACAACAGCGGCAGCAGATAAGCCACTTGATTGTCGCCCTGGACGACAGACGTGACAAGCTAGCACAGCAGCAGCAGGACACAGAACGAGAGACCCAAGAGCGAGCTGATACTCTGCGTCAGTGGGTGAACCAGTCCGCTGATGACATGCTGACCAGCATCAGGACAACCACGAGGGAACTGGACCAACCCCTGCAGGATCAGATAGAGCAGCTGAAGAACAAGGACCTCGCGCTTCAAGCTCAGCAGGAGCATATGGCACGGGTGCTGAAGGATGGCCAGAATCCTGACATTGTGTCTCTGGAAGCCCAGCTCTCCTCCAGTCTTTTGCCAAGCACGGATTTCAGCCACATCGAGAAGGAGCTGACAGTAGATATTCCCAAACTGGGAGTGATACACAGCACGTCTGCAGTGAGTCAGCTGCAACTGCGGAAGTTTGTTGGGGTCTTGCAGCCAGTGAACCCAGAGTCACTGCCTCTGCAGCCAATTTCTGCTGGGGTTTCCACAATTTCAACAATTAGTACATCACAGATACCAAATCCAAATCGGAAAAAGCCTTCACATCAGCCAAGAGAGTTTCGGTATTCAAAAAACCGAAAGTCTTCAATCATAGCCATGTGTCCTATCAGTCAGAACCGTCTTTGGGTCATGTACTATCCTGCAAATGATGCTGCTCCACTGTTGAAGCTGTTTGACATCCATGGTGAAGTACTTACCACCATAGAAAATGTGAAGCAGTGCTCTGGACTGATTACAATCCTCAGTGACACTATCATGTCCTGGAATCATCAAAGTTTGGGTCAACCAGTACAGCTGATTGATCATCGCGGAGAACTGAGCATTGAGAGTTTGGGGATTTCCATTGGTCACCTGATGAATAATGCAACAAATGACCGGCAGTATCTAAGAATTCCTGGTCAGAACAAATTGTGTTGGGCCAACTTTTCAAAATCAGGTAAGTTGGAATGTACACAATCTAATATATTTTGTGACACAGCACCATCAGTAAAATGCCCAGGGCATGTATCATCTAAAGAGAAGTTTGTTGCCTTTATTAATGAAGGCAAAGTGCTTGTGTACTGCAAAGACAGCACAGAAATCACTCGTCCATTTTCCTCGTATACACCAAAAAAAGCGGTACCAGTTGACCTGCGCTTCTGTCAAATCGATGGACAAGAAAGACTGGTTGTCCTCGTTAAGGATCATAACCACTTGCACGTCGTTGACCACACTGATGGCGGGGTGGTTATTCGTTACCTCAACACAGGAGTTGAGAGTCCGAAAACATTGCAGTACCTGGCTACTAACTTTGACCAGTACATCTGGATTGGCTGTAGAGGGGGGACAGTGGTCGCAGTAGACCTGTAAAGCGTGGTCACCGGCTGTACTTCTGACGTCGATGCTGACGGTGTGATACTAACGCCATGTCCAAACCTTGGAGACAGAACATTTGCCTTGACATGTGGATAGAGCTGAGTACATTACTATTTTGGTGTTATATACACGATGTGCTGCTGACACCATGTCCACACCTTGGGGCGGAGTGTCTACCTCCTCACGTGGACCAGCTGTGTAAAGTACTGATACACAGGTGATGTGCTTCTGATGCATTGTTGAACGTGAATGTTGCATTACATAAGAGCAACGTCGTTTTACTCCGAAGGGAAAAATTTGAATAACAAAGAAACAAGAGCAACTTGACAATAGATAGATACAGTGTGAAATTAGAATGGTGTCGTTTTAGTGTAGAGGGGGGGAAATCCCAATTCAAAAATAAAAAAAGAAAAAATATGACACCTTTCCCCCCAGAATTAAAAGCTGTGGGATTTTCTATCCCATATTTAAACGTTACTTGGGTAATAAAATATCTGATCGACTTTTCTGGAAGAATATTCAACGGTAAAATGAAACTGTTACCCTTAACACTCGTGTACATGATTGTGTCTCGCAGACAGGCATGTGTGTGCAGGCTTTGTCTGTACTGTAAGGTTTTCTGCTTTGTATTGATTTGTTGTAAATAATGAAATGGGGGCTGGAGAGCCTAGTGGTTAGAGCGTTAAGCTTGCCTTCTGACTGCACAGGTTCGAGTCACCGCCCAGACACCAGTTAGGGAGGATTTTTCCCCATTATGTTAACATTAATACCAATTCCACTCCCTTGAAAATCTAGGTGAGACTTTAAACTTTCCCCGTATATGAACGCTCGCAGAGCATCTTGCACACATGTTAAAATCCATTACACCTTTCCAATAGTAGGTCAATGTGTTCTGGTAGGAACAAATAAAAGAACCACATGCACTCTGATATCGTCTGTAGACAACTCAGACGTCGGAATGCGGCTACCTTAATATGGGCAAACTACCTTGAAAGGAAACTGAGAGCATTGTGTATTTAGATTTTGTTTTTAAAACTTGTTTCGCTTCTCAGATGGTAAGAGTCATCTCATCGTGCTTTTGCTCACCCAATACCCTGTATATGTAGGTGAGGTATGATTAAAAGTCCCCAATTCCATGACAGAATATTCGTTCACCTTCACCTTCACCTATCCCGTAGTCTTGTAGACCGTGGGGGCACCACTGAATATTTTGCAACCAGCTTCCTCGACTCCTTGTAGTTTTCAGCTAGGCCAGTCCACTCTCTGATGTTGTCTTCCCATCGTTTTCTCTGTCTGCCTCTTCGTCTCCCGCCACTTACAGTTCCCTGTAGATTGTCTTGGCCAGTCCAGATGTTCGTGTGACGTGCCCGTATCACTTAAATTTGCGGGCTTTTTCCACTGAAGTCAGCAGCTCTTCGTATACCCCGATGACTTTTTGAATTCTGGCTTTCATTTCCTCATTAGTGATGTGATCTCTGTATCGGTGTATGAGATAGAAGAAGTTTGCAGAAGCATTATTCGTCTCCCTTGCCTGTATCCTTCTTTCAGTGTCTGCTGTTATGGTCCACGTGTCACACACGCATATGGACATGGCCAGGAAATGCATCAGTCAGAATAACACCATTTCATCAAAAGCGTCTGTAGAAAATGAAACAAAAAGACTGGGTTACAATTTTCAAAAACTCTTAGAATAACCTCCCCCCCCCCTTTTTCTGCTGTTGTTATTGACGGACGCCACAGATGAGTGGGTAACTGTGTTTACCCTCCATCCCATGGGCTCATGAGATCGTGGGTTCGAATCTCGGCGGTGGCAGCTGGTGAATTATGCCTCAAGAGTGGGGATTTTTAAGATCCCCAGTATCAACATAAAGCCCTGACCTGCCCTGCCAGTATCTTGAATTAGATCCGAGTTCGAGCCACCATCACAATTTCGTGGCTAAAATGAGAAAATATTCTTTAGATCCTTCTTCTTCGAACGCTCAGACAACTATTGTTGTCTGTCATATGAGCGAAAATGCGTTGCGCTGACGGGAGGCGCCTGACAAGTCAGGCCCAGCACATCTCGACAGCAGCATGGGAGAGAACGGTTATTTTAGAAGTTTTACTAGAAAAGATAGGAGAGTGGACCAAGAAGGCAGAAAATAGACAAGAAGGAGGTGGCAGGAAGAAAAGGAGCAATGCAGAAAGAAAGAGAGAGGGACAGAAAAGAGGGAATTTTTAGCTCGGAATTTCCAGAAGGTGGGGATGCTTTTTATACTGACAGGCCCCCGGTATCTCCGCGGGGGATTCAGATTTATTATGATATTAATGAATATGAATCACTGTTATCTATCGGAGAGATTACACACTATTGACACTGTATTATTATTTCATGACATGTTGTTTGCTTGTTACCGCTCGGTGCATGTCCAACAACAGCATGTAGAATGTGTGCTTTGGTTTCTGCCATTATGTTTTCATTTCCACGCTTCATTCTATTTTTATACATTTTTTAAAAAAAGACTGGCTTGTTGTTATGGTACAAAGAAACTGATATGCCGACATATGTATAATCATTCTGTGTATATGATGTTTTATGTTAGTATAATCTGTTATATGTTAGCGTACATATGATAATTGCTGTATTAACATGTTTTCTAGTCTTGTCTTTCGGATGAGACGATAAACTGAGGTCCCTTGTGCTACACATCATTATTTAGCGGACGTAAAAGAACCCACGGCAACAAGGGGCTGTCCCTGGCAACATTCTGTAGAAAAAGCCACTCTTATAGGGAAACATATACAGTTGCAGACAGGAAAAAGAAAAAAAAATGGGTAGGCGCTGCACTTGTGGCGACACGCTCTCCCCGGGGAGAGCAGCCCGAATTTCACGCAGAGGAATCTGCTGTAACATAAAGTGGTATAAAATAAAATAAAATATGGAAACTTTGCTCGTGCAGTTTGGTTTCTTGTCTTACTTTGTGCATTTTTTCTTCTTAATTCTCTTTGGAGAACACAGTGGCCTGGTGGCTACAGCATTGCACTCGCGATCTGACAGCATGAGTTCAAATCCATGTTCAAACCACCACTGTAATCCTGTTCATGGGGATTTTTCACCCGGAGTTAACATCAGTACCAACTCCACTCCCCCGAAAGTCCTTAAGATGAGGGTATATGTCGAGGTCCCGTGTGCGAAGGCATGCAGAACATCTTACGCACACACTAAAACCCGTTCCACCTTTCGGAAGAGTGGGCCACTATGTGCCGGTAGGAGAGGATGATAAAACTTTCAAAAGTCACATGCATACAGGGATCGCTTTTGTATTTTACGTCTGTTCACTGTTAGTGGTATGCACATGGGGTATCAAGCGACCAGTGCTTTTTCCATCATCTCCAAAATAAGAGAATTCAGATTTGGTTCTTATGTCTGTCTGTCTTTGTCTGCCTGTCTGTCTGTCTGTTTGTATGTCTGTCTGTGTGTGTGTGTGTCTGTGTCTGTCTGTCTCTGTCTCTCTGTCTCTGTCTCTCTCTATCTCTCCGTCTCTCTCTGTGTGTCTCTCTCTGTGTCTCTCTCTGTCTCTGTCTCTCTATCTCTCTATCTCTCTGTCTCAGTCTCTGTCTGTCTGTCTGTCTGTCTGTCTGTCTGTCTGTCTGTCTGTCTGTCTGTCTGTCTGTCTGTCTGTCTGTCTGTCTGTCTGTCTGCTCTCTCTCTCTCTCTCTCCCCTTCTCTCTCTCTCTCTCTCTCTCTCTCTCTCTCTCTCTCGTTGTCGCAGCAAAATGACAAGATATTCTTTGGCCCCATGCCACATCAATGAACATGAATCACTGTTATCTGTCTATCCACGTGATTATAAACTGTTGACACTGTCTTTATACTACAGCAGCATCGTGGAATATTGTTTGCTTGTTACTACTCTGTGCATGTTTGAAGAACAGCATGTATTAATGTTTTGTGCTTTTGGCTTCTGCCATAGTATGTGAATGTTTCCATGCTTCATTCTGTGTTTCGAACATGGTTAAAAGACGGGTTTGTTATTGCTGTTCACAGCAGGTCAAATGCAGCCTGCGGTTTTTGTTTTGTTTTGTTTTTTTAATGTTCTGTGCAGAGTTGTAAGTATGATAGTAGTTACTGCTTCACTACCATGCATGTCGATGATGAAAAATTTGCTCTTGTGATTTGTATTCTTGCTTTGCTTTATTACATAAGTATTCTATGTGTGTGTGTGTGTTTATTTATTTTTTTATATTTTTATTTATTGTTTTTTTTTATTTTATTCTTTTATATCGACGATAATGGGATGAGCACTTTTGTGCTTTTTTTGCATACAGTCCCCGTGTGTATGCAGTTTTGTAAATGTCATCTGTTCCCACCGGCTTACGATGGCCTATTCTTACGAAAAGTGGAACAGGTGTGTGTGTGTGTGTATATGTGTGCGCGCGCGCGCACGAGCGCCCGCTGGTCTATGTATGCTATGGGGGAGTATGTGCGTATGTGTATGTTCGTGAGCTTTTGATTTTTGGTTTGATTTGCAGTGGTTTGTTGTTAATTTGGACATTTTGTTTGTTTTTGCTGGTATTTCTCCCGTTTTTAAAAATCATGGTTGACAATGATGTAGAGGATGTGTTTACTTGCATTTCTTTCTCTTTTTTAAAAAAAAAATCATAGTTGATAGTGATGCATAGCTAGGTTCATTTTGCTTGTATTTTCCTCTTTTTTCATCATAGTTCATAGTGGTGTAGAGAATGTTTTTACTTGTATTCCTTCCTTTAAATCATACTTGATCATTGTGCGGAGTCCGATTTCGCATGTTTGTTTGTTTTTTTTTAACATTGTTGATTATTGTGTAGAGGTTGTTTTTGCCTGCATTTCTTCTCCTCCCCTTTTTCTTTTATCAAAGTTGATAGTTCTGGGAAGGTTTTTTTTAGGGGGGTGGGGGTGGGGGGTAGTTCGTATTTCTTTTTATTATGGTTGAATACTGTGTTGGTGTTGTTTTTGCTTCTGTTTGTTTCATTTTATCATAGTTGATTATTGTGCTGATGTTGTTTTTGTTTTTATTCATTCGTTTAAAAAACAACAACACAATAACAGTTGATAGTTATGCAGAAAGTTGTATTTGCATGTATCTATTTTTTCATGATAATTGATAGTTATATAGAAGTTGTTTTAACTTGTGTATATTTCTTTTTTCGCTTTTAAAAACAAACAAACAATAACAGTTAACAGTTATGCAGGAAGTTGTAATTGCATGTATCTATTTTTTCATGATATTTAATAGTTATATAGAAGTTGTTTTAACTTGTGTATATTTCTTTTCTTTTTAATTATGGTTTATTATTGTGCTGGAATTGTTTTTGTTTGGTTGGTTTGTTTTTATTTTTGGTTTAACCGTAGTCGATAAGTTTTGATTTTTTAAGAAAAAAACGTATTCTTGATATATTTTATCATATATCTCTTTTATTGGTGCTGATAATTATACAGAGTAGAAGACACAGAAATGTCCAAACTCAACGGGGTTGCTGTACATGAGGTCAGCGCATTTTCCTTGGCAGTCATTGATTTATTCTAACTGTATTCAAACTGCCTGATTCATAATGATGTTTTTGATGTATCAAAATCAACAGACACATTTTTCCTGGGAGGGTGGGGGCGTGGGAGTGAGGGGTGGGAGGTGAAAGAAAATGATGGGGAAAAAAACAGTATGTCTTGGTGTGCACAAACTAAAACTCGTAAGGCTTTGTGCCAATGATATCAAACTTCAGAACGGTCATGCTCTCCTTTCCGACAACATTCTTCTTCTCCTTATCCTTCCTCTTCCTTCTTCTTCTTCTTCTTCTTCTTTTCTCCTCCTCCTCCTCCTCCTCCTTCTTTTTCTCCTCCTCCTCCTCTTTCTTCGTCCTCCTCCTCCTCCTCCTTCTTCTTCTTCTTCTTCTTCTTCGCAATTCTTCTTCTTCTTCTTCTTCTTCTTCTTCTCCTCCTCCTCCTCCTCCTCCTCCTCTTCTTCTTCGTCTTCTTCTTCTTCATCATCTTCGTTGTCGTCGTCATCGCCGCCGAATGCTCAGACATCAATTTTTGTTGTCTATTATACGAGCAAAAATGCGTTGTGTTGCATGTCGTTAAGCGCCTGACAAGTCAGACCCAGCACATCCAACTTTGACATGGGAGAGAGGTGTTATCTTTTAAGTCTTTTTGGAGAGAGAGAAGAAAAAAAAGGCAGGAAAACGGACCAAGAAGGCAGTAGAAAATGAGGTGACAGGTAGAAAAGGAACAAGGCAGAAACAAAGAGAGGGATAGAAAAGAGGGAATACCTAACACAGACTTTTCAGAAGGCGGGTATGCTGTTTATACTGACAGGCCCACGACATCCCCACGGGGAAGCAACGATGATTAAGAGTATTTAATTATGAAGCTATTTTGATGATCTTGGTATCAGATGGTTAAAAAAAATGATACAGCTTAAATGCTCGGTCGTATATGGACAGCATTACGCAAACTTTGTAAATAAGTTGCTTGTGTGCATTTTTTTTTTACGGCCATGGTGTGTTTTTAGCTTCATTATGTTCTTTAACGCAAGTTTCTCTCCTTCTTTGTCTCTTTCTGTCTGTTTCTGTCTGGCTATTTGTATTCTGCTGTCTTTGTCTGCTTTTCTCTATCTCGCTCTGTCTCTCAATTTTTTTTTCCACAAAAGAGACTCGGCACGTTCCTCTCTCTCTCTCTCTCTCTCTCTCTCTCTCTCTCTCTCTCTCTCTCTCTCTCTCTCTCTCTCTGTCTGTCTGTCTGTCTGTCTGTCTGTCTGTCTGTCTGTCTGTCTATCTGTCCCCGCCTCTTTCTCGCGCGCTCGCTCGCTCTTTCGCTCTTTTAGGACATTTACTTTCTATATTTAATCGGAGCTTTATTTCCCAATAAAACATGAAAAACCAATCCACAGGCCTGATCGTTTGTACAATGTCATAGAAATCTCTCTCTCTCTCTCTCTCTCTCTCTCTCTCTCTCTCTCTCTCTCTCTCTCTCTCTCTCTCTCTCTGTCTGTCTGTCTGTCTGTCTGTCTGTCTGTCTGTCTGTCTGTCTGTCTGTCTGTCTGTCTTCTCTCTCTCTCTCTCTCCTCTCTCTCTCTCTCTCTCTCTCTCTCTCTCTCTCTCTCTCTCTCTCTCTCTCTGCGTGCGTGCGTGCGTGGCGTGCGTGTGTGCTTGCATATATGCGCGAGTGCGTGTGCATGTGCGTGCATGCAAGTGCATGACAACGTTTTGTTCAAACGGAGGACATATTGATGAAATGAACAAATCACCTACACGATAGATAATATTACATTAAACGAAAAAACAACAACACCATAACCTTTGATAATGCACTGATTGAACGGATAACAACTTCAACTATAACAACAACAACAACACACCACACACACACACACACACACACACACACACACACACACACACACACACACACACACACACACACACACACACACGGGATGGCCTTGTGGTCAGACGAGACGGGATAGCCTAGCGGTCAGAACATTGCCCTCGCAATTAATTTTGACGACTCGGGTTCGATTCCCGTTCGGGAGAATGTTCCCCTGGAGTTAACACCAGTGCTGGCTTCACTCTCCCCAAAAGTCCTTCGGATGAGACTATAAACTGAGTCCCCGTGTGCGAACGCACGCAGAACATCTTGCACACACCTTAAATCCTGTTCCGCTTTTCGTAAGAGTAGGCCATTGTGTGCAGGTGGGAACAGAAAAGATTCTGAAAACTGCATACACACGGGACTAGATGTAAAAAAAAAAGCACATGAGTGCTTATTCCAATATCCTCGATATAAAAGAATAAAATATTAAAAAAAATAAACACACGCACGCACGCACGCACGCACGCACGCACGCACACACACACACACAGGTTTCAAAGTTGCGAAGGGCATAGACTAACAAGTCACAGTCCTTTTTGGCATCAGAATATCAAATATTTCACACATAAAAACAACGAAAACAAAACCAAAACTTTCAGCAAACACAGACTGTCTGGCTGAAATAACCCATTTAGCCAGCCTTCCCGCTTTCTTTTGTCAAAACAATTATAATGGTGGAAGATACGGATGTATGTAAATCTTTGAAAAGGGACATTCTAGCTCATGTCTGACAGCCTATTGATTTTTGTAAAACTTTTTAACACTAGACACTTGACAGCCAAGAGCTTGTGCTTTTTTTTTATACCCCCCCCCCCCTACTTCTTATGCTGTGCTGACATCTTTCTCAAATCGTTAACGTGAATGTATTTTGATAGTTATGTAACCTTCGTGGTTAACTGATATCAGTTTTTTTCCTTGATTTTCGAACGGTTTGAATAGATATGTATTCAGAAAACAAGAGTACAACACAAACACTTATTGCGATCAGTAACACATACTTAGTTAGAGCAATGATACATACTGAGAGCATTAACAAGGTAATAGCTTATTGCCAGTGATCAGTGTATCAATAAAAAGAATTTCGCAACCATTTAACAAAGTCCATTTTCAAAATGTGAGGTTTTTTTTTTCCTCCTGTACACAATAACACATGACACACAAACGTTGGTCCATAATTGCAATTGTAATAATTATGATTTTAATATTTCTACGTGGTTATCGCTAAAACAAAATATTATGTGAAAAGCAAACTTAAAGAGTCAAAACCTGATAGCACATTACACGAGTGTCTCGTATACAATTGAAAATGTTGCGGCCAAGATTGTTGTTTACAATTAATGGTCGCAAGAGATCTGAGGGCATTCTTGTGTTAGCAAGACATTTACCATTTCCCTACCACAATGTAGTAATGATATTTAATTGATACATCATCACATGGTTTTGAGAACATGAAGTAAAGTGGCAGAAATATCCTCTAAAGGAACTTTCGACACCTAAAACTTGAACGCAGTGCTTATTCCATTATCCTCGAAATAAAAGAAACGAGATGACTTAAAAAAAAAAAAAGTTGTCTTTTTCTTAAGCATGGGTGTAGTCATTGACTTGGAAATGACCTTAAGTTTAACCATCGAAACTGGACGAATAATTGTAGACACACTGAAGTAAAGAGCAGCGTAAAACAACGACAGGGTGGTCACAAACTTTTTTTTAAAAAGGTATGTAATAGGATTGAGGGAAAGGAAAACTTAGATAGTACGGGCATATCGCAAGATTAAATGGACCTGCAAAAACACTACTGCAAGGCACTGTCCGAGGAGGAAGATAAAGAGGCAGACCAAGGAAGAGATGGGAGGACAACATCAGCGAATGGATAGGCCTAGAACTCAATAAAACCCCGAGAAAGGCAGAACAGAGAGAGGAATGGAGGGAACTGGTTGTTAAGACTTCAGGGGTGCCCCCACGGTCGCCAAACTAAGGGATAGATAGATAGATAGATAGATAGATAGATAGATAGATAGATAGATAGATAGATAGATAGATAGATAGAAAGATAGATAGATAGATAGATAGATAGATAGATAGATAGATAGATAGATAGATAGATACAAAGATAGACAGACAGACAGACAGACAGACAGACAGACAGACAGATAGATAGATAGATAGATAGATAGATAGATAGATAGATAGATAGATAGATAGATAGATAGATAGATAGATAGATAGATAGATAGATAGATAGATAGATAGATAGATAGATAGATAGATAGATAGATAGGAGCCGCCATTGTAAAATAGAAGTGACTTGCCGAAAATACTCTGCTGAATGATTTCATTGCTCGATTTATTTTTAGATATTGTAAACCTTTGTGAGATTTGATTAGTGGAAAGTCTATCTGGAATTTTCAACGATTATATTTAAAATATTTCATCAATTACAGGCTGGTCAAGGGTTGAGACCAGCTATGCCTTGTTCTTAGGATTATTTTTCAGAATTCAGTGGCTTCAGGTGAGAGAATCTGACTCCTAAGGGAGTACTGAATAATGTATGGTATACTGTACACCACTTTCAGCCACAGCAGATTTCTCCGCGTGAACTGTAGGCTGCTGTCTCCGGGGAGAGTATATCGCCACGAAAGCAGCGCCACCCGTTTTAAGAATGCTTCCCTGTCTGGATGTTTCTCTCTATCCCTCTGACAGTGGTTTTTTCTTCTAAAGAAGTGTCCCGAGGACAATTCTCTTTGTTGCCGTATACGTTTACGTGCTTTGAATACGTTTTCTACACAGGACCTCAGTTTATAGTCTCACCCCCAAGACAAGCACCCAGATCCCCACTCAAGGTCTAGTGGATGGGAAGGGAAGAAAATTCGAGTCTATCTAGTGGATGGGGAGAAAATTCGAGTCTATCTGGTGGATGGGGAGAAAATTCGAGTCCAATCGGGGAATCGAACTCACAGTCCTCGCTTTCTAAACAGGTCAGGTTACCTAAAAAAAAACCCACCCCCACTCCCACCCCCTCACCCCCCACCCCCTTAACCCCTGATACCAACAATGGTGTTTTTTTGTGGAGTTTAAAGCAGAAGAGGTTTGAACAAGGGAGACAACGCGGGCAGTTTGAGGCCGGTGAGGGAGGTGAAGGCATCCCCCAGCACCATGCTCCCTGACCTCATCGCAGCGTGCACTGTGTCCCCCCGGGCCAGACGGACCGCCACCCGTCTGCAGCAAGAACTGTCCCCACGCGGATACAGCGAGATCGTGGTGATCTTCTGCCACTTGGGCGGTTCTGGCGAGGACGATTGCTGCTTCTGTTGTAACTGTTGTTGTAACTGTTGTTGTTGTTGTTGTTGTTGTTGTTGTTGTTGTAACTGCTGCTGTTGTTGTTGTTGTTGTTGTTGTAACTGCTGCTGTTGTTGTTGTTGTTGTTGTTGTAACTGCTGCTGTTGTTGTTGTAACTTCTGTTGTTGTAACTGCTGCTGTTGTAACCGCTGTTGTTGTAACTGCTGCTGTTCCTGCTGTTGTTGCTGCTGTTGTTGTTGTTGTTGCTGTTGTTGTTGTAGCAGCCTCTGTTGCTGCTGCTGCTGCTGGTGGTACGCTTGAGTGGGGAGGGCTGAGGGAGACTGTAGTCCTGGGGACGAGGACTCGGATCGGGGGTGATCTTTGGGAACCGTTGGGTGGGCCTGCTGCCGCTTTGTGGAGCGAGTCGTGTGGACGAGGTCGACTTCCACACAGCTGCTAGGATCGGATGGGTGACGACTGACCTGTTTTCACCGAGGACATGTGGTGGTAACAGTGGTAGAATACCTTTGACTTTAATTCACACACACACACACACACACACACACACACACAAGTGTCCCTGGCCCTGACTGGCAAGACGTGTTGAGTTTGTGCTGCATGTTTATGCAAAATTTGATAAGCAACAGGTTGCTAATCCTTGCAAAATTTTGCAACCATTTTCCTTACTATCATGTGAACACAAAGGTATCAGTGTATTACTTCTGGAATCCAGGTACTGTTCATTATTAACATTTATAATATTTATATGAAATTATGAAGAAGTTTAATCCTGAAGTTTGTTCATCAATTTCGCCGGGAGTTGTGAAGTAAACTGTGTTGTCTGCACGTGCAGTGTGTAGCAGCGTAAACCGTAAACTTGGTGTGCAGATTGACAGGTTTCGTTTGTGTTTTGAACTGTATAAGATGGATACCTGCTAGTTCACTCCCCTGGTCCCCTGTCTGGGTTGACTTGCTTGACTGACAACATTAGCACACAAAAAATGGTTTATGCATTTCACCATATTAATTTAGGTTGTAATGGATAACTCTTCCACTGTGAAGAACAAGAAACTGCAGCCTACATTAGACTGCTTTCAAAAAACTTTTACATGCTCTGATAAAGAAATAATTTCCTGGAGAAATGGTCTTTTTTATCGTTATGCATCAATTGCCAACGATTTGGTGATAGTGGAAAAGCATGACTATGATCACTGTGATAATCCCATATCCCTTCCCTTGTGGATCAAACAACCCACCCCTTCCCACCTGGCGAAATCAGTGATACGTGTTTTCCAAGATGATTCCAAGCACATTACCTTATCACTGTATTTTACGCGTCAAAATACGGGGACATTACTATGTCAGGGAATAGACTGTGATAAATGGGATAAAGAAGAATGTGAAGTACTGAAACATGTAGTAACTGACTATTGTGTAAACGATGATGTGAATGCTTTCAAGGAGGCTCTGATTTCAGTTCCGCTAACTTTTCTGACAGGAGATGGTGACAACATTATGTTAAGTGCTCCTGTGTGTGATGAAAACGTTTCTTCTCCACAAGCCCCTTCCCTTCCTCTTGCTCTTGATCAGTTGCAAGATGAGGAAAGCATGTCGGACCACCAGAGCGACTTTTCCAATGAATCTCCGGTAACCAGTCCAGTAACAGCAATACAGATCAACACAAGTGAGAAAGACCATTTCTGCGATGTAGGAGCACAAATGTGTACTCCAAACTGGAATGAAAGTCCAACCTCTATTGCCACCATTGAAACAGCTACAAAGCAAAGAATAAAACCAACCCCTAAAGCAGTGAAGCTGGCAAAACGCCATCGCAGGCGTACACTGGGACCTTCCGAACATATGCAAAAGTCATTAACTGAAAAACTACTCAATATCGAAACTAACCTTAACTTAATGTATAGCAGTCACTTAGAACATGAAGCTGACCTCTTGTCTCGGCTAGAAGATTTTAAAGTTTCGATCAAGAATGAACTGAAAGTCCATGTAGACCACAAGTTAGAAACTATACATACTCTTTTCGATGACGTTAAGTCTGTTATCTTTGATACAGATAGAAAACTGAATAATCTGATCAAGGAAAATCAGTCATTGAAATCTGCATTGGGTACAGTCTTTTCTGAATTAAAACAAATAAAACAGAAACCATGCCCCAAGAAAAATGTGGCAATCCAATGTGACATTAGCACAGACTGTGTAGTGCTAGTGACTCCTGCTGTGAAAGATCAAAGGGTGCATGATACAAATGACTCTCTTTTGTTACAGTCTCATCCACATCCCAAAGCTCAGGGTAATGTTTCCCTTACCTCAGAGGTCGGAGATGATGAAGACTATGTAAAAGGGACTTCTAAGTCCTTACCTCACATCGATGAGGAGACCAATGAAAAATTAGATGTGTCTACTGAAAACCGTTTCCAGGTTCTCTCTAGTCTCAGTGAGGAACAAATCTCTTTAAGATGCAATACAAATGCCCTAACTCCTAACGCCAAATCTAAAGTAATTACTTCAGATCAAGAAAGTACACGACAACTGACTGACCCAAAACTAAAACATGACCAGACACTGAATAAACTGACCATTCCTTCTGACTGTTCATCTGTACTGATTGGTGACTCTGTTATCAGAAACATAGACCCTAAAAGACTAGAAACCTCTAGTGATCTGATATTCAAAATATGCATACCTGGTTTGACTCTTTCAAATACTACAAACTGGTTAAGTACCTTAACTAAAAATGAACACGTAAAGACTGTCATTGTGCATGTTGGAGTTAATGACTGTCCAGGTGGACCCATTTCAATTGAGGATTGGAATGATCTGATTACTTCCTGTAAACAGTGTTTTCCTTCAGCCTCTATTGCTGTCAGTTCTATTCTCCCTGCTCGTGGCAGGCACCAGTTAAATAATACAATAAAACCTTCCAACAGAAATCTCTATACTGCTTGTGCTCAAATGCAGATAGACTTGATTGACAATCAAACAACCTTTGTGACTGACAATGGTGCTCCACGACAGGCCCTGTACAAGGATGCTGTCCACCCTAGCTTTAAGGGAACAGCTCGCTTGGCTGTAAATTTCAAAAAGTTCCTTCCCCAATCCTTACATCTTTACTCTATTGACCAGACTGAAAATGAAAACCTTTCCATAGATCAACAATATACCCACCATAGCCGTCCTATTTTACCAATGAGCATAAGAGATAGAGACAAGAACTATCGTCCTGTCCTTAGAGCTGGGCCAAGGACACTCAGTAATCACAAAAAGCTGCATCGGGCACCTCACATGGTGTCAACAGCCGACTTTCCCCCATTGCCCACACGTAACAATAGATCTATTGTCCAGGATGATAGAAATCATCTAAAACAGGATTACATATATGACCAAAGACCTACAGAGGGTCGGGATGATGTTTCCAGGGACGTGTCAGTCCCATATCAAACCAGGCAGTCCCAGCCCAATGTACACTATAGTTTACCTTTCCCCATTCCTGCATTGCCCCAGCAGTCCCCCCCTCAGTTTACTTACTCTGGGCGCATGGTTCCTGAGGGGTCATATCCACAGTTTGTGGGTCCCTTTCACTATCCTCCTAACGCTTTTAACAGTTTTGGTCTTTACCAGAGGCAAACCAGCTTCCCTTCCAGTTACGCTGGATCAAGTTTTCACCATCCACCACAGGACCGCATCCCTGACGCAAGGAACTGGCTTTCTTCTGGTGCCCCAGGCCAGTGGACTCCGAGGATGATGAATTTGCCGCCACAGATGGTGCCTCATCAAGATCATCCACTGACTATATATTCTGAAGCCCATTAGAAGGAATAGTTGATTTTTTGCGGGGGGGGGGGGGGGGGGGGGGGGGGGGGGGGGGGAGGTAAAACATGTATTAGTATTTATTACTTGCTCGATTTTGAACATGTTTTGTTGAATTGTGGTATCTTTCTTTTTTCTTATCTTTCTTCATTTTTGTCGGGGATGATGGAGTGGGCACTCGTGTGCTATTTTACATCCAGTCCCTGTGTGTGTGCACTTTTGTCAGTCTTGTAGTGTGTTCACACCGGCACACGTGGCCTGCTCTTGCGAAGGGCGGAGCGGGATTTGGCGTGTGTGCGGGGTATTCTGCGTGTTCGCACGCAGGGCCCTCGGTTTGTGGTCTCATCCGAGGGACTTTGTGTTTATGAGCTATGTCAGCAGCATAAGTTTTCACAGACTGGGGACTACGTTGAATGTTTCAGAGGCAGACGGACATTTCTAGGAAAGATTGAAATTAAAAAAAAAATATATATATATAAGTATAATAATACTTTTTTCTGTCCTAAATTGTATTAAGTATTAAGTGAAGAGTTTATTAGATGTGCATCAGTTTGATGTTCTTGGTTCATTGATTTAAAAAAAAAAAATTCTTCAGATTGTTCATTTTTGCTTGCTCAAAAAATTCTATAGTATTCTATGTTGAAAAAACTGTGTGTCTTTTTTGAAATTGTTTTTGTGAGTAACCATTCTTTGTTTTTTTTTTCTCTTCATTATTACGTGGTGTGTGTGTATGTGTGTGAAAAATTGTTAATACTATTTTGTCATACGCTGATTATTGTATTTGTATATCTTTCTCCTTTGAATTTCCATTTCGTAATTCCCATTTTTGGATTCCTCACATTTAAAAGATTAGGAGTTCCAGACTAGTTTTTCTCTCAATATATGACATGTCTTTAACTTTGGACACCTGGCCGATGAAGCATGGTCTCCGTGTTGGCTATCTCAATATAAACAATGCTACTAATAAAATAGACGATATTGCAACCATTCTATATAATAATGATAATCCCTTTCATTTATTTTGCTGTGCCGAGTCTCGCCTTTCTTCAAAATTTACTGATGCAGACATAAACATACCAGGGTACCAAATCCTTCGTCTAGATCCTAATAAACCCAAAACCACCGGTTTACTTACATATTTTGCATCTTCTCTAAATTGTAAAAGACTCCACAATTTCGATGTTTATGATATTGAATCAATTTGGATAGAAATTAAACTGCAGCGCAGTAGACCTCTCTTGATAGGCTTTGTATACCGAAATCCATCAGAATCTACAGTATGGATAGATAAATTTAATTCCCTTATGGATGAAGTGATACTTTTGAACCATGAAACCATTATTCTTGGAGACTTTAACATAGATTTATTAAAACCAAAATCTAAATGGTACCATAACTACACATTGCATGGACTTGAACAGTTGATTGACAAACCAACGCGAGTAACTAACAACACTGCAACATTGATAGATCATATATATACTAACACGAAACAACATATAGTCGAAGTTTGTGCTCCATCATGTGGGAGTAGCGATCATAATCCAGTTTGTTTTACCTGGTTCAAAAATCGAATAAAAATTCCTAAGGTAGGACATAAAACAATTTATTACAGAAGATTTAAAAAATTTAATGAGAGTGATTTTGTTTCTGATCTGTTAAATTCACCATTAAACCATGTATATCAAATAAGAGATCCCAATGAAGCTGTTGAGTTTTGGATAAATACATTTATTTCAGTTTACAATAAACATGCACCCTTCATAAGGAAAAGAGTTAAGGATGTAATAAAACCACCTTGGATAACAAAAGATATTGAATCCGAAATACATTATAGAAACTATCTAAAAACTCATGGGACAAAAGAGCAATATAAACACCAAAGAAATAAAGTTAATTCAATTAAACGCCGATCAAAGCGAAACTACCTTCAAAAGATGTTGGTGTCAGCAAATGATTCTCGCCAAGTCTGGAAAGCTATAAATTTATTAACAAACAAACGTGTATCCAAAAGCCAACATGCCATTAAAGACATATCAGCAGATGAATTAAACTATCATTTTTCAAATGTTGCAGATAAAGTTATTTTACATGACAGATCAAGAGATAACGATCTTCATTATTTAAAACAGTACATGGAGTCAAAACCAATTAACTTTCCTTTCTACCTACCACCAATGACTATTCTTGATGTACTCGAAAGCTTAGCTTTAAAAAAGAAGTCAAGAACTCGTGATCTAGATGGCTTAGATGCGAAAATTTTAAATCTTTCAAGCCCGCTGATTTTCGACTCACTTACCTACCTATACAATTTGTGCATTGAAAAAAATTGCTTCCCTTACAAACTGAAGCAAGCTAAAGTTATACCTGTTTACAAGTCGGGTGATTCCTCTTCTCCGTCAAATTACAGACCGATTTCCATTTTGTCTGTCTTATCTAAGCCTGTTGAAAAGCATTTACAAAAATCCATATATTCTTACTTTACTATTAATAAACTTATGAGTGAAAGTCAGTCTGGGTTTAGAAAAAACTATTCCTGTCATACAGCTCTTATCCAACTCACTGACAATGTCTTGCATAATATAAATGAAAATAAATTTACTGGTCTTCTTTTTGTTGATTTTGAGAAGGCATTTGATGTCATTAACCACTCTTTATTATTGCGTAAATTATACTTGTACAAGCTAACACCAGAAATTATTAATCTTCTAGCAAGTTTTTTGTCAGATAGGAAGCAGCTAGTGGTAGTAAATGACCAAACATCAGATTTAGTAGACGTTAAACATGGTATACCACAAGGATCAGTGCTCGGACCCCTACTGTTTTCCATTTATGTAAACGACTTGCCCTGCTTTGTAAATTGTCACTGTGAAATGTTTGCTGACGATACATCTCTGTTCTGCAGTGACTCTGATCCCAATACGTTAGGCAACAAACTACAGGATAACATTGACAGCCTAATTTCTTGGACACAGCTAAATCATATGTCTTTAAATGCCAAAAAAACAAAATGTATGTATGTTTCAGCTAGACAGAAAAGACAAAAAATGAAATCCAGTTTTAAA
>CM060326.1:20258025-20275525 GCA_030674155.1 Stramonita haemastoma | reverse complement strand
TACTTTCTCAAGGTTGCGCTGTTTGATCATTATGAAAACACGTTTGTGACAAAAGTTTGATTTGTTGGGGGTTTTTTGGACAAAAGCATACAAGGCAACCTGATATGGTAGCATGCTTGTGTCAAAGTTTTATTTTATCCAGGAGGTGCAAGTTACTTTTGGTGGAGGTTTTTTTTTTTTTTTTTTTAATATTCAAATAGCACTATAACACTGTTATCTTAGGTAATAAAATGGGCATACATGTGTGTGTGTGTGTGTGTGTGTGTGTGTGTGTGTGTGTGTGTGTGTGTGTGTGTGTGTGTGTGTGTGTGTGTGTAACAATAACAATACCAATAATAACAAGAACTTTTACTCAGTTTTTGCAGGCCATATAAGCCCATAGGAACAACAGTTAAACATGTACTTCCATTTATGGTGAACATTATTACTTCTGATATCTAAACATTTAGTAAAAAATGATCCAACTTTAAACACCAAACTAGGTCTAGTACTCATACAAAGAAACTGAACTTTAAGAGTCGAAGGAAATCTGTAGTAATACAAAGGAATACATTTTCTTCGTAGCACAGCATATCTAGGGCATACAAGCAAAAAATGACAAACATCTTTGATTTGTTGACCATCACACTGTGAAGCAGAATGGATTGGTAATTGATTTACCATAACGTGAAATTCCATTTAAAGGCAATCTGTAGCAACAGAAATAAAAGTTTCATCCTATCAACACTGTCGAATGCTTTTGAAAAATCAACAAACAGGGTATAAAATCTACCCCCTTTCTTTGTAAGATACTTTTGTACTAGAGACTGAAGTGTGAATATTTGATCTATAGTGCCGTAACCTTTACGAAAACCAGCTTGTGCTTCCGGAATTAAGGGCGCAGTTTCACAAAACTTTGTCAGTCTTTCATTCAGAATTGTACAATACAGTTTACCAATAATATTCAACAATGAAATACCCCTATAATTATCAACCTGTGCAGTGCTACCTTTCTTATGCAGAGGAAAAATCACTGCATGTGACCAGCTTTCCGGGTATGTAGCCTACCTGATGAGAACGCTGTGTTGAACAAAGGCAGTAAGAATCTGACATGAATGTCAGTGGCATGTTGGGAAAAATCTGACATCAAACCATCAGGACCAGAAGTCTTACCACTTTTCAGTTTATTCAAAGCTGTTAAAACTTCACTCTCAAGTTATCTCATTACTAAGCTCTGAATCAGCACAACTTTCACAAATTATTGAGGTCATGCACAGTCAGCATATTTTCAACTTCTTCAGTAAAGTCTGGATCATCTGAGTGTTGATTTGAGGAGAACAGTGATTTGAAATAATCAGACCATTTGCGTAGTGATATTTCGTTTGATCTGCTTGGTTTCAAAGATGTCAGTGCTTTTAATTTTTGCCAAAAATCTCTGGAGTTTCTACTCATGCATAAATCATTCAGATCCTTCAAAATTTTGTTGTTATGTTCAACTTGTTTCCTCTTGCAGAAGGATTTGAAACTTTTCTTTTGAAGTAGGAAAGCATCCAAGTCTTCCTGAGAGTTTGTGCATCTAAAACTCTTCAGTAGATTGTACTTGACTTGTTTACTTTCTTCACAGCCATTATCCCACCAAGGTGTCTGAGAGTGAAATTTAAAGCCTTTTCTCTGCCTGAATTTCATAGTTTCTGCAGTATTCTGTATGAAAGAAACGTAAAGTTCGCATGCGTCATCAATGTTTCTACAGAGAGCTGCAGTAAAGTTTTCAAATACAACTTTCTGGTTTCACAAGCATAATCCCTTAGCTGTGTGTGTGTGTGTGTGTGTGTGTGTGTGTGTGTGTGTGTGTGTGTGTGTGTGTGTGTGTGTGTGTTGTAAATTCTTTTTATTTGAATATTTGATTTTGCAGATAGTGAAATAACCACTCATGTGCTTTCTTACATCAGGTCCCCATGTGCATGCATATTTTTTTTTTTATTATCCTTCCCACCGGCACACAATGGCCTACTCTTCCCCAAGGCAAAACAAGTATTAACATGTGGACAAGATGTTCTACATGCATGCACACACAGGAGCTTTTTTTTTTAAATTCTTTTATATTTTTTTATAAAGAGGATAATGGAATAAGCGTTCATGTGCTTTTTTAAATCCAGTCCCTGTGTGTATGCAGTTTTGTAAATGTCATCTATTCCCACCTGCACACGATGGCCTACTCTTACAAAAAGCGGAACAGGATTTAACGTGTGCACAAGGTGTTCTGCGTCCGTTCGCACACAGGGCCTCGGTTTATAGTCTCATCCCAAAGACTTTAGGGGGAGTGGAGGCAGCACTGATGTTAACTCCAAAGGAAAAATCCCCTCATCCGAGAATCGAACCTGGGTCGCCAATTGCAAGCGCAATCTTGTGACCACTAGGCTATTCCAGTTTAGTGTGAATGTGCGTGTGTGTGTGTGTGTGAGAGAGAGGGGAGAGAGAGAGAGAGAGAGAGAGAGAGAGAGAGAGAGAGAGAGAGAGAGAGAGAGAGAGTGAGAGAGACAGAGAGAGACAGAGAGAGACAGAGAGAGACAGAGACAGAGAGACAGAGAGAGACAGAGAGAGACGAGAGAGAGAGAGAGAGAGAGAGAGAGAGAGAGAGAGAGAGAGAGAGAGAGAGAGAGAGAGTGTGTTCCACATGTTTGTATTTTACCCCAAGCTTCAGATGTGGAAATCCAAATAACTTTTCAACCAGTGTTCATGCAGGGAGCACTTCAGATCATGAACCATACCTAGCAAGCTAACATAAAAACCAAGTGTCCACCAAATCACATCATATGTACAATGTGCATAAAACCCAACACCATTCACATGGTGCCTGACAGAGCGTGCACCAAACCAAGCGCACACCGTCGATACTGCATGCAGCATGGAAGTCTTTGCAGCAGTTTTAAAGATAACAGGTAAAGGTGTCCCATAACCTAGGCGGTCGTAGGGGTGCGAGGCATCAGAGGCCTCAGTTTTTCTAGGGGCCAGCATGTTGAGGGCGGCGCCCATCTCCTCTCTCTCACTGCTTTACCTTCCCTGACCTTAAAGAGGACAGGTACCTATTTACAGCTGGGTGAACTATACTGAAGCCAATGTGTGCAAACGGTCACCCATCCAACTGGTAACCATGCTCCACGCTGATAAGCATGACTTGGGGAAAGCGAGTGCTCTAACCACTTAGCTATCCTGCCCCCTAAAGATATAAGATAACAACCACCCCCAAAGTTGGAATGTGGCTACCTTCATAGGGGGGGGGTTAAGTTAAATGGTTACATAACACAAAATCTCACCATTGATGTACCTTGGAATTCTAGCTAAGGAACAAAGAAAAGAATTGCGATGCTCCACTACATTGTGAGTCGCATTGCACCTGAGGTCAATTTTAAGTTATTGACATGTTACTTATCTGCAATAAAATGGTTATACAATGCAAAAAACAGATTGAAAATCGGACAATTCTATGAAGAGTTAATACAACTTGAAATGATAGACTGCAGGAAATGACAAAATGAGAAATGGACAAGTTTAGCATCCTGATAGGTGGACAGAAAGAAGGCTTGGGTATTTGTAAAACAGGTTTAAAGGCAAAAGACAACAAAATTATGCCTTGATATTTCACTACAAGGTAGAGTAATGGCTATAGCTTTATAATGAATCAAAATCTCAAAATCGACAACTTGACCCCCACCTGCCTTTAATGGCTCCTAGCAGAAAAGTGGGCGAGGTGCTAAGCGACTCATTTCGTGGTGGAGTGTCACAGATGATGACCAAACTGAATGTGCAATGCCAGCAACACTATACCTGGCCATCTGTGCAGAAATCTGGTGCCAGTCCACAAGAAATCAGCACCAGAAAACCTAAGTGTAGTGATTTGTAGGGATTTCAATGTACCCAGATCAGTGCTAGTCAGGCCAAATGTCATTAGCAGTTTGTACAGTGACAACCGAATGCAACTTGTATTTCATGAATCTTCTCTCCCTCTCTCTTACTCTCTATTTCTCTGACACACAGAAACACACACACACGCACACACAAACACGCATGCACGCACACACAAACATGCACACACAAACATGCGCACACACACACACACATGCACACACACACGCACACACACACATGCGCGCACACACACGCACACACACACACAAACATACACATATCATTCTTACATGACAACAAAACAGACAAGAATATAAAAAACACAAAAGGTAGTAGTTATTTTCCAACTAACTGATTTATTTCAAAACAAACAATGTGATTTGAAACATGTTTCACATACTTAAGTCAAAGCAGTAATTTCATACTCTTCATTGCATAGATATGGAAATATATTTATCATGAATGATGATACTGGTCAAAGAAATAACAATGGATCTACACACAGTCATCGATAGATCAATAAATAATAAAACCTGAATCTACCCTTAAATGACTCAGAGAGAGAGGCATATTTCAGGAAGAGTGAACAATATCATACTACCAGGTAACATCATCACAGAATCTTTTCAAAGTATTTCAGAAGGAAAAACAACATCATCAAACTTTTCACAAAACTGTCAAAAGCCATTTTAGTGACTTGCATTAAAAATAAAACTCTGAAAAATATACAAAACGATGTACACCAATTAAAAAAAAAACTCATCATGAATGTAAAGATCTGATCATTTTACACACACACACACACACACACACACACACACACACACACACACACACACACACACACACACACACACACACACACACACACACACTCTTTCTGTCTAATATCACTTTCTAGTGGACAGATGTTAAAAATGAAGACACACACACACACACACACACACACACACACACACACACACACACACACACACACACACACACATACACACACACACACACACACACACACACACACACACACACACACACACACACACACACACACACACTTTTGATCACATTCTCAAAACACAAGACATAGATACTTGCACAGCCAGTACTAACTTGACTTGTTTTATCAATAAACTGACTTAGGCATTTTTCATCACAGGTACAGGTTTTTTTTTCATTGTCATATTTTGGCAAGATTCTTCATCCAAACTGGTGATACATGGTGTCAATATCATACAGTTAGTTATGAACGCTAATAATTATCTGCATTTTGATAAAGTGATTAAGTACCATTTAACAAAATATGAGCTGTAAAAACTTTTAACACCCCTGCCTCCCCCCCCCTCCAAAAAAAAAAAAAAAAGGTAAAATATCAAAGCTACACACTGCTACAGACAAAGCTACACACTGCTACAAACACAAATATCTTTACCACTGTACAAGAGGCTCTCCTCTTAAAACATTCAAAACATCAGCATACACAGAAAAAGGATCTTTTGATTTCAGTTTTTTAAAAAAATCAGCAGACTTTCAAACTTTTAGGTCAACCTCAATTTTTTTTAACCAGTTTAAGTGATGCCTGTTTATTTGGTTGATTTAGTAACAGAAACTGCCTGCATGATTGCAAAACACTGCCATGGGCAGATTTTTGTTCTTTTCTTTTTTTTCGATGAACCTCCCTTATGAAACATCTAAACAAAGTGAGTATACCTTTAAAGATGAGTTAACCTTTTCATCCCCAGTCACTCTGCCTGGAAGAGAGCCTTAGCACCAGCCACTTTTCTACAATGATACAACCTCTATACCTGTCTTTGAAAAAAAAAAAAGTTGATGAAAATACAACTGCTGACACATGTGCTACCAACGATATATGATGGAATATCTCTGGGCACTGCAACAGCTGGTATCTTACATTGTTAAACATCAACATACAAGTATTGTGATAACTATCATCCATCCTACTATGTTGCATTTCTGTGATGCATCAGTGAGCCAATCACAGCACAGAAATGTGATGCTGGCACTTTGAGCGTTAAGCTGACAGCTGACGATGAAAACTCTCTAAAAATCCACACATAAAACCCACATCAGCTTTAACTCTAAGCAGTTTCTCCTGTCTCACTCCCTTGCTCACACTGGCGCATAAAATGTCTCTGAGGTGGAGCTAGCAGAAAGTCAACATGACCGCACAGTCTCTGTTCGACTCCACAGTTTTTTTGCTCGATCTCAAGCAGCAATGCGAAGACGCTACTTCTCATTTTGATTTCACAGTAAACTCATTCAACACGAGAGAGGAGGGTCTCCACCGGGGTTCAACTTGCTCCAAGCCAACACGACCTGAAAAAAAACTTCAGTACAGTGATCCACTACCTCAAAAAGTGAGAGAAGTCAGTCGAGTGAAGGGACGTCAGAATCTTCATCTGTGGACAGGGTCACATCACATGCCACAACCAGACACAGTGTCCTCCTGATGGCTGTTACTTCTTCTTGTCACTGGGGCCTCCGCCCCCATCGTACCGTGCTCCGTTGGGTGCCCCCTTCTTCTCCTGGATGTCCTTCAGGACGGCTTTCCCCGTGTCCTTGGCTGCACGCTTGGCGATGGCTTTGATGCCCAGGTTGTCAGCGTTGTAGGCGGTCATGGCCAGATTCCCTGCTGCATACACCGTGTTCTCTGTCAGCCGTCCTGCCTCCTCTCCATACCTGAAAGCATGATAGGGAAACATATACAGTTGCTGAACAGGAAAAAGAAAACAAAAAATGGGTAGGTGCTGCACTTGTGGAGACGCACTCTCCCCCGTGGAGAGCAGCCCGAATTTCATGCAGAGAAATCTGCTGACATAAAGTGGTACAAAATACAAGATACAAATACCAATGTTTCTTGTTAGAATTTCTAAGTTGTCAGCTTTGTAAAAGGAAAGTGCTTTGATTTGATTTTAACAAGATATAGCATTACATAAATTCCATTTATTATTATTCATTATTATGATTACATTGCAAAGCTTTTTAGTGCAGGTACAGACTTACGTTAAACAGGATTTCCGTCGTGAGGGGTACATACCAACAACTAGTCACTCGAAAATGTGGGGAAACTAATGGACTGGAACATGAAAAGCATTGAAACTAAACTTACAACATGCCCCGTAACTGAAAATAGCAAACAACAACTCTTACATATGCAGCCAAACAAAAATCTGTATATCAACTTTTTAAAAAAGTAAATGGTGACAACATAACACAATAAAACTGCATACACAGCCATAGACAATTCAAACATCCCAGGGGTAAAATAAATAATGTCAAAGTGAAAGTACCCAAGTACCAGATCTGTAAGTATAATTTTTGTGATGAAACACATGTAACTGAGTCACCCAGGAAGAAAATAAGTACACACAAAAGACAACAGGCAGACATTCAGAAATAAAAGCAATAAACAACGAAAATTCCAGCACAGATTTTCCAGAAAATGGGTTTATTCATTCTGGATGAACTCACAGCACACAAAAAGTGGTCAAAAAGTAAATCACAATTATGATAAATGAATCTTGCCAGCAGAGAGAGAGAAAGATCGCATTACCGGAGATTCTCTCTCTCTCTCTCTCTCTCTCTCTCTCTCTCTCTCTCTCTCTCTCTCTCTCTCTCTCTCTCTCTCTCTCTCTCTCTCAATAAATAAATAAATAAATAAATAAATAAATAAATAAATAAATAAATCATAAAGCATAATTTACAATAGAGGGCAGTGGCTTACTTGTGCTGTACAGTGGCCACTGTCTCGTTGGCTAGGCTCTTGGCTAATGCTTTGGCAGCCGTTTCCAGTCCCATGTACACTGTGCCGAAACCTGCACAAATACACAAGCACACATGTATATATGATGCATATATATATATGTATATATGCACACATATCAGTCCACAATCATACATGCATTACACCCCCATATGCATTCATATTCTCATGCATACTAACACACACACACACACACACACACACACACACACACACACACACACACACACACACACACACACACACACACAGAATAAGGAGGAGGAGGCGGATAATGATAATAATAATTATAATTACTATTATCATTATCTTAACACTACCACCACCAACAGCAACAACAAAACAGCAACAACACTAATAATAATGATAATAATAATAAAAAAAATAACAACAATGATGATGGTGATAATAATAATGATGATGATGATGATAATAATAGTAGTAAAAAAAAAAAATTAAAAAAAATAAAAAGTAATAAATGGAATATCTATACGCTGAATCTTGGAAAACTAAAACAAATCAAAGCGCTTATATCTGAACCATTCACACACACACACACACACACACACACACACACACACACGCACACGCACACGCACACACACTAAATGAATTAAAAATTTTTTTTAAAAATAAAATAATGATAATTAACACACACACACACACACACACACACACACACACACACACACACACACACACACACACACACACACATACACACACTATACACTACACACACACACACACACACACACTACACACACACACACACACACTACACACACACACACACACACTACACACACGCACACACTACACACCACACAGACACACAGACACACAGACACACAGACACACACACACACACACACACACACACACACACACACACAAGAAGCTGAATACAATCATCACCATGAACTCCACTGGCCGCCACCTCGATGACTCCGTCCATAGTGGACTTGTTCTTCTCCGTGGTCATCGACTTGGGCACAAACTTCTCTCCCTGCTTGCGGATGTGAGGCGCGATCTGTCGGCCCAGGGCCATGGTGGCCTCCCCAAGCTTGTTCACTGCAAGCACACCACCACACAGGAGGGTCAGTGGGTTGTTGATGTTTTCGTTCCCTGGCTAAAGCTCTGGGGGGTTACCAATGGGGAGATTTTACGTATGTGAGCATTTGCCCACCGTTAAGGTAACCACAGGAGGGTCAGCGGGTGAAGAAAAGAACAGTTTGCTATCATTGTGTTGTTGCTGACAGTAACGGTTTACTATTATTTCGTTGTTGCCGTCAATAGCAGTTTACTCTCGGGTTAGACGTACACACAACAGGAAGCAGATTATTATAGTTGCACTTTCTTTAATCTTTTGTTGTTATTGTTGCTGTTGTTGTTGTTGTTGTTGATATTTTTGTTCCCTGGCTAAAGCTCTGAGGTTTACCAATGGGGAGATTTTACGTATGTGAGCATTTGCCCACCGTTAAGGTAACCGCATTCCAACTTCTGCAGTTGCTTTAATCTTAATCTTCATCCCATAGCTCCTAGAGGAGTCACTGGGGCACTGCACTGTGCTGACCCTCTCATGTATTTGTGCCTTTGGTTAAGATCAACATGGAGGAGCCTATCTTTCACCATGTTGTGGGCTGCATGCTGGGTACTTTCATGTCATTCCTATTTCCAGCTGTAACTGGCCCACTCCTCTGTAAAAGACAGATGGGTGTTTTGACTTGTGTGTGTGTGTGTGTGTGTGTGTGTGTGTGTGTGTGTGTGTGTGCAACAGATTCTCTGCATCCACTAACACACATGGACTCAGAATAGTTTCATCCAAGAAACTTGCTAAGAAATGAAGCCTGAACAAATGTTCACTCCACAGGAAAACTGTCCTCATATAGACAGTTGGGAAGATGCTCAAAGCAGTGCCAAGAGTACTTTATAGTACTTTCCACCAAACCTCTGGCAATCTTGATGCTAAGCTGTTCTGCTCCGACATCGAAAAACCAGATTTAAAGAAAAACCCAAACTATTTGAACAATTTATTAGCTAAGTCCTAGACAAACAAAAACATAACATTAAATATAAAAGGTTCCTTTTAAATCCTTGATATCCTTAGTTTTTGATTTCACTTGCATATGATAAAACAAATCCTATAAAAAAAAAATACACCCCAAGTTTTTATTGTGTTTATACAGCTAAACAGATTTCATTCTTCATATGGAAAAGACACCATTGTTCAAAGTATAATATCTAAACTGTTTTCATTCTACAGATATGAAAAAGGTATCTTTGCTCAAAATATATGCATCTGCTTTCATTTGGGGATGGGATAGCTCAGTGGTCAGAGCGCTGGCTTTCCCCCAGTCAAGTTAAGCAGCGTCGAGCGTGGTTACCAATTGGATGGGTGACCGTTTGCGCGCCTTGGCTTCAGTACTGTTCCCCCAGTTCCCCCAGCTGTAAATGAGTACCTGCCCTCTTTAGGGTCAGGGAAGGTAAAACAGCGAGGGAGAGGAGGTGGGCACCGCCCTCACTATGCTGGCCCCTAGAGAAGCTGAGGTCTCTGACACCTTGCTCCCCTACAACCACACAGGTTATGGGACACCTTTACCTTTACCTTTCATTTCCCCAGTCATTGCCTTGTCAAACTAAGGCATTCAAACCCATCTTCTACACTGGGGATTCTTCCTTCTCTCATTCGCTTTACACACTCAGATGTGTCTGGGAAAAATAATGGCATGTCCTTTCCAGCTCCTCTCATGGTGCCGAGTAGTTTGGTCTGTAGGGTTATCTCCATCCGCCACACTTTCTTCCTCGGGTATACTGGGATTTACACCCAACCCCTCAGCACTTCAAAACCTAAGTCCTTTCACCTTAAAACAATTCTTGACAACATCCACCATGAACTATAAAAAAAAAAAACCCAAACAAAACCAGCATGCACACAGGTGTCATGTTTAGACACCTCCCCTGATGAAAAATCGGAGAGTTAGAGTCCCCAGGGTGGCTCAGGGCTGTTTATAAAAAAAAAAATTAAAAAAAATAAAAATTAGGCACTGCACTTGTGGCGACATGCTCTCCCCAGGGAGAGCAGCCCGAATTTCATGCAGAGAAATCTGCTGTGACAAAAAGTGGTATAAAAATTATAAAAAAACAACAAAAAAAACCCACTCACCTATGAAAGCGCTGACACTGACGCCAACGTGAGTGGCTTTGCGGGCATACTGCATGCCTTTCTGCACGCGAGGATCTACCGGCCTGGATTGCTCTTCAGGCCGCAGTTTTTCCCGCAGCTTAGTGGACCCATAGGAGATCAGCTCCCCTGCCTTCTCCGCACCTTTCCCCACACCCCACGAGATCCACTTAGAAGCTGCAAAAAAAAAAAAAAAAATTATCTTGAGTATTCGTAAGGTCTCTTTTCCTTGAAGGTGAGTGAAAAATAAAGCATAAGAAAACAACAAAAAAAACCTTAAAAAAGTAACAAACAATTTTCATTCTAGATTCATATTTTTTTTTAAAAGCTTTGTTCATGACCCACAAAGTTTCTCAAGTTTGAGATGGTACAGTAATTTTATGCATCTTGATATTAGTATAATTTGTCAATGTTGAGTTGTGGTTACTGTAACCTGGTACCCACATGAACAGGAATAAATGAAGAAATACTCGTGTATAAAGCCCACATTTTATATAACCACCAAAATGACTGCCTTCAGTTACGACTGACATGCAGGTGTGTTCACTCATCTTTTGCAAGAAGTACAAAGCTCACACAAACTGGAAAACAAAACCAAATAATCACACTATGTCTTTTGTTAGGGGAAACAAGAGGAATGAAATGGGGCGTTGACAGTTGTTGTTGTTTTTTTTAATAACATTTCTTATTTTATTATTTTACTTTGAGGATAAATATGCACTCACATGCTTTATTTATATCAAATCCCCAAGTGTATGCAGTTTTGTAACTTTTGTCACCTGTTCCCACTGGCACACTATGGCCTACTCTTGAAAAAAGCGGAATGGGTTTTAACGTGTGTGCCAGATATTCTGCGTGCGTTTGCACATGGGACTTTGGTTTATAGTCTAATCCAAAGGACCGTAGGGGTCGCTGTAGGGAATTTCCAAAAGTGCACATCAGAAAAGTTTCAAAGTATTTCACTGTGCTCTTGCCACATTAAATTCTTTCAACATGATGTGATGTTGGAGCCTATTTTTATGCTTACAGTATTTTCTAGAGTACTTTTCATGATGCATGTTGTACTCATTCATTGTGTGTTGCTGCTATGTTGTTCTGATCTCCTGATTTGGAGTTTTTAAAAGTTCCTTGGCTACAGCTCTAAGATTCACCAATGGTGAGATTTTTGCATTATATGCGACCGTGTTTTCCTCCCTACCACTTAGGTAGCTGCATTCCAATATCCGGATTGATCTTATCTTAAAACTCTGTTAAAATCCAAAGCTTGTCAAAATTCTTATCACGAATTCCAAGTAAAGGCAACTTGTTCCAAAAGAACTGCAAGGTAAAGCATACAGTCCAAGCTTCCACTAACGGTAAATTACACTACAATACAATCAAATCTGTGTTCACTTTTTGGGTGGGAAAAAAAAGTTGCCTTTTGTTTGTTGAGTTCAATTCATTTTTTTCACATGAAAATCTGAAAAAAATTATATCAAATCATTTTGATATAACACTTTCTTTACAAAAAAGAGAAGGTGGAGTTGGGTCATTTTTGTTTTGTTTTGATTTTGTTTTCTCAGCAAGAGCTTTGAGGTTCACATATGGTGAGATTTTACATTATATGCAACCATTTTTGCCCTCAATTACGATAGGACATACAACAACACCCCAGGATACATACAGTTTTACATTGCATGTTTGGTTGGGGTAGTTCCCCAATACCTTTCATATGCATAGCAAATGTCAACAATTATATCTGAAACTTAGTGAAGGCTGTAACTGATATCATACAGACAATATCACCAGCTCTTGTTCTTGACATCAATCTGTACCTTTGAACAGCCCACACTGCTTGAAGATTCATAAAGTGTGCCAGTCCCTAACAACACAATATGATTCATGATCAATCCTTTCTGATAAGCTTTTAGCTGACTTGCAACAGTCAGTCATAAATATATAACTATAAGTTATAACTAAGGAAGAGAAGGGTAAGAAAAGCAAAGAAAATAGAATCCCTAACCTTATCACACACACAAAAAAAACAATAGGAGCAAGGGTAACCTTTTTTTTTTTTTAATGACTCATATCTCATAAGCAAACATCTAGCCTAGTGAGGATCAGTGCACTTTTTTTTTTCTTCCTGTTCCTTGGCTAGAACTCTAGAGGTTCACCAGTGGTGAGATTTTGCAAACAACGCATCTCTTTACCCGCCATTAACTGATTAAGGTAGCCGCATTCTGATTTTGGGGATGATGGCCAAACATGACACCAGTGTGCATGTAGGGTTTTTTTTTCATTAAAAACATAATTTGTTCCTACTGGCACACATTGGACAACTCTTCTGAAAGACAGGATGAGTATTAACCTGTGTGCAAGATGTTCTGCATGTGTTTGCACACAGAGTCTTGATTTATTATACTTAAAGTCTCAACTGAAAGACTTTTTGGGGAGTGAAGTCAGTACCGATGTCAACTCAAAGAGAAAAATCCCCTGGAATGGAAGTCTCAGTGGTGGCTCAATCTCAGGATATCAGATCGCAAGCACAGCACTCGAGTCTAACCACTAGGCTACCTGCCCCCCCTCCCTCAGCTCCTCCATCCCTTAATCAATTAAGAAATATTACTGACTGAAGTAGTAAATGACCAAGAGGAGGACGAAATGTGAACCCCTGATAACAAAATTGCGTTTTTTTGCAAACGAAAAGAGAGCCAAGCGGAAGGCATGTGCTCCAGCCACCTCAACAAGCCACATCTGCATCAGATGCAACAGAGACTGCCACTCTCGCATCGGACTGACCAGCCACAGCCGGTGTTGTCGCTGAACAAATGACCTGTCTTTTGGCGCAAATTCCATAGTTGACACCAACTGACGGAGGCCTACTACTACATGTTTTCTAGGCCAAATCAAACATCGAAAAAAGTATGTGTAGATAAAATACTGATAAACGAAAACCAGTGGCTGAACATCATCTCTCTCTTCCACTGAATGCTTGCCTTCACTTCAGTGAGTCAAAGATTGCAGCACCCTAGTGGAAGCTGTGAAAAAGAGGAAGAGGTTGACTACCGGTCTAAAGAGAAAAAAAAAGACACAAAACTAAAGCGAGGGCTAAAGGGCAACCAACAATTACATTTTATAACTACCATGCAGCATCATGCTCAGAGATTTATGATCAATTATAATTGTGGAGTAACTAACCAAACACCTACTCCCCCTAGTATGTCAGTAAAGGTTAAAAAATATTGTATGCATTGAATTGTATCATGCATGTAAGCACTGTACTGTATTGTGTTTGTAGGGCTCACAAAAATGTACTGTGATATATTACACTGTATTTTATTCTACATTTTATTACTGTGTTAGGTTCTTAAGAATGGTATAGCATACATGTATGGTATTGTACTGTTTTGTAAGATATTGTTGCATATTACAGCCATTATATTATTGTGTACCATTTATATTCATGGCAAATCTCTCTGCATGATACTTCGGCTGCTTTCATCAAAGAGAGTGCGTAACCACAATGCTACACCACTCATGACTTTAAAAAATCATATATATTCTTCATATCAGTGTATATATATATATATATATATATATATATATATATATATATATATATATATATATATATATATATATATATCACCTTTTTACCCTGTAAAGTGTAAGGGTGTGGTATGTTCGGAATATTCAACACAACTTGGAAGCTATTGAAGAAGTTGAAAACTAAAAAAGAAACTGATGAACAAAGCACTTGTTCAATAATAATTACAGTGAGTATACGTGTACACACTCACCAACAGTGATGCCGTGAGAAATCTTGGCAGAGGTGGACTGGTCCTGCTGACCTTGACCTTCCTGTCGCTCCTCGCGACTTTCTGCTACGCTGGGTGGTGCAGTGGGCACTGCGCGTTCTTCTAGCGGAGCTGACGGGACAACCAAGTCCTGAGGCTGCAGCTCTGCCTGCTGTTCTTGGACCAGGGAAAAGTTCTTCAGGATGTCCTCCAACATGAGCTTCTCCTCAGGATTGACAGTGTCCGGCAGCATGAGGCCCACTGAGGCTCCTGATGGTGATAAGTAACGTGGAAAAGTAAGATTATTATTATTTTTTTTTAACAATACTGTACTTTGAACAATGTCATTAGAACTCTGGACAGTATTTCTACAATTCAAATATCATCTAAAACCTTTCAACTGATACTGCCTGGTAGCAAAACTTTATATTTCCTTTTTGATTTTTTTTTTAACTGAAGCTGGAGAAAAGTATCCTAGAGGAAAAATCCATGAGATGAATTTATCAACCCGTTATAAAACAACACCTTGATTAAATGCAGAGTTTGCACGGCTACTAATGAACATAATCCAGATCACAGCAAACTTCTTAGAGTTACTGCCTACAACTTATGATTAAGCATGTATTAGACATTTATTAACCCATGAGGAACAATTGCCAAACTAGTACACTTAAAGTTAAAGACATCTCCCCCCAAAAAAACCCAAACAAACCAAAAAAACCACCAAAAAATCCCAACAACAAAAAACTGCCATAGGACGAAGAAAAAATGATTGGGCAAATCGGTGAAATTGAAAGTTAAAGACTTTAAATATGACACTGATGATTCAAATACTTTATTCCTTTATGGGTTAAATAGCTTATAAATGCTTACTCAGTAAGTTTTCTCACCAGAAAAAAGTATCAGTATAAAAAATGATCATGAGCATAACTAGTCGGAACATTCAGAATGTTCAACACCATGTGTTTACCTCATGTTAAAGGCTTCACCAGTGTGTGTGCACATAAAGATCTAAAAGTATACTTTAAGCTTCAAACAAATGTCCGTCATCAAGCAAATTCCAAACTTTTGATTAGAAAAAAAGCATACAGTTTATTAGTATTACTACTTAAGTATTTTCATTTCATCATGGTAAAATCCTGAAAATGGACATAAACTTACCTGCACATTCTGGTGACAAATCAGGAAAGAGGTAAGCCCCGTACGTTGCATGTAGCACAGGCGAAGCTCCGGGTATCAAGGGATAGATCCACTCACCCACCTGAATAAATGCAGGGGGCGGACTGTTCACTTGTCCGGCCTCCTCGACTGCATCCTCAAATTTCACAACGTGCAACGACGTCGGATATGAGGGGGCACTGACATACCCTTCCCTGCTGATGTAAAAAATCTGCACCCCCTCTGCTATGGAAAACAGCTCTGTGCCCTCGGTAGAGGAGCGCTGCTGTGTTTCCAATCCCGGATACTCAGCTGCCATGATACTGTCACCGAAGGCAGCGTCAGAAATCAGCGAGGAGTGACTGGACGTGGACACAGCCTCCTCGTAGGAGGGCAGCTTCACTCCTGGCTGATCCGCGCTCAAACCAGTCTCCGGCAGGCCAGACGCACCCTGACCTTCGCTGCGGAGAGATTCTATCCTGTAGGTGATCTGCAGTTTGGTCTTGTTCATCTTCTGCTGCATCTGCTTCGCCGTGTCTGTCTCCTCTTGCGTCGCTCCGGGCAAATGTTCGCAGTCTGCCTGCAGCACTTGGTCCAGAGACGCCAGGCTGTTGGTGTAGTGCTGCAGTGCTGCTGCATTGTCCCCCTCTTCGTCCGCTTTCAGGCCTTTCTGGACAGTGGCAAAGGCTCGGGCATGCAGCCTCTGGAAGTCTCTGAAGGCGGGTGTGCCCTCCTGGGCTCTGCTGTCCCTCTGAGCTGTAGAGGATCCAGGAGGAGGGGGCCGAGGAGGAGCAGCCTGCCTGCCTGATGGAGGTCTGGTTCCTGCACACTCCATTTTTCTTTTTTTTTTGCCTGCACGCAGAGTGTGAGAAAACTGAATAAACTTTACCATTGTTATTGCTATTGTTGTTTATAAAATGAAGGATTCTAACTATATATATAATATATAATATTATATATAGACTACATGTATAAATTATACACTATTAAACAATTTTGAAAGTTTGTAATGTCAAGAGCTGCGCGCACGCACACACGCACACACACACCACACCACACCACACACCACAATGTAACACACACACACACACACACACACACACACACCACACCACACCACACACACACACACACACACACACTTCTATTGAAGAAGTTCTCAATGATGTAGACATGATGTTTGATATTGTTAAAGGTTTACAGTCTAGTCACATAGGGCATTTGTTGTAATTATTGAAGTTTTGTTCTGTTTTTATTCGATTTTGCATTATCAATAACTGTTAATTTGTTTTGTTGTTTAGAGTATTCTAGTTGTTATTATGATGTATTCACACACACACACACACACACACACACACACACACACACACACACACACACACACACACACTTTCCAGTTTCCAGTCATTCCTTTAGATCATCTGGTATCACTAAAAGTGGAAATACCCTAAAACTGAAGACTTCTAATACTAGCGCTACAAGTAGTACTACCGTACTACACACACACACACACACACACACACACACACACACAAACATACACACACTGACACATAACACTGACTGACACACTCAAGAGACATCAAACCTTTGAATTTCTTCTCATGAAAACAAGCATTCAGTATAGATTAGATCAGCAACCATAGACTGATAGAGTGTAGAAGGTTAAGTGTGAGACTTAATGTCCCAGCCATTCACTTCATTAAATATTTTGGC
>CM060326.1:20248025-20253025 GCA_030674155.1 Stramonita haemastoma | reverse complement strand
TCCGGGCAAGTAGGTTGAGACTTTACAGTTTGTGTGTGTGTGTGTGTGTGTGTGTGTGTGTGTGTGTGTGTGTGTGTGTGTGTGTGTGTGTGTGTGTTGGAGGGAGGGAGGGAGGGAGAGAGGAAGAGAGAGAGAGAGAGAGAGAGAGAGAGAGAGAGAGAGAGAGAGAGAGAGAGAGAGAGAGAGAGAGAGAGAGAGGTGTTATTTATTTTATTTATTTATCATTTACTTATTTATTTATTCTTTTATGTTGAGGATAATGGAATAAGCACTCGTGTGCTTTCTTTTACATCCAGTCCCCGTGTGTATGCAGTTTTAAAAATCTTGTCATCTGTTTCTACCGGCACACAATGGCCTACTCTTACAAAAAAGCGGAACAAGATTTAACGTGTGGCAAGATGTTCTGCGTGCGTTTGCACATGGGGCCTTGGTTTATTGTCTCACCCGAAAGACTTTTGGGGAGAGTGGAGTCAGCACTGATGTGTGTATGTGTGTGTGTGTGTGTGTGTGTGTGTGTGTGTGTGTGTGTGTGTGTGTGTGTGTGTGTAGCTTTCTTCAATTTAACGTCTCTTCACTCATAGTGATATTAGATGAGAAACAAAAGTAAAATAAAATTAATTGTGTCACTTGTGTGATGGGTGTGTATGTACATGTGCGAGTGTGTGAGTATGTATGTCAGAGTGTGTGAGTATGTATGTCAGTGTACGTGCCTACATGTGGATATCAGCAAGTATGTGTGAGCATACCTGTGCGAACTCGTGTGTGTGTGTGTGTGTGTGTGTGTGTGTGTGTGTGTGTGTGTGTGTGTGTGTGTGTGTGTGTGTGTGTGTGTGTGTGTGAATGCTTGCAACTATGCATGTAGGTTTGGGTTTGAGAACTAAGGTGGGTGTGTATGTATTTATCCCTTTGAGTAACTGAGAGAATTAAAAGTAAAATGAATAGAATATCCTGACCTACATGTGTCTATCCCTTATCAATCTTAAACCCAAATTCAGACCCATATAATCTATTTCTTGAAGAAAAAGTGTGTGTGTGTGTGTGTGTGTGTGTGTGTGTGTGTGTGTGTGTGTGTGTGTGTGTGTGTGTGTGTATGTGTGTGTGTGTGTGTTTGTGTGTGTGTGTGTGTGTGTTTGAGAGAGAGAGAGAGAGAGAGAGAGAGAGAGAGAGAGAGAGAGAGAGAGAGAGAGAGAGAGAGGGAGAGAGAGAGAGAGAGAGAGAGAGAGAGAGAGAGAGAGAGAGAGAGAGAGAGAGAGAGAGAGAGAGAGACTGTGGGGAAAAAAGATATCGTTTCCAGCTATGATTTATAAGGATGTTTGCCAGAGCTTCTAAATCAAGGAAAATAAATTTGTGGTGAGGGGAGTAAATCTTGAAAAACGAACAGTCATATCATAATATCTCTGCAAGGGCTTCTGAATGGGTTTATGACAAGAACAAAACTATCCCATACTGTGGATTGGCCTTTATTAAAAGAATTTAAAATAAAAGGCTTACCTGATTGTGCTGATGAAAATTACAACAACAACAACAATAAAATATATTGCAAAACTTTTGCTCAGCAAGATCTTACACTCATTATCATCAAGTTTTTTTTGTTAACTGTGTTATATTTTGTTATTCTTTCAGGAAAAACATTTTGCTGTAGCTCGCAGTTATGGTATCAATCTGTGTGCAGGATATTCTTCAACCGGTGCAAACATGGAGTGTTGCAGTACACTGTCATCAGACCGGCTATGACCGCTGTTGCTCTGTAAGTCTGGCTCTCTCTCTGTCTCTCTGTCTCTGTCTCTGTCTCTGTCTCTGTCTCTCTCTCTCTGTCTGTCTCTCTCTCTCTCTCTCTCTCTCTCTCTCTCTCTCTCTCTCTCCCTCTCTCCATCTCCCTCTGTCTGTCTGTCTGTCTGTCTGTCTGTCTGTCTGTCTGTCTGTCTGTCTGTCTGTCTGTCTGTCTGTCTGTCTGTCTGTCTGTCTGTCTGTCTGTCTCATCATGTGCCGGTGGGAACAGATGACATTTACAAAAATGCATACACACGGGGACTGGATGTGAAAAAGCACAAGGGTGCTTATTCAGTTATCCTCGATATTAAGAATAAATCAAATCAAATCGAATCAAATCTCTCTCTCTCTTCGCCTTCTGTTGTCCTTCACTTGACTGATGACATGTCTTTGTACTGTAGTGTATTTGACTTCTCTCTCACTTCCTGAAGGGGTGTTAGGGGCACTGCATGGAAGTTGTGAAGCAGTGTGAGTCTGTGGCATGAGGTAGTTCAACTGGCGGAGCCCATCCCTCACTTGGGTGCATGCTGGGTATATTGGTGTCGTTTATGCCACCGGGCATAGCTGGCCTTACTCTTCTATAGAGGTAGATTTGGGTTTTGTTCTATTTTATTTATTTTATTCTTTTATATTGAGGATTTTATTTATTCATTTATTTATTTTATTCTTTCATATCAAGGATAATGGAATAAGTACTCATTCGCTTTTTTATCCAGTCCCTGTGTGTATACAGTTTTGTAAATTTTGTCATCTGTTCCCACCAGCACACAACAGCCTTCTCTTTAAAAAAGCAGAACAGGATTTAACGTGCGCACAAGATTTTCTGCATGTGTTCACACACAGGGCCTCAGTTTATAGTCTCATCTGAAGAACTTTTCGGGAGAGTGGAGTCAGCACTGATGTTAACTCCAGGGGAAAAATCCCCTTGAACAGGAATTGAACCTTGCGCCAAGCTGTACATGTGAACCCGTTGACTGCCTTAGCACGTCATATGACGTGCTACTGATAGTGCACTCCCAGTGCCTTACCACGTCATATGACGTGCACCGATTTTCCCAATTTTTCCTAACTTCGTTTTAAGGTCCATTCCAAAACAATTGAAATTTTAAGCTTGTGTGGGATTCCCTCTACCCATATATGGTTGGGAAATCCCGTTGCGTGGACGGAAAGTCTGTTTTTTCTTTAGTTTCGTTGGCTGACTGGAGCAGTTTTTTATTTTTTATATGTTTATTTTTGGATGATTCAGGCATGTGTATAAATTCGAACTTGGCCTTCAAATTAGTTTGGTTTAATGCAGAATTCAATTATGTGCAAAAGTTGTACACATAACAATATCAAATTGTTGGTAGTTTAGATGCTAGATTTTTTGGTGAATTATTACCCCATTTGGGCAAAAGTCCTTTGGCAGAGCAGATTCAGGTTCTGGTTCTTTATATGGGCAGTCAAAGGGTTAAGCACACATGTATCTTTTTTTTTTTATAGCCTCATTTGAAAGACTGGTAGGGGAATGGAGTCAAGTTCAGGTGGTTAACTCAAGGGGAAAAAATCCCTGAGAACCAACAACTTGGTGGAGATTCAATAAGATGCTGACCCACACCCTTGGCTACCATAGGGTTATGAGAATGTCAAAATATCAAAATGTGTGCAATGCACCATTTGTCAGTTCTGCTCTGAGTATGATTTCTCTTGGTCTGTCAGTCTGCTTCTGTCTGTCTTCTGTAGTAATTTCACGTGATATGTTGATGCCTGTGTAAAAGAAAATTATGAGCATTATCGCAAAGTCATGACAATGGAATGCATCAATGGGTTTTTATTTGTACATGTATATGTGTGAGTGTCAATCAATCAATCAATCAACCAATCAATCAATCAAATTTTTATTTCCAGATGGTACATTGAGTAAGCATCGATTTGCTTTTTTCCATCAAGCCATCTATCTAAAGAAAAGAAAAAATCAAAACAACTGCAAAAAACAAAACAAAGCAACACAAAAAACCAACAAAATCAAAGCAGAAAATCCCTAGCAAAACAATAAAACCAACAAAGAAAGAAAAGGGAAAAAAACAAACAAAGAAACAAATAAAACAACAACAAGCATTTCACCAGCATTAATTAGCTAACATGATTTCAACAGCCTTAAAATAGAATATGCCTATAGATAATACAAGCAACAACAATAGCAGCAAAAACAACAAACAAAACAAAACAAAAACAAAACAAAAAATCCCCAGAAAAAAACCCCCCAAACCCCCCCAAAACAAACAAAAAACCCAACCCTCCCACTCAAAATTCATACACACGCACACACACACACACACACACACACACACACACACACACACACACACACACACACACACACACACACACCTACACCTACACACACACACACACAACACACACACACACACACTCACACACACACACACACACTCACACACACACACACACACACACACACACACACACACACACACACACCACACATGGTTTGCGCTCATCCACTCAGCACGTATACTCGTATGTACATGCATACATTTAGAGTCTTTAAAAAATCATATAGTGTCAAAAAAACAACACACACACACACACACACACACACACACACACACACACACACACACACACACACACACACACACAAAATAACATGCTTATATCAGATACAATGTAACCAAAAACCATTATTTAAGACTTAAAAAAAAAAAGAATCCATGAAATGTCAATAAGCAATTTATGTCAGATTACAATATCTCTATACTTCGTTCATACTTTATATTTTTAGAAGGAAGATAAGGAAAAAACAACAAACGTGTGTGTGTGTGTGTGTGTGTGTGTGTGTGTGTGTGTGTGTGTGTGTGTGTGTGTGTGTGTGTGTGATCACTGAACTCTGAATTATTGGGCTAATAAATAAATAAATATGGCAATTACTTCAAGTTTCAGCTTTTAGAATCTAACGAGCATGCTGTCTTTTCATGTAACTTGCAGGATTTCACAGCTCTGTGGAAAATACGATGAAGGGAACTTCAACTTTACCTCCACATGGTCCTACATTGTCATCATCAACAACTTGTCGCAAATTGTGAGCAGCCTGCAGTAATCAATGTTTCTGTCGTGTTTTCTCTCCAGTACATTTGTTAAAGTATTCTCCATCCGTTTGAATGCTTAGAGACCTTTGATCATGAAAGTGTTGCAATGTGTCAGTTTATAGAGATTTAGATTATATTGGC
>CM060326.1:20240525-20243025 GCA_030674155.1 Stramonita haemastoma | reverse complement strand
CTGGGTGGGGTGAGAAAATTTTTTGTACTGTCCAGTAACATCTGGAAAAATTACACAGAAGATCATCATCAAAATTTGGAATTGTGTCGCAGGACTTCCTGATTTGTGTGGAGATGTTTCTGGCAGCGATAGCGCATTACTACTCCTTCCCCCACACCCCCTACATCGACGACGCAGCGGAGCGAGGCAACTGCTGCTCCACCTTCTTCTCCATGTGGGACGTCAGGGACATGCGGGATGACGTCATCGAACACGCGCGCTACATCGGTACGTTCCTTGCCGAGGTTTTTCCAGTGCAAAAACTGAAGCCTTGGTCGGGGTAGTATATGGATTTGATTTGATTTGATTTATTCTTTTATATCAAGGATAATGGAATAAGCACTCTTGTGCTTTTTATTACATCCAGTCCCCGTGTGTATGCAGTTTTGTAAATATTGTTATCTGCTCCCACCGGCACTTGATGGTCTACTCTTACTAAAAGGGGAATAGGATTTAACGTGTGCGCAAGATGATCTGCGTGCGTTTGCACATGAGGCCTCGGTTTACAGTCTCACCCGAAGGACTTTTGGGGAGAGTGGAGTCAGCACTGATGTTAACTCCAGGGGAAAAATCCCCTTGAACAGGAATTGAACTCATGGTGTGTGTGTGTGTGTGTGTGTATGTGTGTGTGGTGTGTGTGTGTGTGTGTGTGTGTGTGTGTATGTGTGTGTGTGTGTGTGTGTGCGTGTGTGTGTGTGTTGTGCGCGTGCTGGCATGCATGTGTGTGTATATGTGTGTGTGTGTGTGTGTATGTGTGTGTGTGTGTGTGTGTGCGCACATGTGTGTGTGCATGCATGCCTCCTGCACGTGTGTGCGCGTGTCTATGTTCATGTACACCTGTACCTATCTCTGCCTTCAGGACGCGGAGTACAGAAACGATTCATCCCCAGCAAAGCCAACGGCTCCGCCTCAGAACGCACCCCGCTCCTCAACTCCCAGGACTCCTCCTCCTCCCGCAGAGACCCCCAGTCCAGCCACCCTGAAGCGCCAAGCACACCCCCAGTCCTGGTGGAGGAAAAAGTAGCATCCCCAGGCGCCTACGACGCCCGCAGCCTCTCGGAAACAGACTGGGAGAAATCCTCGGAGACCTTTCACGTGAAATCGACCACACCGAGCATGGTGAATTTTGCCGAGTTCAGCACCAGTATGGAAGTGAGTTCCATCGCTTCGGGAGGCGGGGCAGACTCTGCCCGGGGAATGACCGCCGAAGCGGTCAGCATAAAAAGCGGGGCAAGCGCAGAGGTCGCGGATAGGAAGGGTGAGGAAGATGGAGACCAACCAGAAATGCAAGGACGAAACCGAGCGTCATTCACAGATTTGAAAAGCGGCGGAGATTTGGGGTCCACTGGTGCAGGAGACGGTAAAGATACAGAACACGTCAGCGCTAGAAGTCGTACCGGTGTGAAAAGCGGGGAAGAAAGCACAGAGTCGGCTGGTGAACCCACCAAGACGTCTTCCAGCGAGAGAGGAGGGGGTGGCTGTGACACAGAGAGTGAGGGGAGAGGTTCAGAAGAGGCATTGAGTGTTGTTGTGAAAGGGGAGGGTGTGGGTACTGCCGGCCACAGACCGCCAGGCACTGTTACTGCTGATGCTTCTGCTAGCGGTGGTGGTGGTGGTGTTGTGGGTGTGAGCAGCGTAGGGCAGCTACAGCACTCAGGCCAGGAAAAGAAGACCGATGCAGATGACAGTGAGGATGAGGAGTTGGAGAAGAGTGTCACCGTGATAGCATGAGGCGTACAGGGCAGTGCAAGCTGTGCATGAATTTTGGGTCGTAGTCGTCGTGTCTGGTTTGCTTGTGTGTGCTTGGTTGATGTAACTACACAATTGTGCATGTGTGTGTGTGCATGCGCTAACTCTCGGGCACTCGCTCGAATTCGTTTATGTGTGCATGAATAACTATACATGCAAGCACTTGCATACACTCACTCAAACCCACATGCACACACTCATGCACGCACACAGAACAGACACACATGCACACACAGAAACATACACACACTCAAGATTTCAAGATTTAATTCGCCTTTGACCCCTCCTGGGGCATGGAGGATTTCAAACAAAATCAACTGTAACATATATAATTTGCATTGATAGAATACGTTCATACACAGAATTTCACAGAAATAAAAATATATAGTCAACCGTTTCATTAATGTCATGCAACTTTACTCTTTAGTATGAATTTGCTAAGTTTGCATGTACGTTTGCATGTACACACACTCGCACACATACACACACATGCACGCATGTATACACACACACACACACACACACACACACACACACACACACACACACACACACACACACACACAGAGTATTTTACTGTAATCATGACAGGCACTCATGCATACACATGCACACACATAAGCATACTTACATGCACACACACACACACACACATACATACACACACACACACACACACACACACACACACACACACACACACACACACACA
>CM060326.1:20233025-20235525 GCA_030674155.1 Stramonita haemastoma | reverse complement strand
TTTTTTTTTCTCATGCATTTTTTATGTAGCCAACTGTGTTAATGGAGATGGGATAATTCAGTGGTCAGAGCACTCGCTCTGCCCAGGGTAAGGTTAAGCAGTGTTGAGCTTGGTTGCCATCTAGGATGGGTGACCATTCGTGCACCTTTGCTTCTGTATAGTGCCCCAATTCACCCATCTGTAAATGGGTACCTGCCCTTTTTAGGGACAAGGAAGGTAAAGCAGCGAGGGAGAGATGGGCGCCGCCCTCTAAATGCTGAACCCCTAGAGAAGCCGAGAATTCTGACACCTCGCTCCCCAACGATTGCATAGGTGATGAGCATACGAACCCCTTTACCTTTTTTTTTTTTTTTGAAAAAATGTATTAACATGTGTTATTGTGATGGTTTGATGGCTTGTTCAAAGCTGCCTTCTTGATTTTTTTGGAGGTCGCGCACATGACAGCAAACGAAACTATTTTTGTGCTGACATTGGTGGTAATGCTTTGTCATTGTCTGGTCTTGTATTTGTTTTGTATTTCTGAAAGAACTATGGTTTTTATTTGACTGATTTATCATAATGATTAGGACTCGACCTACCCCCTCCCGTCACACCTCTCCCTCATTTATCACATTATGGTTTCAAGTAATTTGTTAATAAAATTAATCCTCCCATCTAGCCCTTAAGAGTTGAAACCCTTTTCGTGAAATTTATTATATTTTTGCTATGTTAGGTGAGTTTGGGTGGGTTTTATTTTTTGTTTACGTTTTATTGTCTGATAAATGATGTGAGCCGTCTCATTTTCTCACCACGCCCATCTGTCAGCAACATGAATTTGGGGTTCATCGTTTCTTTTCTAGTTTCATCTCTTCTATTGTCAGGGGTACAATATGGCTTTTATTATGGTTGTTTTGTTGACACACAGTGTGTGTGTGTGTATGTGTGTGTGTGTGTGTGTGTGTGCGTGCGTGCGTGCGTGCGTGCGTGCGTGCGTGCGTGTGCATTCACATGCATCCTTAAAACTCCCTATTTTGTGATAAATATTCCGCTATAGTCATAATTACCGGTACAGATATTTATTTGTTTTGTTTGTGTACAACATTCTTCTGTTTTTCCATCAACATAATTAGGCCTATAGTCATTGATCAGGAAGAGATAGTACAGTCACCCTGCATGTCATTATGGGTATATTCAGCTTGCGTGGAAAGGACTCTGGAGGCTTCAAGCTTGCAATGGCGAATTATGAGATGAACCATCTGGAAATGCTATGTATGTAGACTTGTATCACACACAATGGCACGCTGGCATCACGATCACAATGGCAGACTTCTTTTTCTATTGAAATGGCAGGATTAACGGTTTTGTTGCTCCAAGCCCGTGAATTCTTTTGCACTCTTTTTTTTTTTTTCAAAGTTGCATGTTAATTGTTGCTTACATCACGAACGCTCTAGGTACACCGTGAAGCTTGCGATGTGGATTTAAAAAGAAAAAAAAATTTCTTTCGGTGTTTTGGTTCAAGTCTATCTGTGAACACGTTGGAAAAAACAACAACAACACTGTACATAAGGTTGTGGTGGCTTTATGTGCTTACGACTAAAGGGAGTAAGTATACTAGCATCAGTTCAAAGCTTGCGAGCGTATATTAAATCATAAGATATGGATGTAGCTTTTGCGATGTAAACAACAGTTATACACTTTGATATGCTTAAGTCGGAGGCGCTGGGCCTGACTTGTCAGGCGCTTAAACAGCAGCACAATGCATTTTTGCTCTCATTGGAGATGACAATAGTTGCTGTTTGAGCGTTCGTTGAAGAAAGAGAATACATTTTAATGCAAGTCCACACAATAGGGATGAAGCTTGGGAAATTTAAAACTAAGTAATCCTTATGTGATTTTTTTTCTTCTCTTTTTATTTTTGTTACTTTTTTTCTGTTTGGTTTCTGAATGGTATGACGACAGGGTCTGGCTTCAGGTGATATATTTTTTAGACACATAGGTGTTTTTTTGTTTGCTTTCATGTTTGTTTGTTTGTTTTTTTTGTTGAAATCTTATATTTCTGGTCTTTGTGTGCTTTGACGTTTTATTTTGGTCTCATGTAAGTCAGTTTATACTGTGTGTGTGTGTGTGTGTGTGTGTGTGTGTGTGTGTGTGTGTGTGTGTGTGTGTGTGTACGTGTACGTGTGTGTACGTGTACGTGTGTGTGTGTGTGTGTGTTGTATGTGTGTGTGTGTGTGTGCGTGTGTGTGCGTGTGTGTACGTGTGTGTACGTGTGTGTCCGTGGTGCGTGCGTGCGTGCGTGTTTAGTTTCAAACTAGTATCTTTTTGTGGTGTGTAAATGGAGAATACAGGGGGTGCGTCTTTTAATTCAGTTTTTATACTTAATTTTCATATCCTTTTTACACTTGAGGGTGATTTTTTTCTTTTTTACATGTGCTTTTTTACGCTTGCCTTAAAAAAAATTATCTGACAATTTAGCTTTATACTTACTATTGTAGTTGTTTTTTTTCAAGTCTTACAGTTT
>CM060326.1:20215525-20225525 GCA_030674155.1 Stramonita haemastoma | reverse complement strand
GAAGAAGAAGAAGAAAACAACACAGCACAAAACGCTAGAAGAGTGTGGGAGGTGTATATATATATATATACTCACTCTGTAATTCATGAGCGGCTCCCTTTCTGACGGGTCCTCGGCTTGCACCACCAGTTCTATAGTAGGAGTGGTCACGTTGTTCTTCACAAACACGTAGATGACAGAACTGAAACGCAGTGTCATAGAATGTAATGTACTGTATTGTAATGGAGTGTAATGTAATGTAATATTACGTAATGTGATGTTAGGTGATGTAATGTGATGTGTTGTTAAATCATAATTATGATGTGATGTAATGTAAGATGATGCTATGTAATGCGATGAGATGTGATGCAATACAATATGATATGATGTGATGTGATGTGCACAAGTAGTAGTCGTAGTAGCAGTAGTAGTAGTAGTAGTAGTAGTAGTAGTTAGTAGTAGTAGTAGTAGTAGTAGTAGTAGTAGTAGTAGTAGTAGCAGCAGCAGCAGCAGCAGCAGTAGTAGTAGTAGCAGCAGCAGCAGCAGCAGCAGTAGAAGTAGTAGTAGTAGTAGTAGTAGTAGTAGTAGTAGTAGTAGTAGTAGTAGTAGTAGTAGTAGTAGTAGTAGTAGTAGTAGTAGTAGTCGCAGTCATAGTAGTGGTAGCAGCAGTAGCAGCAGCAGTATCGGTAGCAGCAGAAGCAGCAATAGTAGTAGTAGCAGCAGCAGTAGCAGCAGCAGTATCGGTAGCAGCAGAAGCAGCAATAATAGTAGTAGCAGCAGCAACAGCAGCAACAGCAGCAGCAGCAGCAGCAGCAGCAGCAGCAGTAGTAGTAGTAGTAGTAGTAGTAGTAGTAGTAGTAGTAGTAGTAGTAGTAGTAGTAGTAGTAACTGCTTTACCTTGATACAGCCAAAGCCACACCGGCATAGTTCAGTGCTTGGTGTTTAGGAACTTCAGGATCGATGCCAAACCAGCCAAACCTGCACAGAGAGTGTATGTGTGTGTGTGCTTTAGAACAGTGATGGAGAAACGTATGAAACTCACACGTGCAAAAACGTATATTTCCTCTGCGCTTGTGCTCATACATGAAAACACACACATACACACAGACACAGACACAGACACAGACACAGACACAGACACAGACACACACACACACACACACACACACACACACACACACAGAAAGACACAGACACAGACACACACACACAGAAACACAGACAGACAGACAGACAGACAGACAGACAGACAGAAAGACACACACACACACACACACACACACACACACACACACACACACACACACACACACACACACACACACACACACACTAACACACAGGGCCTACAAACAAACATGCGCACAATGGTGGTTACCTCTGATCCGGAATTATCATTACTTTCTGTAAATAAGGCAATATGTTCCTCTGTCTGCCTGTCTGTCTGTTTGTCTAAATCCCCCATCTCACTCCCCCTTTCACTCTTTATCTGTCTGTCTATTTTTTTTTGTCTGTCTGTCTCTTTGTCTGTCTGTCTCGTTTAAAAAAAACCCATTTGGCAATGAGAATAGATTATTAAAGCATTAAAGCCTCTTTCTCTCTGTCTCTGTCTCTTGTGGGAGTAAATTCACTGATGCCACAACCTCAGTCACTGCTGAAATCGCTAGGATCTCTGAATAGCCATCTGCAATGGACCCTGAACAGTCAGAAGTACATGGAAACCACAATGGGGATTTATTCCCCTCTTCCCTTAGTGGCAGCAGTCACGGCATTTGGGTAGAGTGGGATAGGACGGGGATTCCCCCTTTTCATCTCAACCCAGACAGCCAAGGCCACAGAGCATGGATTGCACGTGAAAATGTTGAGGAATGCAGCAGCAGTGAAACTGACATCCCTTGCCAGACGGTCAAGGCCATAGAGCATGGATTGCACGTGGAATACAGCAAGGAATGCAGACTTGGTGAAACTGACATCCCTTGCCAGACGGTCAAGGCCACAGAGCACGCACTTGCACGTGCGTAGACTAGACCTGAGGAATGTTGCTATGGTGAAACTGACATCCGGTATACCAGACGGTCAAGGTCACAGCACGAATGGCACGTGAAAATGACGAGGAATGGAAGCGGAAAAAAAAACAATAAAAAGGGCCAAACTAATAACCACTATGTCAGACAGTCAAGGCCACAGAGCAGGACTACATGTGAAGATGAGGAGGAATGGGGTAATGGTAAACAAACATGGAAATATGGCGAAAGATGGCATTCTGCACATATAGATAGTTATAGTTCAGTCAGCTATGTCTGTCTGTCTATCTGTCTGTCTGTCTCTGTCTGTATCTGTCTGTCTGTCTGTCCGTCCGTCTGTCTGTCTGTCTGTCTGTCTGTCTGTCTGTCTGTCCGTCCGTCCGTCCGTCCGTCTGTCCGTCCGTCCATCTGTCTGTCTGTCTGTCTGTCTGTCTGTCTGTCTGTCTCTCTCTTTCTCTCTTTCTCTCTTTTTCTCTCATCTCTCTCTCTCTCTCTTTTTCTTTCCCACCTCTCTCTCTTTGTCTGCTTGTCTTTCTCTTTCTCTCTCTATATATCTCTCTCTTTCTCTGCCCCCCCTCTCTTTCTCTCTTTCTCTGTCTGTCTGTCTCTTCCCCACATCTCTCTCTCTCTAGTTGTTTGTCTGTCTGTCTGTCTCTGTCTCTCTTTCTCTGTGTCCCCCTCTTTGTCTGTCTGATGTCTATCTATGTATAGGTCTGCAGAATGGATCCCGGCAGGATTTGTTTTAAGGGATTAGATAAGAGAGAGAGAGAGAGAGAGAGAGAGAGAGAGAGAGAGAGAGAGAGAGAGAGAGAGAGAGAGAGAGAGAGAGAGAGAGAGAGAGAGAGAGAGAGAGAGAGAGAGAGAGAGATCGGAAACTCAGAGAGAGAGAGAAATCGGAAACTCAAAACCGAGTTTCCGATTTCTCTCTCTGTCTCTCTGTCTCTCTCTGTCTCTCTGTCTCTGTCTGTCTGTCTCTCTCTCTCTCTGTCATCTCTCTCATCTCTCTCTCTCATCTCTCATCTCTCTCTCTCTCTCATCTCTCATCTCTCTCTTTCTCTCTCTTCTCATCTATATCCCTTAATTAAAACAAAATCGTGCAGGGACGGATGCATTCTGCAGACCTCTATTCGTTTTTCTTGCTCACCTGCCGCTGGCCCATCCCCCCAGTAGGTTGAACATGCCCCAGATGCACATGCCCAGGCCCATGCCGATGGTCTTGAAGATGGGCACCACACACATGTTGGCTGCAACAGTCACCAACTTTATAAAAAAAATTAATTTTTTCCCCCCATAGAATACAAAAAACCCCACTTAATTCAGAAACATACCCCCCATGCATGTTCACGAACACATGACCTTATTGCCTGCTGCCAATTACAGCAAGGAAACTACAAAAACACCAACTTGCTTTTTTTGGTAAAAACTAAAATGATGGCACCACACTTTTTTGCAATTCTTCTTTTTCTTTTTCTTCATTTTCTTTTTCTTCTTGTTCTTGTTCTTCTCGTTCTTCTTGTTCTTCTTGTTCTTGTTCTTGTTATTGTTCTTGTTCTTCTTCTTGTTCTTCTTGTTCTTCTTGTTCTTCTTGTTCTACTACTACTACTACTACTACTACTACTACTACTACTACTACTACTACTACTACTACTACTACTACTACTACTACTACTACTACTACTACTACTACTACTTCTTCTTCTTCTTCTTCTTCTTCTTCTTCTTGTCATATCATCATCATCACCATCACCATCATCATCATCATCATCATCATCATCATCATCATCATCATCATCATCATCATCATCAACATCAACATCAACATCATCAATCCATTTGACCAGTCAGTAGTACCTTTAATTCAACTCATCTTGCCATTCTTCCCCCTTCTTTCCCATCTATATAGTTGTTGTTGTTGATTTTTATTCTAGGGGTGTGTGTGTGGGGGGAAGGGTTGTAATTAATGTTCATGAGCACCGCACCGCCTGACCTGTGGACCAGATGACCCCACCCAGCATAACCAGGGGTAGAAGGTGGACTGTCGGACAATCTGTACCACCATCCCCGTCAGTAGGATCCCCGTGCAGAGTATCCATTGAAAAAACACCCCTGGGCAAAAAAAAACACCCCACACAAAACATGACTGTAGAGGATTACCAAACTCACCGTACAAAAAAAGAGAGAAATCTTCTATAGATAATAATTATAATATTGATAATGCTACAAGTACTTACGATCATAAATAATTGAAAAAAATTAGCACTTGAAGAACACAAACACAATCAATCAATCAATTAAACAAGCAATCAATCAGTCAATCATGACCATGATCATGATCATGATCAGCAGAAGCAGCAGCAGCAGCAGCAGCAGCAGCAGCAGCAGCAGCAGCAGCAGCGGAAGTAGTAGTAGTAGTAGTAGTAGTAGTAGTAGTATAGTAGTAGTAGTAGTAGTAGTAGCAGCAGCAGCAGCAGCAGCAGCAGCAGCAGCGACAGCAGCAGCAGCAGCAACAGCAGAAGCAGCAGCAGCAATAGTAACGGTAGCAGGAGTAGCAGCAACAGTAGCGACAGCAATAGCAGTAGCAGTAGCAGCAGCAGTAGAAGCAGCAGCAGCAATAGTAGTAGCATCATCATCATCATCATCATCAGCAGCAGCAGCAGCAGCAGCAGCAGCAGTAGCAGCAGCAGCAGTAGCAGCAGCAGCAGCAGCAGTAGTAGTAGTAGTAGTAGTAGTAGTAGTAGTAGTAGTATTAGTAGTAGTAGTAGTAGTAGTAGAGTAGTAGTAGTAGTAGTAGTAGTAGTAGTAGTAGTAGTATGTAGTAGTAGTAGTAGTAGTAGTAGTAGTAGTCACAGCAGCAACAAAATTAGTAGCAGCAGCAACAGCAGCAGCAGCAGAAGTAGTAGTAGTAGTAGTCATATGAATAACATCATGTGCACACGTTAGAACCCGTTTCACTTTTCAGAAGAGTAGGCCACTGTGTGCTGGTGGGAACGGATGAGAAAATTTACAAAACTGCATACACACAGGAACTGGATGTTAAAAAAAAGCACACGAATGCTTATTCCATCATCCTCTAAATAAAAAGATTTTTTTTTAAGTATCACCGATACCCCTCAGTGACCTGTAAGCTAGCTATCAGCACAGGCACCACTGGTGTGAACCTTAACCACTTTCCTCATCACATTCCTTGCTTGGCATGAGTTCTGAGATTCACCAATGGTAAAATTTTTTGCCTGCGCGACCATTTTGCCCACCAGTAAGGTAGCCGCCACCTCCCAACCCCCAACCCCCACACCTCACCACACCACCACCACCACCACCACCACCACCACCACCACCACCACCACCACCACCACCACCACCACCACCACCACCCCCTTCCACACCCCCCACAATTCACCCCCACCCACCCACCCCAACACACACACAGATACCCCCTCAACCACCACCACCAGCACCACCAACCCCCCCACAATCCACCACCCACCCATCCCAACACACACACACATACCCCCTCAACCACCACCACCACCACCACCACCACCACCACCACCACCACCACCACCACCACCACCACCCCTTCCACCCCCCCCCACAATTCACCCCCACAATCCACCCCCACCCACCCCCCCCCCCCCCCCACACACACATAATACCCCCTCAACCACCACCACCACCAGCACCCATACTACTACTACTACTACTACTACTACTACTAACTACTACTACTACTACTACTACTACTACTACTACTACTACTACTACAACTCACCATCTCCAGTTTCATATTTTTTGATGGGCACAAAGTTGCTGCCGTAGAAGAGAACAGCGATTCCCGCGGCGATGAAACCCACATAGCTCGGGTAGGTGTCACCCGTGTGGGTGTTCGGCTCTTGGGTCGTGTTCCCGCCTGGCGCGTACGAAGATGCAGCGGTGCTCTGTTCCCGTGGTCCACCATCTTCGTAGACGTAGGGGTTGACAGGTCGTTGAGGACCGGCCCATACTTGGCTTGCCGCCCCCACCACCCCCAACCAAAACAGTACCCGGACAATCCCAGAAGGTTTCATTGAGGTAGGGGGAATGAATGGAATGATACGGGGGTGTGGGTGAAGTGTAGAGTTCAGGAGGGTGGAAGGAGAGGTGGAGGAGGAGGAGGAGGAGGAGGCAGGTGGAGCAGAGTTTGTGATGAAATGGAAGGCTGAAAAAAAAAGAGAAATAAAGTGGCAGATATACAATCGGTTATGTTGGTGCATATTCGTCTTTTGTTCTAAGAGGGCATGACACTGCTGGGTTTTTGTGTAGTTCTTTACACACACACACTTGAAGCACTAGAATATTTACATATCATGTTTGTTATGTAAAAGAAAGAACATCCCTCTTCCCATTTTTTGGGGTTTTTTTGTTTTTTTGTTTGGTTGGGTTTCTTTTTTGGGTGTGTGTATGTGGGAGGGGGGGGGGGGGTCATCCGTTCTTACCGGCACGCAATAACCTACATTTCCCAAAGACTGAACGGGTTTGACCTGTGCACAAGATGTTCTGCGTGCGTTTGCAAACAGGGCCTCGGTTTATAGTCTCACCCGAAGGACTTTTGTGGGAGTGAAGTCATCACAGACATTAACTCCAGAGGAAAAATCTTCTTGAACAGGCGTCTCGATGGTGGCTCGAACTCAAGCTCGATCTCGGGCTATCAAATAGCGAGAGCAACGCTTTAACCACTAGGCTATCCTGCCACCCAGGGCTCGATCTGATAAGCACACTCACCACCGCACAAGCCAACGGTATTTATCTGTGCATATTTTATCTTTATTGCAAAATACCGTGACATATCAAACAAGCTGGATACTTTGACCACTGCCTATCACACACCATTCGTGAGTCTATCATCTGGAATGAAAACTAAGCCTACAATAATGTAGAGCAGTTGGGGAGCGATAGGCACGTAGAGGAGATGATTATGATGTGAGTATCAGTATTATCGTGTTAGTGTTAGTGAAGGTCTCCTATCTGTTACAGGGATAATCTAGAGGAGTAGCCCTGTGTACAAGGAGAGGAGTTTATGTGCAGTGGTAGTATTAGCTAGGTCGTCATGGGTCTAGTATAAAAACAAGCTTACAAAAAATCCCACTTACTAACCAAAACCCCCAACCAACCAACCAACTAACCAACCAACCAACCAACCGATCAACCAAACAACTAACCAACCAAGCATATATTGAAACGAACAAGTAAATGAATAGATAATAATTTATATAAACAAACGAGCGAACAAAAACAATAACAGTTACAATGTATACACTGATCACATCTGCTTAAATCAAAGCCTGTTAAAACAACAGACAAACTAGTCGTAAAATATATCATTCTGTAAAACACGGTGCAGTATTATAATTTGGCACCTTGAAAATATCAAGGAGCACACATTTCGCATTATGTGGACAAATATCTTGGATATAAACAAACTGCTGGCCTAGGCCAAGAACTGTGACAATTATTGATGTCAGCGAATTGCCAAGGCCTACACAAAAATGTTGTTATGTTGTAAAATGCTGAGTTGAGATTGCCTTCAGACATAGCAAGCTCTTAAAAGAACAACATACAGTCTCCTTTAAATGAAAAAAGACCCCTCTGAAGTAGGAGTATGGCTGCCTATATGGTGCGGTACTTGAAAACAGTCATACCTGTAAACGTCTCATTCAGTGTGCAGTTTTAGACTCATAGTGATTCCCAGGTGGGATGAGTAAGTCAGTGCACATTCTGGGTGACCGCTGGAATGTTAAGCTGGGGAACACACCACCGCAACAACAAGAAACCGCAATGCTTTTCTTTCCTTTCCAAAAAAGATTTGATCAAAATTAATGTTAGTAATTCGACAGTGTACAGGTAGCGCACATGTACCAGTCCTAGAGATGTGTGGTCCTGAGTCTCTCCGATTATAGACTCTCCTACCTACTCACTAGATCACGAGTGGTCTTCTGTTTATTATGTTCATTTCCATTGACAGATACAGAAACACAGAGAGAGAGAGAGAGAGAGAGAGAGAGAGAGAGAGAGAGAGAGAGAGAGAGAGAGAGAGAGAGAGAGAGAGAGAGAGAGAAAGAGAGAGAGAGAGAGAGAGTTAGAAAGAGAGAAAGAGACTGACAGACAGACAGACAAACAAACAGACAAACAGACAGACAGAGAGGAAGTAAAAAAAAAAGAAAGAGAAAACAAGTTTTTAAAAAAAGAAAAGAGAGGAATGAAAGAAAAAAAATGGCGCTACATTTGATGTTACGCTCTCCCCAGGAAGAGTGGCTGAATTACAACACACTCATATCTCCATACAATACAATACCAGACAACACCAGGCAATACAATACAATACAACACCATAGGATACAATACAATACAATACAATACAATACAATACAATACAATAAATACAATGCAACACCATATAATACAATACCATGCATTACAACGCAACGCAACGCAACGCAACGCAACGCGCAGCACTACACTACACTACACTACACTACACTACACTACACTACACTACACTACACTACACTACACTACACTACACTACACTACACTACACCGCTAGGTACCGCACCGCACCACACCGCACCGCATCGCACCGCACCACACCACACCACACCACACCACACCACACCACACCACACCACACCACACCACACCACACCACACCACACCACACCACACCACATGCACACTACACTACACTACACTACACTACACTACACTACACTACACTACACTACGCTACTCTACACTATTCTACACCACACCACACCACACCCCACCCCACCCCACCACACCAACCACACCACACCACACCACACCACACCACACCACACCACACCACACCACACCAATCACACCACACAACACCACACCAACCACACCACACCACACCACACCACACCACACCACACCACACCACACCACACCACACCACACCACACTACACTACATCACACCCCAACCCACCCCAACCCACACCCCACCACACCACACCACACCACACCACACCACCACCTCAACCACACCACAACACAACAACAATTCAACACAATACACTGACTGTCCATAGTAACGTCTAATGATGAAACATACCCGCAGCTTCCTTCCTTCCTTCCTGTGCTCACGAACAAAATGGAAAAACTGAGACCCCGAGACTCTCAGTTGTTTAGGAGGACAGGACAGCAACCGGCACAGTCAGTCACCTCTGCTACCTACCCCTAACATTCACTGCCTACATCATGTGTACCGATGATATCAGCAAGGTAATGTATGGATGGCCCAATTATCGCCGATAACCACACACACTGATAACAAACAGGCTACTGCAGTAACCGTCATTTAAAAAGAAAAAAAAAGACACTGGGATCGTTATTAAGAGCTATAACCTGAATGTTGACCCTGGCCTGAAAGCTCAGTCAGTTATTGACGTAAGCGCTAAGTGCAAAAGTCTACATCAACACGTTGTTATAATTCAAAATATTATGTTGAGATTGGTTTTCCAGAAATTAATGGCAATCTCTTAGCATAACAAAGCTATACTCTTCTTTAATTAAAGGAGATAAAAATCCTTCTGAAGGTTAAGTATGGTTGCGTATTATTATGGCGAGGTGCTTACAAACAGTCATGCACTCGAACTTTTCTTCCAGAAAATATTGACAGTATCATAGTGATTCCGACATAAGACTCTGCGTGATCTTCAGAGTATTAAGCGAGGGAACGCACAACAACAACAACAAGAACAGCAACAACAACAAAAACACCAGGAGCGACAACAACGTTAACAATAGAAGATAACCATCATTAACATCAGTTGTTTAAAAAAAAAAAAGCAGATGTGAATGGGGTGCATTATTTCTTTACAATACAGCAGCAGTTACTGCCAAGCAGTAGCAAAAGCAGCAGCAGCACCAGCACCGGGGCAGCATCAGTTGTAGCAGCAGCAGAAACAGTAGCAGCAGCAGCAGCAAAAATAGCAG
>CM060326.1:20208025-20210525 GCA_030674155.1 Stramonita haemastoma | reverse complement strand
TTACCATCCCATCACATCCGTCCATAATGCATGTTTTTTTTAATTACAGTTTTGCTTTAAACAGATGATTTTTTTCTTCTTTCCTGTATCTGTGTGTGTGTGTTTTCTTATAGAGTGGGGGGTTCAGACCGAGATTTGTTATGATCTGTTCTTTCTTAATGTGCTTTAAATGCATGTTTGCACACAGACCTCTGTTTTTTTTTTTATCCCCTTCAGAAGACTAGCACCCAGACACCACTACTGAGCGTATTAGCAGATGATGGAAAGAGAAAGTTCAACCCAAGGTTGGATTCAATCCTCGGATTTCTTGCCTGAAGACGTGTGCACATTTTCTAAGCCACCAAACCAAGTATCACTGATTCACTTTTTGTTGTTGTTGTTCTATTCACAGAGATAGGGCATCACCAAACCAAAGGTGGCGTGTGCCCAAGCCAAGTGGTCACACCTGAGAAATGCTGGAAGAAGGTGGCTGGCTCACTGACCCAGGTGTCTGTGGGGCTTGCGGGGACATGGGGCGTCAACGCACATGACAACGTCTTCTTTATACGCGGCACCTATCAGAACCCTTTCAACGTTTCCGATAAATGGAGACGAATGTACGGCGGACTGAGCCAGGTAGACGTCAACAGCGCGACAGTTTGGGGAGTAAATTCCAATGATGTCTATTACTTCAGAGAGAACGTCACGTCATCAACGCCGCTAGGAACGGACTGGGTCCACTCTACTTCCAACATCCCCTTGAAGTGGATCAGCACCAGCCCCGAGGGCAGTCTGTGGGGCAGGAACACAGCAGACCAGGTGGTCCACTACCAGAACTCGGGCTGGAAGAAGATGGGCCTGAACATCCAGAGTGTGGACGCTGGCCTGGCAGGAGTGTGGGTCCTGGACCTCGAGGGTCATCTCCTCCACAGGCTGGGCACTTTCGGGGACCAGGGGTCAGCGGGGTTAGGGTGGCAGGGCGTGGAGGGCAGGTACGGGTCTGTGTCGTCTGGTAAAGACATGGTGGTGGCTGTGGACTTGGGGGGACGGGTCTGGCTCAGGGTGGGGCTGGGTCCTCACACCCAGACCGGTCTGGCCTGGGTGCGCTACCCGGGGTCCATGAGGCAAGTGGATGTTTGTTATCAGGAGAATAGGGGCACCATTCTCTGGGGTGTCGATTTTATTGGACAGACTTACTATTCTGTTATGAAAGATTGAAAAAAAAATGATGTTAACAGAACAAGGATTTCTGTTTGGTAATGGTTAAGTTATTCTTTTTTATTACAATGTGCAAGATTATACCAGAAAGAAAGGCTTGTCGGTTTGATTTTATTTGTATTTGTGAGGTTTAAGAAAAAAAAAACCCATGATTAATCAAGTTTTTTTGTACAGAGTTGAAATTGTCCAGCAGCAGTTATCACATCACAGCACAAACATGTGCAGCAGTCAGCACAACACTGCACACAGGAATAAGGATATACGTAGGATCATCATCAGCCAGTCTTTCATGGCCTGGAAACCATGACAGGAAAACCACGACATAATTATAACAGAGTAGATAAGTGCAGAATAAGCGTTAGTCATAGCTCTATATTCTACCCCTTGAAACAAATTACGCAAGACGAGGAAGATCAGTAAGTGTTATCTTCAGTTGCTTAATCATTGCAATCAATACAGTGCTCGTGAAATGCAAATGTATTTTTTTTTAATCCGATCTCATGGACTTTATTTTTCTCTCTATATTTCACATAATTATTGTCTGCAGTCTCTTACTGCTCATTGCACTCTTCCTCATTCCTTTTGACCTATCTGGATCTCACTGAAAGATGTCTTTGAAGCACTGTGCTAGATGGCACACATGGATTACCAGCCATTCTAGTACAGTAAAGAGAGGCGTACGTAGAGTGAGGATTCGTTCTGTGCTGTCCTGTGGAGGTTCAGTCATGTAGACTACACTAGGGTTTTTCATGACAGCAGATTCGTCTCCGTGTTCCCTGGTTTCCTCCACACTTTTCTACCGCCAACCAGTGTATATATAGCTTCCTCTTTCTGGGATCCACTCTCTGATCTGGGAGTCGTGTTTTGCTCCATCAGTGTCTACTATGCGCCCCCTGCACTGACAAATGATCAGTTCAACTTTTCAGACAATGCATAATCCCCGAAGTTGGAATGCGGTTACCTAAATGAGGGGGTGGGTGGGTGGGGGGAACGGTCGAATACGCAAAAATCTCACCCTTGGTGAACTTCGAATCTCTGGCCGAGGAACGAAAAGAAAGACATCGATCATCACTTTAAGATCGGCAGACATCCCCATCTATCTATCTATCTATCTATCTATCTATCTATCTATCTATCTATCTATCTATCTATCTATCTATCTATCTATCTGTCTGTCTGTCTGTCTGTCTGTCTGTCTGTCTGTCTGTCTGTCTGTCTGTCTATCTACCTATCTACCTATCTATCTATCTATCTATCTATCTATCTATCTATCTATCTATCTATCTATCTATCTATCTTATCT
>CM060326.1:20195525-20203025 GCA_030674155.1 Stramonita haemastoma | reverse complement strand
ATTATTATTATTATTTATTATTATTATTATTATTCTTGTGCGCAATGCTTGTTTTTTGTCACAACCTTTTACCAGCTTTCCCTCTGACAAAGTAGCTGTCTTAGCTCTTCGGAGCTATTATGTCGGTACAAATCCGACGCAACACCTATCCAAGATGGAGGGAGGGAGTGTATGCATACAGTACGATACTGTCGTGGTGCCGTGGGGTCTTTTACCATGCAAAAGTCGGGGTTGGACAGGGCTTAAAACGGCTCTTGGGCTGCTATCTGTGCTCAAAACGGCACCTTTTTCAGGTGGGGGGTGGGTATGCTTGCGCGCAAGCACGCGCGCGCTGGCGTATGTCAGTGTGTTGGTTTGTGTGCGCACATGTGGAGGGAACCCTGCAGTTTTCCCTGGTGCATCATATTGCTGTATTGTGTCATTATTCGTAGGCCCAATGCTTGGTTTTCGTCCCGGACAGTTACCAGCTTTCCTTCCGACAAACTAGCGTTCTTAGCTCTTGGCGGCTCTCGTGTCGCCACAAATAAGGCGCCACACCTATGCAAGATGGTGGGAGAGAGTGTCTGCATACAGTACGATATTGTCCTGGTGCCGTGGGGTCTTTTACCGAGCAAAAGTGGGGGTCCGACGGGGCTGAAAACGGCTCTTGGGATGCTATCTGTGCTCAAAACGGCACCTTTTTCGGGTGAGGGTAGGCTATGCTTCCGCGCACGTGCGCGCGCGCTGGTGTTTGTCAGCGTGTTGGTTTGTGAGCGCGCATGTGGAGGGAGCCCTGCAGTTTGCCCTGGTACATCATATTGCTGTATGGTGTCATTATTGGTGTGCCCAATGCTTGGTTTTCGTCCCGTACACTTACCAGCTTTCCTTCCGAGAAACTAGCTTTCTTAACTCTTGGCGGCTCTCGTGTCGCTACAAATCTGGCGCCACACCTATGCAAGAAGGTGGGAGAGAGTGTCTGCATACAGTACAATATTGTCCTAGTGCCGTGGGGTCTTTTACCGCGGGAAAAGTTGGGGTAAGACGGGGCTGAAAACGGCTCTTGGTCTTCTATCTGTGCTCAAAACGGCACCTTTTTCGGGTCATGGGTAGGTAAGTTTGCACGCCCGCGCTGGTGTTTGTCAATGTGTTGGTTTGTGTGCGGGAAAGTGGAGGGGAACCTGCAGTTTGATCTGGTACATCAAATTGCTGTATACTGTCACTATTCTTGTGCGCAAAGCTTGTTTTTTGTCCCGTACACTTACTAGCTTTCCTTCCGACAAACTAGCTTTCTTAGCTATTGGCGGCTCTCGTGTCGCCATAAATCCGGCGCCACACCTATGCAAGATGGTAGGAGAGAGTGCATGCATACACTAGGATACTGTCGTGGTGCCGTGGGGTCCTTTACCGGGCAAAAGTGACGGTCGGACGGGGCTGAAAACGGCTCTTTGGGTGGCATCTTTGCTCAAAACGGCAGCTTTTCCACGAGAGGGGTGGGTATGCTTGCGCGCACGCGTGCGCGCGCTGGTGTTTGTCAGTGCATTCGTTTGTGTGCGCGCGTATGGCGGGGACCCTCCACTTTCCCATGGTGCATCATATTGCTGTATACTGTCATTATACTTGCGCGCAAAGCTTTTTTATTTTCCCGTACACTTACTAGCTTTCTTTCCGACAAACTAGCTTTCTTAGCTCTTGGGGGCTCACTTGTCGCCACAAATCCGGCGCCACACCTATGCAAGATGGTGGGAGAGAGTGCATGCATACACTAGGATACTGTCGTGGTGCCGTGGGGTCCTTTACCGGGCAAAAGTGGGGGTCCGACGGGGCTGAAAACGGCTCTTTGGGTGGCATCTTTGCTCAAAACGGCAGCTTTTTCACGAGGGGGGTGGGTATGATTGCACGCACGCACGCGCGTGCTGGTGTTTGTCATCGCGTTCGTTTGTGTGCGCGCGTATGGCAGGGACCCTCCACTTTGCCATGGTGCATCATATTGCTGTATACTGTCCTTATTCTTGCGCGCAAAGCTTGTTTCTTGTCCCGTACACTTACCAGCTTTTTTTTCAACAAACTAGCTTTCTCAGCTCTTGGGGTCCTCGTGTCGCCACAAATCAGGCGCCACAAGTAAGCAGGATGGTGAGAGAGAGTGCATGCATACACTAGGATACTGTCGTGGTGCCGTGGGGTCGTTTACCGGGCAAAAGTGGGGGTCCGACGCTGCAGAAAACGGCTATTTGGGAGGCATCTTTGCTCAAAAGGGCAGCTTTTTCACGAGAGGGGTGGGTATGCATGCGCGGACGCGCGCGCGCGCTGGCGTTTGTCAGTGCGTTCGTTTGTATGCGCAGGTATGGCAGGGACCCTCCACGTTGCCATGATGCATGATATTGCTGTATACTGTCATTATTCTTGCGCGGAAAGCTTGTTTTTTGTCCCGTACACTTACCAGCTTTCCTTCCGACAAACTAGCTTTCTTAGCTCTTGGAGGACCTGTTGTCGCCACAAATCCGGCGCCACACCTATGCAAGATGGTGGGAGAGAGTGCATACATACACTAGGATACTGTCGTGGTGCCGTGGGGTCCTTTACCGGGCAAAAGTGGGGGTCCGACGAGGCTGAAAACAGCTCTTTGGGTGACATCTTAGCTCAAAAGGGCAGCTTTTTCACGAGAGGGGTGGGTATTCTTGCGCGCACGCGCGCGCGCGCTACTGTGTGTCAGTGCGTTCGTTTTGTGTGCGCGCGTATGTCGGGGACCCTCCACCTTGGCATGGTGCATCATATTGCTCTATACTGTCAATATTCTCTCGCGCAAAGCTTGTTTTTTCTCTCGTACACTTACCAGCTTTCCTTCCGACAAACTAGCTTTCTTAGCCCTTCGGGGCTCACTTGTCGCCAAAAATCCGGCGCCACACCTATGCAAGATGGTGGGAGAGAGTGTCTGCATACACTAGGATACTGTGGTGGTGCCGTGGGGTCCTTTACCGGGCAAAAGTGGGGGTCCGACGGGGCTGAAAACGGCTCTTTGGGAGGCGTCTTTGCTCAAAACGGCAGCTTTTTCACGAGAGGGGTGGGTATGCTTGCGCGAACGAGCGCGCGCTCTGGTGTTTGTCAGTGCGTTCGTTTGTGTGCGCGCGTATGTCAGGGACCCTCCACTTTGCCATGGTGCATCATATTGCTGTATGCTGTCATTATTCTTGCGTGCAAAGCTTGCTTTTTGTCCCGTACACTTACCAGCTTTCCTTCCGACAAACTAGCTTTCTTAGCTCTTGGAGGCCCTGGTGTCGCCACAAATCAGGCGCCACAAGTAATCAGGATGGTGGGAGAGAGTGCATGCATACACTAGGATACTGTCGTGGTGCCGTGGGGTCCATTACCAGGCAAAAGTGGGGGTCCAACGGGGATGAAAACGGCTCTTTGGGAGGCATCTTTGCTCAAAACCTCAGCTTTTTCACGAGGGGGGTGGGTATGCTTGCGTGTACACGCTCGCGCGCTTGTGTTTGTCAGTGCGTTCGTTTGTGTGCGCGCGTATGGCGGGGAACCTCCACTTTGCCATCGTGCATCATATTGCTGTATACTGTCCTTATTCTTGCGTGCAAAGCTTGTTTTTTGTCCCGTACACTTACCAGCTTTCCTTCCGACAAACTAGCTTTCTTAGCTCTTGGGGGCTCACTTGTCGCAACAAATCCGGCGCCACACCAATGCAAGATGGCGGGAGAGAGTGCCTGCATACACTAGGATACTGTCGTGGGGCCGTGGAGTTCTTTCCGGGCAAAAGTGGGGGTCCGACGGGGCTGAAAACGGCTCTTTGGGAGGCATCTTTGCTCAAAAGGGCAGCTTTTTCACGAGAGGGGTGGGTATGCTTGAGCGCACGCACGCGCGCGCTGGTGTTTGTCAGTGCGTTCGTTTGTGTGTGCGCGTATGGCGATGACCTTCCACTTTGCCATGGTGCATCATATTGCTGTATACTGTCATTATTCTTGCGCGCAAAGCTTGTTTTTTGTCCCGTACACTTACCAGCTTTCCTTCCGACAAACTAGCTTTCTTAGCTCTTGGGGGCTCACTTGTCCCCACAAATCCGGCGCCACACCGATGCACGATTGTGGGAGAGAGTGCATGCATACACTAGGATACTGTCGTTGTGCCGTGGGGTCCTTTACCGGGCAAAAGTGGGGGTCCGACGGGGCTGAAAACGGCTCTTTGGATGGTATCTTTGCTCAAAACGGCAGCCTTTTTAGGAGAGTTGTAGGTATGCTTGCGCGCACGCGCGCGCGCGCTGGTGTTTGTCAGTGCGTTCGTTTGTGTGCGCCCGTATGTCGGGGACGCTCCACTTTGCCATGATGCATCGTATTGCTGTATACTGTCATTATTCTTGCGTGCAAAGCTTGCTTTTTGTCCCGTACACTTACCAGCTTTCCTTCCGACAAACTAGCTTTCTTAGCTCTTGGGGGCTCACTTGTCGCAACAAATCCGGCGCCACACCTATGCGAGATTGTGGGAGAGATTGCATGCATACACTAGGATACTGTCGTGGTGCCGTGGGGTCCTTTACCGGGCAAAAGTGGGGGCCGACGGGGCTGAAAACGGCTATTTGGGAGGCATCTTTGCTCAAAACGGCAGCTTTTTCACGAGAGGGGTGGGTATGCTTGCGCGCACGCGCTCGCGCGCTGGTGTTTGTCAGTGCGTTCGTTTGTGTGCGCGCGTATGGCGGGGACCCTCCACTTTGCCATGGTGCATCATATTGCTGTATACTGTCATTATTCTTGCGCGGAAAGCTTGTTTTTTGTCCCGTACACTTACCAGCTTTCCTTCCGACAAACTAGCTTTCTTAGCTCTTGGGGGCTCACTTGTCGCCACAAATTCGGCGCGACAACTATTCAAGATGGTGGGTGAGAGTGCATGCATACACTAGGATACTGTCGTGGTGCCGTGGGGTCCTTTACCGGGCAAAAGTGGGGGTCCGACGGGGCTGAAAAAGGCTCTTTGGGAGGCATCTTTGCTTAAAACGGCAGCTTTTTACGAGAGGGGTAGATATGCTTGCGCGCACGCACGCGCGCGCTGGTGTTTGTCATTGCGTTCGTTTGTGTGTGCGCGTATGGCGATGACCTTCCACTTTGCCATGGTGCATGATATTGCTGTATGCTGTCATTATTCTTGCGCGCAAAGCTTGTTTTTTGTCCCGTACACTTACCAGCTTTCCTTCCGACAAACTAGCTTTCTTAGCTCTTTGGGGCTCACTTGTCGCCACAAATCCGGCGCCACACCTATGCAAGATGGTGGGAGAGAGTGCATGCATACACTAGGATACTGTCGTGGTGGCGTGGGGTCCTTTACCGGGCAAAAGTGGGGGTCCGACGGGGCTGAAAATGACTCTTTGGGAGGCATCTTTGCTCAAAAGGGCAGCTTTTTCACGAGAGGGGTGGGTATGCTAACGCGCACGCACGCGCGCACTGGTGTTTGTCAGTGCGTTCGTTTGTGTGTGCGCGTATGTCGGGCACCCTCCACTTTGCCATGGTGCATCATATTGCTGTATGCTGTCATTATTCTTGCGCGCAAAGCTTGTTTTTTGTCCCGTACACTTACCAGCTTTCCTTCCGACAAACTAGCTTTCTTAGCTCTTGGGGGCTCACTTGTCGCAACAAATCCGGCGCCACACCTATGCGAGATGGTGGGAGAGTGTGCATGCATACACTAGGATACTGTTGTGGTGCCGTGGGGTCCTTTACCGGGCAAAAGTGGGGGTCCGATGGGGCTGAAAACGGCTCTTTGGATGGTATCTTTGCTCAAAACGGCAGCCTTTTCAGGAGAGTTGTAGGTATGCTTGTGTGCACGCGCGGTGGTGTTTGTCAGTGCGTTCGTTTGTGTGCGCGGGTATGTCGAGGACGCTCCACTTTGCCATGATGCATCGTATTGCTGTATACTGTCATTATTCTTGCGCGCAAAGCTTGTTTTTTTGTCCCGTACACTTACCAGCTTTCCTTCCGACAAACTAGCTTTCTTAGCTCTTGGGGGCTCACTTGTCACCACAAATCCGGCGCCACACCTATGCAAGATGGTGGGAGAGAGTGCATGCATACACTAAAATACTGTGGTGGTGCCGTGGGGTTCTTTACCGGGCAAAAGTGGGGGCCGACGGGGCTGAAAACGGCTATTTGGGGCATCTTTGCTGAAAAGGGCAGCTTTTTCACGAGAGGGGTGGGTATGCTTGCGCGCACGCACGCGCGCGCTGGTGTTTGTCAGTGCGTTCGTTTGTGTGCGCGCGTATGGCAGGGAACCCTCCACTTTGCCATGGTGCATCGTATTGCTGTATACTGTCATTTCTTGCGTGCAAAGCTTGTTTTTTGTCCGTACACTTACCAGCTTTCCTTCCGACAAACTAGCTTTCTTAGCTCTTGGGGGCTCACTTGTCGCCAACAAATCCGGCGCCACACTATGCGAGATTGTGGGAGAGAGTGCATGCATACACTAGGATACTGTCGTGGTGCCGTGGGGTCCTTTACCGGGCAAAAGTGGGGGTCCGACGCTGCTGAAAACGGCTTGTTTAGGAGGCATCTTTGCTCAAAAGGGCAGCTTTTTACACGAGAGGGGTGGGTATGCTTGCGCGCACGCGCGCTGGTGTTTGTTAGTGCGTTCGTTTGTGTGCGCGCGTATGGCGGGGACCCTCCACTTTGCCATGGTGCATCATATTGCTGTATACTGTCATTATTCTTGCGCGCAAAGCTTGTTTTTTGTCCGTACACTTACCAGCTTTCTTTCCGACAAACTAGCTTTCTTAGCTCTTGGGGGCTCACTTGTCGCCACAAATCCGGCGCCACACCTATGCGAGATGGTGGGAGAGAGTGCCTGCATACACTAGGATACTGTCGTGGTGCCGTGGGGTCCTTTACCGGGCAAAAGTGGGGGTCCGACGGGGCTGAAAATGGCTATTTGGGAGGCATCTTTGCTCAAAAGGGCAGCTTTTTCACGAGAGGGGTGGGTATGCTTGCGCGCATGCCGCGCGCGCTGGTGTTTGTCAGTGTGTTCGTTTGTGTGTGCGCGTATGGCGGGGACCCTCCACTTTGCCATGGTGCATCATATTGCTGTATACTGTCATTATTCTTGCGCGCAAAGCTTGTTTCTTGTCCCGTACACTTGCCAGCTTTCCTTCCGACAAACTAGCTTTCTTAGCTCTTGGGGGCTCACTTGTCGCAACAAATCCGGCGCCACACCTATGCGAGATGGTGGGAGAGAGTGCATGCATACACTAGGATACTGTCGTGGTGCCGTGGGGTCCTTTACCGGGCAAAAGTGGGGGTCCGACGGGGCTGAAAACGGCTCTTTGGGAGGCATCTTTGCTCAAAAGGGCAGCTTTTTCACGAGAGGGGTGGGTATGCTTGAGCGCACGCGCGCGGGCGCTGGTGTTTGTCAGTGCGTTCGTTTGTGTGCGCGCGTATGGCGGGGACCCTCCACTTTGCCATGGTGCATCATATTGCTGCATACTGTCATTATTTTGCGCGAAAAGCTTTTTTGTCCTGTACACTTGCCAGCTTTCCT
>CM060326.1:20185347-20195425 GCA_030674155.1 Stramonita haemastoma | reverse complement strand
ATTAAAATATCGATTATTTATTTATTTACTTATTGTCCATATTTTTCTCTCAAGAAAAGGCCAAGCACAACTCATAAATGTAGAGTCAAGCAATCTAAACTGCGTTGACAACAAATGTTTAATATCAGTAAGTGTGGATAGACTTTAAAATAACAACAACACGTTAAAACTCGTTCCGCCTTTGGGAAGAGTTGGCCGGTCTGTGCCGGTAGGAACGGATGATATTTTTTTTAGAACCGCACGCCCATAGGTGTGTTTAGACATCATTCTTGAACTCGGAATGCGGCTACCTTAACGGTGGGTAAAAACGGTCGCTTACACAAAATTTCAACTTCAATGAACCTTAGAGCACTAGCCGGAGAAGGAAAACAATTATAGATGTTAAAATTCACAAACATTTAGACAACAGGCAAAAAACCCCATTATTCCATTTATCCTTATTGTCAGTTTTGTTGTGAAAACATCAAAACTGCTCTGCAAAATCTTTCAGCAAGAAAATTTATTTTATTTTATTTTACACCACTTTATGTCACAGCAGATTTCTCTGCGTGAAATTCGGGCTGCTCTCCCCGGGGAGGGGAGAGCGCGTCGCCACATGTGCAACGTCTTCCCATTATTTTTTTCTTTCTCAGGGATGGTGTCTAAACACGACACCTGTGTGCATGCTGGGTTTTCTTTATAATTTTGTCATCCGCTCCTACCGGCACACGATGGCCTGTTCTTCCGAAAGGCGGAACGTGGTTTTAACGTGTGCGCAAGATGTTCTGCGTGCGCTCACACACGAGGCCTTGGTTTATAGTCTCATCCAAATGACTTTGACAATCAGTTCGATGCATGAACATGTCTTAAAACACAAGATGTCTATTTGCACCTGTGGGTGTAAAGATGCCTGCCTACCATTAAATATAAAGATCGTGTATCCAAAAAATCTTTCTTTTTCCATTTCCCAATTCTACAGCTCTGTAGTTGACAATATTGAAAAACCGGCTGTTAGAAGGAGAGCATCTGAATATCTTTGTCATTATAACAGGAGTAAGAGTTTACGCTTTTTTATTGGGGGAAGGTAGGAATTAAGATTTTAAACTCGCACTAAAAACCTTCCCTTATATCTTGCTTTAACGTAATGACCAAGAACTATCTTAAATAGCAAGTCTGACTGCGTGCGTGCGTGCGTGCGTGTGTGCGTGCGTGAGCCAGTGCGCGAGAATGCGTATTAGTGACAGTTCCCAAAACATTCTGGTATATGACACAGCTGTGCCATTCAGGATGCAACACCACAAAACAGGCCTAGTTGGTTTATGACACAACCAGACCACATCAGACTCTTAGCCCAGGTCCCGTTTGTGAAGGCACCAAATTACTCCCTGCTCTCAAGATAACATTTCTTGCCAGCAGTGGTCAAGAAATGTACAAAATCTGGGTTTCCCCCCAAGTTCTAATACAAATATCAATCAATACTTTACGGCCTTGTTACTAAGTAGCTACTTCTAACTAAAAAGTTACTTACCAGTACTGCTCTTCTTCATAGTCTTTATAAAAAAAAACGACAAAAGCCAAAACGTCAAGTTGATGTTCAGAATCCCACACAGTTTGTTTTCCCCGCTAGTCAAGTGGTCCACACTGCATGCAGATGTCAGGTGGTTTGAAATGGCAAAGAAAAAGAAAAGAAAAAAGAAAAAATCACATCAACTCACCCGACCTACCTCCACAGAGACATGATTTGCACGTGTAGTGTTGGGTCCTTAAATGGTTTTCCTGTCCCTAACTGAAGTCAGACTTTCAACTGCAAAACAACCCCAACCTGGTCTAAATGAAACTGGAAATAATTTCTAAACTTTTTGTCAATACGCTTGAAAACCGACTCAAAATGACAGCCATAAAAAGATACTATCTAGATAAAAGATCAAACTCAAAACAGTGCAAGACTTCCTGACTTTCCGAGTAAACTCTGTTGTTCTATTGATAGGCATGCTTCCAAGGAGAATGTCAGATTCAGATTCCTTTGTTTAGCAATTTGCAGCCTGTGTACTGACAGCCCATCTGTGGTAAAGGGAAGGAGAAGTTTATTAAGTTTCCACAGGAAGTTTCAGAACCAGAGTTAAGTTCTTACCTCTCTTGAGCATGTTTACTTTACTACTTTCACCACTTTACGACACAACACACGCACAGTTGCACAGTTGCGTTCAGATTCAAGGTTTCGTTTAGCTGGTCACAAATGTTTTACCCTTTGGGTTTTTCTTTGGGTAGTGATTTGTAGGCTGTTTTCAGAAATGTATGTGTGGTGTGGCAATGGCCCTGTACTGTTCTGTAGTGCATCATATTGTATATTATTATCATTAATATTATGTGTAATACCATTTTATTGTTGTGTACACTGTGTCAGCTTTCATTCTGACAGATTTGCTATATTCAAGGCAGGCTGCCCTCTTCGGGGCTGTGGTGTCGCCACAAGAACAGCGCCATGCAGATCAAAGATGATAGTAAAGTGTGTATGAATACTGTAGATCACTCTCATGATGCCGTGGGCTCTGTTACTGTGCAAAAGTTGGGGTAGGACGAGACTCAAACAGGCCTTTTTGTCACATCTCGATATGTGCCTTATTCTTGGGTTGTGTATGCGAGTGTGCATAAGTGCGCGCACTAGTTTTTGTGCGTTTTTTTGTGTTTATGCGTGTGGTGACGGAACTGCACTGTGCTGTGGTGCATCATATAGTACATTATCATTAATATTATGTGTAATACTATGTATTTTTGCGTACACTGCACCGGTTTTCGTCCCACAGACTTCGGATATTGAGCTAGGCTGCCTCCTTTGAGGCTGTGGTGTCGCCACAAGACCAGTGCCATGCATATGAAAGATGCTAGGAAAGTGTGTATGCATACAGTACAGCACTCTCTTGTCACATCTCGAAATACGCTTTATTCTTGAGGGAGTAGGGGGTTGGGGTATGCATGCCCATGCTTGCATGGGATGTGTTTGCGTATTTTTGTGCGTGTGCATGTGGCGGTGGCCCTGCACTTAGCCCTGGTGCATCATAATCATTGTATATCAGGCCCCTATCAATGATATTCTATGTGCTACTATGTGTTATTGCGTACACTGTGCCAGCTTTCGTTCAAACAAATTTGCTATATTAAAGCCGGACGGCCCTCTTCTGGGCTGTGGTGTCACCACAAGACCGGTGCCACCTGCACCAAAGATGTAGTAAAGTGTGTAAGCGTGCAGTAAAGCACTCTTTTTGGTGTCCTGGGCTCTGTTATTATGGAAAAGTCGGGGTAGGACGGAATTCAAACTGGCCCTTTGTCACATCTTCCCGAAATACGCCTTATTCTTGGTATGCATAAAATTCAACAATTTGACGACCCGGGTTCGTTTCCCGTTCGAGGGGATTTTTCCCCTGGAGTTAACATCAGTGCTGACTCCACTCTCCCCAATAGTCCTTCGGATGAGACTATAAACCGAGGCCCAGTGTGCGAATGCACGCACAACATCTTGCGTACATGTTAAATCCTGTACCACTTTTCGTAATCTTGAGTAGGCCATTGTGTGCCGGTGGGAACAGATGACAAGATTTACAAAACTGCATACACACGGGGACTGGATGGCAAAAAGCACATGAGTGCTTATTCCATTATCCTCAGTATAAAAGAGTAAATGAATATAAAAGAATAGATAAAAAATAACATAGAATGATGATTATGTGGGGCTAGGGGGACTAGGATCCGTCTCCCTTGTTGCTCTGGTTGGAAGATCTATGGTCTAAGGGAAGCAAGAACAGGATATTGGTTTAACTGTATTATTGTCTCCCTTTTAATTCAGTTCTGATTTTTGCCAACATTAATCTCAGTTTGTCTGTGCGACGTATCACTGTGTACTCCCAAAATCCTCATTCAGACCAAAAGTATTTGCAATTGTTTCAACCACAAAAATGTCTTCTTTATGTATCTTAACACACACACACCAACACACAAACACACACACCACGCACGCACGCACGCACGCACGCACGCACGCACGCACGCACGCACGCACGCACGCACGCACGCACGCACGCACGACACACACACACACACACACACACACACACACACACACACACCACACACACGCCGCGCGCGCGCACGACAATCATATACAAAATTCATTAAAAAAAAACAACAACCCGGAATACATAAGAAAACACACCTGTAGGTTGGATGTATTTTGCATGTTTTCCTAGTTAGAATTATTTTGATAATGTCCATTTATATTTTTTTTCTTTCTTTGATATTCTTTCTGTCTGTCTGTCTGTCTGTTCCTGTATCTATCGGTCTGTCTTTCTTTCTCTTGTATCGCCAGTTATTTTGAGAAAGGTAATGGACAGATGTACGACTCGCAGACTAACAGACACACCGATAGAGTACAGGGAAGCGAGGATAGACGTACACGAACCACACAACTACACGTGTGCTGAGGACCCAGTTTCAAATATTATAAAATAATAATAACTATGGTAGCCGACATACTGTTTTTGAAACACAGTTTTATTATAATATTGTTTTGGTTTGTCTACATGAATATGGCATGTAAGACTTTTGTGTTATAGGTCTAACTTGATATTCTACCTTCGTCTTTCATGTTGTTCATATTTTTCTTTTGTCTGACCATGGCACTATCTGATTTTGGTGGTGGTGGGGGGGTGAAGGACGAGGAGGGGACCGGAGTGTTTTCTCTTTTATTTGTTTTTCACCCAGTTTCTTTTTAACAATAGAAATGCATGCCAAGAATTTGGTATTAAAAAGGCCTGGTTTTAGTGTGGATCTATCTATCTATCTATCTATCTATCTATCTATCATCATCTATCTATCTATCTATCTATCTATCTATCTATCTATCTATCTATCTATCTATCTATCTATCTATCTATCTATCATCCATCCATCCATCCATCCATCCATCCATCCATCCATCATCCATCATCTATCTATCTATCTATCTATCTATCTATCTATCTATCTATCTATCTATCTATCTATCTATCTATCTATCTATCTATCTATCTATCTATCTATCTTTGTCTGTCTGTCTATCAGTTTATGTGTGTATGTATGTATGTATGTATGATGTATGTATGTATGTATGTATGTATGTATGTATGTATGTATGTATGTATGTATGTATGTATGTATGTATGTATGTATGTATGTATGTATGTATGTATGTATGTATGTATATGTATGTAAACATACATGCACGCACACAAACAAACACACTGTCAAACACCTGCTCGCGCGCGCGTGCACGCACGCATACCCAACCCCCGGCGAAAAAGGTGCGGTTTGGGGCAAAGACAGACACAAAGAGTCGTTTTCAGGCCCGTCCTACCCCAACTTTTGCACGGTTACAGACCCCAAGGCAACAAAACAATATGGCACTGTATGCATACACCCTCTCCTACCATTTTTCAGGTTTGTGGCGCCGGACTCGTGGCGACTCCGCGGCCCTCAAGAGCTGAGAAAGCTAGTTCCTTGCAAGGATATCTGCTAGGGTGTACGCAACAAAAACCAAGCAAGGCGCACAATAATAAAAATAATATTCAGCAATATCATGCACCACAGCCAAGTGCAGGGTCCTGTCAACATTCGCGCATACAAACAAACACACTGACAAACACCTGCGCGCGTGCGCGTGCGCACACGCATCCCCCCCCCCCCCCCCCCCGGCAAACATTGTGCGGTTTTGGGCAAGGACGGGACACAAAGAGTCGTTTTCAGGCCCGTCCTACCCCAACTTTTGCACGATTACAGACCCCAAGGAACCAAGACAATATGGCACTGTATGTATGCACCATCTCCCACCATTTTCCAGGTGTGTGGCGCCGGACTCGTGGCGACTCCGCGGCCCTCAAGAGCTGAGAAAGCTAGTTTCTTTCAAGGAAATTGGGTACAGCGTACGCACAGAAAACAAAGCAGGGCGCACAATAATAATGACAATATACAGAAATATCATGCACCACAGCCAAGTGCAGGGTCCTCTCAACATGCGCGCACACAAACAAACACACTGACAAACACCTGTGTGCGTGAGCGCGCGCATATCCATCCCCCGACCAAAATGGTGCGGTTTTGGGCAAGGACAGGACACAAAGAGTCGTTTCCAGGCCCGTCCTACCCAAACTTTTGCACGGATACAGACCCCAAGGAACCAAGACAATATGGCACTGTATGTATACACCGTCTCCCACCATTTTCCAGGTGTGTGGCGCCGGACTCGTGGCGACTCCGCGGCCCTCAAGAGCTGAGAATGCTATTTTGTCGCAAGGAAATCGGGTACAGTGTACGCACAGAAAACCAAGCAGGGCGCACAATAATAATGACAATATATAGCAATATGATGCTCCAGGGCAAACTACAGAGTCCCTGCCACAGGCGTGCACACAAACAAACGCACTAGCAAACACCAGCGCGCGCGCGCGTGCGTGCATGCATACCCAACCCCCTGCCAAAAAGGTGCGGTTTGGGGCAAAGACGGGACCCGAAGAGTAGTTTTCAGGCCCGTCCTGTCCCGACTTTTGCACGGTTACAGACCCTGAGGCACCAGGACAATATGGCACCGTATGCATACTCCCTCCCCTACCATCTTTGACGTGTGTGGCGCCGGACTTTTGGCGACACCGCAGCCCTCAAGAGCTGAGAAAGCTAGTTTGCCGAAGGAAATCGGGTACAGTGTACGCACCGAAAACCAAGCAGGGTGAACAATAATAATGACAATATACAGCAATATGATGCACCAGGGCAGAGTGCAGGGTCCCCACCACATGCGCATACACAAACAAACGCACTGACAAACACCAGCGCGCGCGAGCGTGCGTGCATGCATACCCAACCCCCTGCCAAAAAGGTGAGGTTCGTGGCAAAGACGGGACCCGAAGAGCCGTTTTCAGGCCCGTCCTGCCCCGACTTTTGCACGGTTACAGACCCCAAGGCACCAGGACAATATGGCACCGTACGCATACTCCCTCCCCTACCATCTTCGACGTGTGTGGCGCCGGACTTGTGCCGACAGCACAGCGCTCAAGAGCTGAGAAAGCTAGTTTTTCGCAAGGAAATCGGGTACAGTGTACGCAACGAAAAGCTAGCAGGGCACACAATAATAATGACAATATACAGCAATATGATGCACAAGGGCAAACTGCAGGGTCACCGCCACATGTGCGCACACAAACAAACGCACTGACAAACACCAGCGCGCGTTCGGGTACGTGCATTCATACCCGACACCCTGCCAAAAAGATGAGGTTCGTGGCAAAGACGGGACCCAAAGAGCCGTTTTCAGGCCCGTCCTGCCCCGACTTTTGCACGGTTACAGACCCCAAAGCATCAGTGCAATATGGCACCATATGCATACTCCCTCCACTACAATATTCGACGTGTGTGGCGCCGGACTTGTCGCGACACCGCAGCCTGAAAGAGCTGAGAATGCTATTTTGTCGCAAGGAAATCGGGTACAGTGTACGCACCAAAAAGCAAGCAGGGCGCATAATAATAATGACAATATACAGCAATATCATGCACCAGGGCAAACTGCAGGGGCCCCGCCACATGTGCACACACAAACAAACGCACTAACAAACACCAGCGCGCGCGCGCGTGCGTGCATGCATACCCAACCCCCTGCCAAAAAAGTGCGGTTCGGGCAAGGACGGGACCCGAAGAGTGGTTTTCAGGCCCGTCCTGCCCCGACTTTTGCACAGTTACAGACCCCAAGGCACCAGACAATATGGCACCGTATGCATACTCCCTCTTCTACGATCTTCGACGTGTGTGGCGCCGGACTTGTGGCGACACCGCAGCCCTCAAGAGCTGAGAAAGCTAGTTTGTCGCAAGGAATCGGGTACAGTGTACGCACTGAAAACCAGCAGGGCGCACAATAATAATGACAATATACAGCAATATGATGCACCAGGGTAAACTGCAGGGTCTCCGCCACATGCGCGCACACAAACAAACGCACTGACAAACACCACGCGCGCGCGTCGTGCGTGCATGCATACCCAACCCCTTGCATAAAAGATGCGGTTCGGGCAAAGACGGGACCTGACGCGCCGTACAAATCCGGCGCCACACCTATCCAAGATGATGGGACAGAGTGTATGCATACGGTACAAGTTCGTCTTGGTGCCATCGGATATTCAACCGGGCAAAAGTGAAGGTACGAAGGGGCTGAAAACGGCTCTTTGGCTGGTATCTGTGCTCAAAACGGCACCTTTTTCGGAGGGGGGTGGGTATGCATGGCGAATGCGCGCGCGACTGGTGTTTGTCAGTGTTTTGTTTGTATGCGGCATCTGGCGGGGACCCTCCACTTTTCCCTGGTGCATCATATTGCTATATATTGTCAATCTTCTTGTGTGCAATGCTTGTTTTTTGTGGCGTACATTTACCAGCTTTCCTTCCAAAAACTAGCTTTCTTAGCTCTTGGGGGCTCTCGTGTCGCAACAAATCCGGCGCAACACCAATCCAAGATGGTGGGAGAGTCTATGCATACAGAACGATACTGTCTTGGTGCTGTGGAGTCTTATACCGGGCAAAATTGGGGATACGACGGAGCTGAAAATTGCTCTTTAGATGGCATCTATGCTCTAAACGGCATCTTTTTCGGGCGGGGGGTTGGTATGCATGCGCCAATACGCGCGCGCGCTGGTGTTTGTCAGTGTGTTCGTTGTGTGCGAACATGTAGCAGGGACCCTCCACTTTGCCCTGGTGCATCATATTGCTGTATATTGTCATTCTTCTTGTGTGCAATGCTTGTTTTTTGTGGCGTACACTTACCAGCTTTCCTTCCGACAAACTAGCGTTCTTAGCTCTTGGGGGCTCTCGTGTCGCCACAAATCCGGCGCCACACCTATCCAAGATGGCGGGAGAGAGTGTATGCATACAGTACGATATTGTCTTGGTGCCGTGGGGACTTTCTCCGCACAAAAGTGGGGTACGACGGGGCTGAAAATGGCGCTTTGGCTGGTATCTGTGCTCAAAACGAAACCTTTTTCGGGCGGGGGCCGGTTATGCATGTGTGAATGCTCGCACGCTCTGGTGTTTGTCAGTGTGTTCGTTTAGATGCACGCTTGCGGCAGGGATGCTCCATTTTGCCCTGGTGCATCATATTGCTGTATATTGTCATTTTCTTGTGTGCAATGCTTCTTTCTTGTCGCCTACACTTACCATCTTTCCTTCCGACAAACTAGCTTTCTTTGCTCTTTGGGGCTCTCTTTTCGCTACAAATCTGGCGCCACACCTATCCAAGATGGTGGGAGAGAGTGTATGCATAGGTAAGATATGGTCTTGGTGCTGTGGGGTATTTTACCGGGCAATAGTGGGAGCACGACGGGGCTGAAAACGGCTCTTTGGCTGGCATCTGTGCTCAAAACGGCACCTTTCTCGAGCGGGGGGTGGGTATGCATGTGCGCATGTGCGTGCGCACTGGTGTTTGTCAGTGTGCTCGTTTGTGTGCGCGCATCTGGCAGGGACCCTCCACTTTGCCCTGGTGCATCATATTGCTGTATATTGTCATTCTTCTTGTCTGCAATGCTTGTTTTTTTTTCATGTACACTTCCCAGCTTTCCTTCCAACAATCTAGCTCTCTTAACTCTTTGGGGCGCTCTTGTCGCCACAAATCCGGCGCCACACCTATCCAAGATGGTGAGACAGAGTATATATATACAGTACGATATGTTCTTGGTGCCGTTGGGTCTTTTACTGGGGAAAAGTGGGAATACGATTGCGCTGAAAACAGCTATTTGGCTGGCATCTGTGCTCAAAACGGCACATTTTTCGGGCGGGGGGTGGGTATGCATGCGCGCATGCGCGCGCTCGCTGGTGTTTGTCAGTGTGTTCGTTTGTGTGCGTGCATCTGGCGGGGACCCTCCACTTTGCCCTGGTGCGTCATATTGCTGTATATTGTCATTCTTCTAGTGTGCAATGCTTGTTTTTTGTCTTGTACAATTACCAGCTTTCCTTCCGACAAACTCGCTTTCTTAGCTCTTCGGGGCTCTCGCGTCGCCACAAATCCGGCGCAACACCTATCCAAGATGGTGGGACAGAG
>CM060326.1:20182814-20185247 GCA_030674155.1 Stramonita haemastoma | reverse complement strand
TTGCCGTGATGCAAGTTGTGTTGTTGATTTTGTTTTTATGAAAAAATGCACTAGTCCTTTGTTTTTTGTTTTCTTTAAAAGTGTTGTGGGAGCGTGTAAAGTTGGGTTGTTGATTTTTTTTTTTGAATCAAGAAAAAGCACTGTCCTTTGTTATTTTGTTTTTTTTTTTTTTTAAAGTTAAGTAGAATGTTAAGTTGGGTGATGTTTTTTGTGGGGGTTTTTTTAAAAGAAAGGGGAAATACACTAGTCCTTTGCTGGGTTTTTTTTTTTAACTGTTGCAAAAATAACATGTTTGTTGTTTTATTTTGTTTTTTAATTTCAAAAAATACACTTGTCGTTTTTTGTTGTTTTTGTTGTTTTTTAAAAAGTTGGAGTAGCATGTTTGTTGGGTTGTTGATTTTTTTTTTTTTTGTGTGCAAGAAATGCATAGTCTTTTTTTGTTGTTTTTTGTTTTTTTGTGTTGGGGTGCTGTTAAAATTGGGTTGTTGGTTTTTTTTTTTTTAAAGCAAGAAAACCCCCTGTTCCTTTTCTTTTTTTTAAAGTTGGGTAGTATGTTAATTGGGTTGTTTATTTACTTTTTTTTTGCAACAAAATACCTAGTCCTTTGTTGTTGGTTTTTTTTTAAAAATGTTGTGGTAAAAAATGTTAAGTTTTTGGGTTTTTGATTTTGGTTTTTTTTGGAAGGGAAATGCCTAGTCCCTTTTTTTTGCTTTTTTTTAAGGTTGCCGTATCTTTTTAAGTTAGGTGGGGTTGGGGGGGTTTTTTTAAAAGCAAAAAAATGTATAGTCCTTTTGTTGTTGTTGTTGTTGTTGTTAAAGTGATAAAATAGCAGTTAATTGGGGTTTGATTTGGTTTTTTTTTATGCAAGAAATACTAGTCATTTTTGTTGTTGTTGTTGTTTTTTAAAAGTGTTGCCAGTGCTTTTTCAGTGGGTTGTTGATTTTGTTTTTTTAATGAAAAAATTTTCTCTATCCTTTTTGTTGGTTTTTAAAAAAAAAAAAATTTTTGCAGTGGCATCTTAAGCTGGGTTGTTGATTTTGTTTTTTTAATGGGAAGAAATAGCTAGTCCCTTTTTTTTCTTTTAAATGTTGGGATAGCTTTTTTAAGTTAGGGTTGTAATTTTGTTTTTTAAGGGAAGAAATACACTATCCTTTGGGTTTTTTTAAAAAAAAGTGTTGCAAGTAGCATATTTAGTTGGGTTTTGGGTTTTTTAAAGCAAAAAACCTGGGCCTTTGCTTTTTTTTTAAAGTTTTGCCGTTGCTGTTTAGTTGGGGGTTTTGATTTTTGTTTCTTTAATGCAGGAAATACACTGTCCTTTGTTTTTGTTGTTTTTTTTAAGTGTTGCAAGTAATATTGATTGGGTTGTTGGTTTTTTAGTGAAGAAATACACTGGTCCTTGCTTTTTTTTTTTAAAATTTTGCCCGTAGCATGTTTTTGTTTTGGGTTTTTGATTTTTTTTTTCTTTAAGCAGGAAATACACTTTTTTTTTGTTGTTGTTGTTTTTTTAAAGGGGGGAGTAGCATGAAGTGGGTTTTTTTATTTTTTTTAATGGAAGAAAAAAGCACTAGTCCTTTTTGTTTATCTTTTTAAAAAGTATTGCCAGTAACATTTAAGTTCAGTTGTTGATTTTTTTTTTTTCAAACCAGGATTGCACTGTTTTTGTTGTTAGTTTTTTTTAAAATGTTTGGGTACAGGTTTTTTTATTTTGTTTCCCTTTTAAAGCAAAAAAATACCCTTTTGCCTGTTTTTTGTTTTTCTCTTTTAAAGTTTTGCAAGTAGCATTTAAGCTGGGGTTTTTTTTTTTTTTTTTTAAGTTAAGAAATTTCACATTCCTTTGTAAAAGTTTTTTTTTTTAAAGTTGTTTAGTAGCCCGGTAAGTTGGGGGTTGTTGATTTTTTTTTTTAAATGCAAAAAATTTTTCCTATTTTGTTTTTTTTGTTTTTTAAGTGTTGCAAGTAGCATGTTTAAATTTGGGGGTTTTTGATTTTGTTTTTTTTTTTTGCAAAAATCACTAGTCCTTTGTTGTTTTTTTTTTAAGTGTTGCCCAGTAAAATGTTGTTGTTTATTTTTTTTTTTTTTTTAGCAAAAATAGGCTAGTCCCTTTGTTGGGTTTTGTGGGGGTTTTTTGGGTTTTTTTTTAAAAAATTTTTTTCAAGTAGTGTGTTAATTTGGGTTGTTGATTTTTTAATGCTTTAAAAAAACATTGTCCTTTGTTAGGTTTTTATTTCGAAATGTTTTCGAGTTTAGTCTTGAGTTGGGTTGTTTGTTTTGTTTTTTAAATGCAAGAAATACACTAGTCCTTTGTTGTTCATTCTTTTTAAGTTTGCAAGTAGTGTAAGTTTGGGTTTTTGTTTTTGTTTTTTTATGGAGAAATGCACTAGTCCTTTGTTTTTGGGGTTTTTTTTTAAAGCTTGGGAGGTTAGCCTGCTAATT
>CM060326.1:20145314-20170314 GCA_030674155.1 Stramonita haemastoma | reverse complement strand
TGATGACAAAATAATAATAATAATGAAACAGCATGCACATAGGTGTCGTGTTTAGACACCATTCCTGAGGGGGAAAAAATAATGGGTAGGCGCTGCACTTGTGGCGACGCGCTCTCCCCGAGGAGAGCATGCATAGCAGCCCGAATTTCACTCAGAGAAATCTGCTGTGACATAAAATTGTATAAAATAAAATAATTATATATATATAGATATATATAGATATAGATATAGATATATATATATAGAGAGAGAGAGAGAGATATATATATAGATATATATATATACATCCGTGAACAAATAACTCTCAGTCTTGTTTTCTGTTAGTCTTGCTAAACTAAAGATACTTAAAGCTGTTACACTGACGATAGCGCCAACACCATCCACAGTGGATCGCTAGTCTAACGATGGAAAGAATAAAGTATTATATGTACATCTTATCAACTGGTAGTGCTCTTATAGTATGACATGTTGTAATCATTTGTACATTGGCATACGACTATGCGTGCAGTGAGTGTGTGCGTGCGTGCGTGTGCGTGCGTGTGTGTGTGTGTGTGTGTGTGTGTGTGTGTGTGTGTGTGTGTGTGTGTGTGTGTGTGTGTGTGTGTGTGTGTGTGTGTGTGTGTGTGTGTTTTAATAATTCAATCTGATTGTTTTGGGTAGTTAATGTCTCTGTTTATCTTTTTATGTATATATGGCTTGTGATCACGCGAATTCCTCTTTGATAAAGTGCTTGTATTGGTATTGGTATGGGCACTGTCTTGTAGTGTGTGTAAGGTAATGGTTGCATACTGTGCTGTGTTATTCTGCAAAATTTTTTTAATTTACTTTTTTATGTACGGCTAGTAACCCACATGAATTTCTCTATCTGTAAGATAATAAATCTTTGAATTGTGAATTGTAAAGGTAACGCGCTTGCCTAGGTAAAAGGTAAAGGTGACCCATAACCTATATGGTCATAGTAGGGGAATGGGGCATCAGAGACCTCAGCTTCTCAAGCGGCCAGCATATTGAGGGCGGCGCCCATCTCTTCTCCTTCGCTGCTTTATCTTCCTTGGCCCTAAAGAGGGCAGGTACCCATTTACAGCTGGGTGAACTGGGGGAGGGGGGGGGGGGACTGTACTGAAGCCAAGGCGCGCAAACGGACACCCATCCAAATGGTAACCACGCTGGATGCTGCTCGACCTTAGTTTGGGGAAAGCGAGCGCTCTGACCACTGAGCTATCTATTCTATTCTATTCTTTTACATCGAGGAGAATGGGATAAGCACTCTTGTGCTTTTTTACCACCAGTCCCCGTGTGTATGCAGTTTTGTAAATGTCATCTGTCCCCACCGGCACACGATGGACTACTCTTATGAGTCCGTCACCGTGCTTGCTTAAAAGGCAAAAATTCTCGGGTTGGATCCCCATTATTTTGAGTCCAAATCCCCCCCTCCCCCTATCCACTAGTCCTTGGCTGGCAATCTGAGGGCTAGCCTTTCGGATAAGACAAGAAGCCGAAGACCTGTGTGTGATGCACATTTGGTGCACGTAAAAAGAAAACCCACAGCAACAAAGAAAGTTGTCTCCAGAAAATATTCTGCAGATATAAGCTTCTTGCCAAGGAAAGCAAACCCACTTGCAAACGAGGTTTTTGTGTGTGTTTTCTTTTCGAAGTGGGCAATGCTGCTCTTCTGGTGATGCAATTTTCCTGGAGAGAGCAACCTTCCTTTTACACAGAAAGGACTGCGGTAAGTGAAAGTGTATACAATACAAGACAATACAAGAAAAGAAAAGACAATACAATACAGTGCTATGCAGTACAGTGCATTCTCTCCGTTTCGGACAAAAAGTATTTTAAAAAGAAATTGACAAGAGGTAGACTACTGTATTCTCTCTCTGTCTCTCTGTCTCTGTCTCTGTCTCTCTCTCTCTCTGTCTCTCTCTCTCTGTGGAAAAAACAACCTGATAAGAATGGAGACAGTTTATTCAGCAAAAAAGAAATGACCAGTGAATTCATTTGATGGTGCAAAATTGTTCATGATTTTTTTCACAACCACCGATTGATTATTGATTTCTCACAATGATTGTACACGCACACACTAAAACATCTTTCTTTGAACTTTGATAGTGACCAAAAATAAACTGACAGATTAGTTCAGTATGCATAAGAGAATTGCAATTTTATAATATATATACATATACATATACATATACATATATATATATATATATATATATATATATATATATATTATATATATATATATATGGAGAGAGAGAGAGACAGACAGACAGACAGACAGACAGACAGACAGACAGACAGACAGAGACAGAGAGACAGAGAGATGTATAAAAGAGCAGTTTAAACTTCACACTTACACAGTAATTAGTTGCCGGCTTCTATAACATCGGAATTCAAAAGTCATAAACAAGAAAATGGGTTTTTCTGACAGATGATCATAACAGAATTTATAGCTAAGCACTTTCTATTTTGATTTCTCAGTAACTACTAGTACACTACCGGCCGAACACTGCAAAATTCATAAATGTCAGTCTCCACGCACAATAGGCTGAATAGCTCTCGAATAGTCATAAACAAGCTTTCAGCGTAATTGCTCTGCTAATCCTAGTAAGAATGGGATGAATGTGCGACCATACTTCCAGTTTCAACCCAAACATAAATAAATAAAACAACAATCAGCGATTAACACAAAAAACACCTACTGTGCAACTACACAAAAACTACACAAATTAATAAACAACTGTTTTCTGCCCTCTCTAATGGCGAACAGTCAAGGCCACACTTTAACCACACCGGTCTTTACTGTACTACCGGCAAAATGAATGTTGTTGTATTCCCACTTGATGTGATAGAAATCATCCAATACCATTTGGCAGCTGTGGAACCCCAGGTCAGCGGAAATTATTCATCAGTTATTTTCCCCGCAAATGCCAGCATGGAACTATAGGATTCTTCTCCATTTACCGTGACTCTCTAGGGAGTAAGTGGAGTACGGCTCTGAAACATTCAGTCTGTGATGAAGCCAGCCTAACAGACCCCATCCCTGTAGCCTGCACCTAGCAGATTGCTTGCTCGGTGGATATGTTTATAGCAGCACCCATACCACCAACCTTGATTGCCCCACCTTGTAGGATGCATTGTTGTTGCTGCTGTTGTTGTTGTTGTTGTTGTTGTTTTTGCGCGTTTTCCAACTTAACATCGCCTAGGGGTCTCTAAGAATAATATGCGTTCTGACTCACCCATCACAACACCTGGGAAATTCCGTGAGATTTGAAAGTACACATTGAATGAGAAGTTTTCTGTGTATGGCTGTTTTGCAAGTTACCTCGCCATTTTTGGCCACCATACTCTAATACCAGAGAATTTTCCCCTCCTTTAAAAAAGATAGCGTATGTTGTTATGCATGCATGCATGCATGCATGCATACATAGATAGATAGATAGATAGATAGATAGATAGATAGATAGATAGATAGATAGATGGAAGTGTACACACACATATATATGTATAGAGACATGCATGCATACAATGGGTCCTACTTTACTAAAAAAACAAAAAATCTTTACACAACATACCGTTTCATTTGTCTAATTAAGATAGAAACAACACAAAAGCAGTAAAACAACACAATGTTTAATATCTGCTGAATTTTAAAAGTACCATCTGCTGCATTAAAAACAAAGCTGCTACAAAATTAGCAAAATATTTATTTACAATTATTACTTCTTCTTCTTCTTCTTCTTCTTCTTCTTCTTCTCTGTCTTCCTCTTCCTCTTCCTCTTCGTCGTCATCGTCGTCGAATGCTCAGACAGCAACTGTTTTTGTCTGTCATATGAGCGGAAATGCGTTGCGCTGCCGTTAAGCGCCTGACAAGTCAGGCCCAGCACATCCGACTTCGCCATGGGAAAGCATTGTTATCTTTTAAGTCTTTTTGAAAAAAAAAAAAAGGCAGGAGAATGGACCAAGAAGGCAGACAATTGACGAAAAGGAGGTGATAAGACAAATAATAACAAGGCAGAAACAAAGAGGGGAATACAAAAGAGGGAATTCCTAGCGCAGAATATCCAGATGGGAATGTTACTTATACTGACAGGCCCCAGGCATCCCCACGGGGAAATTTACAATTTGATACATGCAACAAATTTGATAATAAAACCACCATATCATCGGGAAGATGGTCAATAAACATCACACACACACACACACACACACACACACACACACACACACACACACACACACACACACACACACACACATATATATATATATACACAGATATATATATATTACATATACATATATATATATATATATATATATATATATATATATATATATATATATATATATATATATATATATATATTATCTATGTATAAATCCTCATCGCAATAACCACCCCCTGAGGAAGGCGAAAGCCGAAATATTGGGGAACCATATATGCTGGTTGTTTTACTTTCACTATGTGTTTTGTTATATATATATATAACAAAACCTCCTTGCCTTTGGTCCATCAGTTATCAAAACTTGATCATCAACAATATCTGAAAATATTTAGCTGAAAGTATTGGTAAAACCACTGACAGTAGTCCAGTGGTTAATGCAAATATATTGGGCAAAACCTGCAAAAGAGAGTGACAGCATGTTTCTTAGCATACACATACTTTGGACACTCCTGAACAATACTGGCATAGGAAACACCATGTTGTCCATCTGTTTCTCCACTTTTTAAAATACTCTTTTCTATCATCCAGACATTCCTTCTGAGTGATTATAAATATAAAGCCAGAGAGGTGTTCCTTGTTTGTTTGCTTGTTTGTTTTTTGTCCTTAGTTTATTAATTAATGTTTATTCGCCAGGGGGTGATTGAGACAATGATACCACTTGTTATAGACCAAACATAACCTTCTTCTTCCTCCCAATTTAACCACAAGCCCAGTTTCCCTAGCATTCTATCCCCCAACCTCCACTCTTAAACCTCCTTTACCTCTCCCTAATATACTCACCTTCCTCCTATCTCCCTCTACCTCTCCCCCTCCTGTCCTATCCCCCCTCCTCCTACCTCTCCACCTCCTGTCCTATCTCCCCCTCTCCACCTGCCCTATTTCCCCCCTCCTGCCCTATCCCCCCCCTCCTGCCCTATCCCCCCCCCCCCCTCCTGCCCTATTTCCCTATTTCCCCCCCTCCTGCCCTATTTCCTCCCCCCCCCCCCTCCTGCCTATTTCCCCCTCCTGCCCTTTTCCCCCCTCCTCATTCCCCTGTCCTATCTCCCCCCTCCTGCCCTTTTCCCCCTCCTATTTCCCCTTCCTATCTCCCCCTCCTGTCCTATCTCTACCCCTTCCCCACTCCTCCCCACCTTCTGTCCTATCTACCCGTGGGGGGCCTCCCCCTCCTTATCCAGGCACAGACACAGGAAGATAGACAACACATTTCCTCCAAAGCTCAGAGGATTAGAAGTTAGGGGGAGGGATCCTGTAAAGATCTGCCATTCCTGTAGAGATCTGCCATTCCTAACTCAGCTTAAGTTACTGCAGTCTAACTTTTTATGGCATCTTATCAAACAAACAATTCCAAACTTTGAAGGTGTTTTCCTATATTTGTAGGTGTGTGTGTGTGTGTGTGTGTTGTGTGTGAAAAATCATAATATTTTGCCAAAAAAGATCTTGTAATATGTTTATATATGAAGGAAAAACTTTGGAAGTTGATAACTATTTTAAATATTTTGGAATTATTTTTAGTGAGAGTGGCAGTTTTGCAAAATGTAAGAAAATGCTTAATCAAGCTACTAAAGTCATGTTTCGTCTGATAAGGACTGCATGGCATAAAGAACTACCTATAGATGTGACACTTGATTTGTTCAATAAAATTGTTTTACCTGTTTTGTTGTATGGGTGTAAAATTTGGGGTTAAGAAAACGAAATAATAATTAAAAAAGTTCCAGTTAAATTTTTAAAATATGTTTTTCGTTTAAAGCGCACAGTGTCAAATTCGTTAATATATGGAGAAGGGGGCAGATAATCCTTGTCTATTTCTGTTCAAATGGTTCGTTTCTGGATGTAGCCCTTGACTTTCATCCTGGAAAGCTATCCTCAATTGTTTACCAGAGGATGAAAGATTTACATGAAAATATCTGAATCAATCAGCATGGCTAAATAAGATACAAAATATTTTAGTGCACAGCAGATTTGACTTTGTGGGAGAGACAGTTTTGTTCAACTATCAATTCTACCAGTTCATGTAATTATCAAAACCTTATAAATAGAAAAGTTTGTTAATGAATGGAGATCTGAGCTTCGGGATAACAGTAGATGCCTTTAGCACAAAAACTATAAAACTAATAAAAAAATTTAGTATGGAAAAATATATAACTTGTCTGCCAGATGTGTATGTTTACAGTCTTATAAAATTTAGTTGCTGTTGTCACAAGCTTTCTTTTGGGATTGGGTGTTTCCATAACATACCATGGAAGAAAGAGTATGTTCACAATGCAGTATGTCTGTTTTAGGGGGAAAATATATTTTTATCATGGAATGTTTCCTACTTTAAACGATTACAAGATTTTATTCCTCAGCATTTTTTTCAACCCATGTCCAGTTATGATTTCTGCAGTCTGTGGAAATGTAAATCTTGAAAAGTTATCCTGTCTCCCTCAAAGCTCATAACATTTGAAGGTTTTTCTTGAAATTTTATTGTCTTTCACAGGTGTAGAGTGTGTCTTTTACAGAAATTGATATACTTTAACATGTCTGGAGTCTTTAATATTGTTTGTTTATCATTTTGCAATGAATCATTGCTTTTCAGTTCCTGTAACTATTGATAATACTAATTAATATTAGTATTGTTGAATTCGTTTGTTATTTTCCATGCTCCAAAAGGGGTGAAAGGAATTAAATCTTGAATCTGTGTGTGTGTGTGCGCGCGTGCATGCGTGCGTGCATACGTGCGTGCGTGTGTGTTTGTGTCTGTTTATTTCTCTTTCTCTATTTCTGGTCCCTCTCTCACTTCACTAAAAGCCTACTTATGACAGTTTTCAATCCAGTCTCAAGATATACTTATTTCAAACATAAAAATTTTCCCTCTTGTTTCATTTCTTATCTGTCCCTGCATTGCCCCCAGATAACAAATTTGCCAATGGCAACTGTCTTCAAACTGTAAGTTGTTTTACCTGTGTTAATTTATGCTGCATGTGTATAGAATTTCTGACACATTCTATATGCTGATAAAATGTTAATTTATTTTAAGGCAATATTACCCCCCTTCAAAAGCTGTCATAACAGTTATGTTCCTTTTTATTGTTTGAAGTAACTCAGAAATCCAGAGGAAAATCTGTATCTAATGTAAATGAAGCAGCTATTTTTTAAACATAAAATTGTAGACTGTGCTTTTTACCTGTTTGAAACAAGTACATGGTGACAAGAAATGTTTAAAATTAAGCTTTTTTCAGTTTCTGATCAGACATGGGAAAAGAACCTTTAAAGTGTGGAATTGTGAGTGTAATAATATGTTTCAAAACTATGAAGGCAACAACTTAAGCTTTGAATTAGGAATGGCAGATCTCTATGGGGATCGCCCTGTAACTTCTAATCCTCTGAGCTTTGGAGGAGATGTGTTGTCTATTTTCCCATGTTTGTGCTTTTTTTTGTGCTTTTTTGGAGAGGAAGGGGATAGGCAGGGGGATGGGGAGGAGGGGGATAGGCAAAAGGAGGGGGATAGGTGGGGGGAGGAGAGGTAGGGGGAGGAGAGGTAGGGGGGATAGGTAGGGGGAGGAGAGGGGGATAGGTAGGGGGAGGGGGTGTGGGGGGGAGGGGAGGAGGGGGGGAGGGGAAGGGATAGGGAGGGGGGAGGGAGGGGGGGGGGGAGAGGGAGGGGGATATAGGAGGAAGGAGTGGGGAGGGTAGGTAGGGGAGAGGAGGGGGATAGGTAGGGGAGGAGGGGAGGAAGGAGTGGGGGATGGGTAGGTAGGGGGAGGAGAGGGGGATAGGGAGGGGGATGGGAGGAGGGGGTATGGAGGATTTAAAGTATCAAAATTGCCCATTTTCAGGAGTCTTGCATAACTTCACTGTTCACTATAACTTCCAGAGGGCACAGATTCATTGTTTCCCACGCTAATATTGTTCACTGTGATAGTAGGTAAATGTATACAAACTGGCTTGCTGTCACTCTTTATGTCAGAATTTAATCCTTGGCGGCTGTGCTACAGGAAGAAAATCATATTACCTTCCTAACCTCTCTGCCAGAACAGATAACATAACTAACTGAGCATATCCTAAACTACTGCAATGGCAATACATATTTTTCACACATGTTGCACGAGTGCATTTCATATTGTCAATGCTGTTTTGGCTTTAAGCCAGTGCTGAAAGTAGTCTAAAGGTAGCGCGTAAATATTATTCGGATCGATTCTTGGACTTCTTCTCTTCATCCATCAGACTACGAGTTAGTAGAGAAAATGATAAACAGATAGTCTGCTTGCAATGCAGGTTAAGCGTACACAGAAGAACCTATGTGGCCAAAAATGGACAAACAGATGTAAACAGACCTAATAATTAAAAAGGCAGATCGCAAATCGGACAAGTTGTTACAAATTGAAATGTTAGACATCAGAACAAACTTTGCATGGTGATAGACAATCAGGATGAGGGATTAGCTGTTTCAAAACACCGGTTTTAAAAAAGGGAAGCAAAACCATACCTTGATACTTTAGTACAAGGTAAAAAAAATATATATATAAAAAAAGCCTACAGTTTTATAATCAAGCAAAATCTCAAAATCGACAACCTGACCCCAACCTAGCAGACAAGTGAGTCAGGAGCCATGCGGCTCATTGTCACAAATTCCATCAAACAGGGTCACAAATTCCATCAAACAGGGTCCACAAAATTCCATCAAACAGGGTCACAAATTCCATCAAACAGGGTCACAAATTTTTCCCATCCAAACAGGGTCACAAATTCCATCAAACAAACACCTTAACTAAAGTAGACTCGAACCAGTACTCTCTGTAACTGTCAAGTTGCGATTTCGGCGCTCTAACTACTAAGCTATTCTGCTCTCTAGATTGTTTTTTTGTGTTCTTTTTCAACAGCAAACGTTTGCCGAGTTTTATCCTGCATCTGTATTTCTCAGCAAGGAAAATGTGTTGTCAGGGCCTTCATCACTGGTTGATACCTACACACAGCATGAACTGAAACGAAATGTACTACATATTTCTTACAACAGGACAGGCAAAAGTTCTGTGGAAACGATCGCTTCTCGTTGCCACAACTATCTCTTCCCCCCCCCCCCCCTGCCCCCCTGATATTCGGTAGCTATGTCTTTGCAAAACAGAAAACCAACCAACCAAAAGTACTGATTCTGCTGCTGTCACCACCACGCCAAAGAGTGAAGTGCCTGGGCATGAAGACCCAGTGAGGGTTCAGTGTTCAGTGTGTTGCTTTGCATTTGGGGAATTCTAAACCTGCAACCTGTCTTTGAGCGCTCTGTTTTCCCTAGCCAAGGTTAAGCAGCGTCGAGCGTGGTTGCCAATTGGATGGGTGACCGTTTGCGCGCCTTGGCTTCAGTACAGTCTCCCTAGTTCACCCAGCCGTAAATGGGTACCTGCCCTTTTTAGGGTCAGGGAAGGTAAAGCAGCGAGGGAGAAGAGATGGACGCCTGCTGGCCCCTAGAGAAGCTGAGGTCTCTGATACCTCGCTCCCCTACGACCACACAGGTTATGGGACACTTTTACCATTAACCTTTTACCCTGTCTTTGTTTTTTCCTTAAGGGATAAGATAACAAGACAGGAGATGAATGCAGGGCGAACATTCAGAACTCGCATAACAAAACTTGTTCCCGAAACTGTTTGACCCTTTTATCAAGTCACCAGAAAAAATCGGTAAACTAGTTTCTCAGAGCGCCGGTTCCTTCACTCACTCTCACTCACTCAGTCCCATGTCCCAAAGGACGTAGGGGGGACATGAGAGAAGACGCAACAGAGATCTTTTTCCATGCTTCACGATCCTGTGTGGCTAGTAGGAGGTGTTGCAGGGGTTGGGCGGTCCAGTCTTTGATGTTGTCAACCCATGATTTCTTTTGGTGGCCTCTTCTTCTCTTGCCCTCGACTGTTCCTTGCAGGATGGTTTTTGCTAGGGTGTTGTGTCTTGTGGTGTGACCAAACCACATCAGCTTTCTCCTCTTTATGGTGGAGAGCAAAGGCCCACACGCTTTTTGATTTCTTCTTTCACATAGTTATTGGTGTTCTTGTATGATATTTTGTATGATATTTTGAGGAGTCTTCTGTGGCACTTGTTCTCGAATGCTTGGATTCTCCTCTCTAACTCTGCTGTCAGAGTCCATGATTCACAGCCATATAGGAGGATAGATATCACGAGGGATTTGTAAAGGTGGTATTTGGTGCAGAAGCTGATGTTGTTGCTTCTGATGATCCTCTCGAGTCTGACTAGAGCAGATGTTGCTGTTGCAATGCGAGCTTTCACTTCATTGTTTGATGTGCCATCTTTTGTTAGGATGGAGCCTAAGTATTTGAATTGGCTCACCTCTTCTAGTCTTTCTCCATTTCTCCACCTCTTCTAGTATTTCTCACCGGTTCCTTAGATGCGACTGAATCCATCTGCTTGGCCAGTGTTCTTTGTCTTGGTGGTGGTACGTACGGAAGGGGTTGTTGTGGTCATCACCCCTCTAATCCTGGTTGTCAGCATGGCCATGACCCGTCTGTTGGCCAGGAAGGCCAGAAAGATGAACAGCCCCTGGCAGCCCTGCAGGATCACGAACAGGTAGGACAGGACGGCAGACTGCAGCCAAGACAGGAAACCCAACAGCCAGGTCAGGCCCGTGAACACCGACAGCTTGGTGTACAGCGTCAGGCTGGTCCTGTGACTGCGCGTGCTGTCCACGTGCTGAATGCTGCGCAGACGCCAGAGCGTGGTGAAGTACATGGCCAGGTTGGCGAGCACCGTGCCGGCCACAGGAGCGATGAACATGGCGCTTTTAACCACAGCTTTGAGGATGAAACACTTGCTGCCTCCGTACCCGCTGTTCCCTTCCGCAGCGCCTTGCCAGACGAGGGTCAGGACGACGAACAAGGAGGACATCAGCAGAACGTAGCTGAGGTATTTCCTTGTCAGGGTGACAGGACTGGCCATGGCGGCGTGCGAGAGGAGCGGGAAGGAGAGGGTGTAGAACATGTGGAAAGTGCACGTGTTCTGCGCGAACAGCACGGCCAGCCAGAGGTAGTGGGTCACAACCCCCACCGCTTCACACAGCCCCTCTACACTCCTGAGGTGGCTGCCCACCCACAGACACACCTGGGCGCCCAACAAGACAATAATGAGAACCAGATTATTGATGCCTGCCACCGTTCTGAGGCCAGGCAGAAGACTGTAAATGACCAGCGAAATAAGCAGACACAGGACAGAAACGAAAAAGCAGCAACGGAAAACCCACAGCAAGACATCATCAGTGTCTTCTTCCTCCTTGTGGTTCTGCTTCTTTTCAAGGAAAAGGCTCTGGTACTGATCAAGGCAAACCAGGCTAGTGCCAGATTCTGAGATCTGGAAAAATGGCAGACTGACTTTACCGATAGCGGCAGAACTGTTATCCAAAACAAAGACCTGGTCAGAGCTAGGATCAAACTGAAACTCTTCAGCGGTCAGCTCCACCGCAGGACATACCAGAGGACCGGACAGAGGGAGAAAATGAACATTTTCAAGAGCGAAAACCTCCGATTCTAAAAGGCTGCGTGAAACGAGCGTCATGGCTCTGAAATCCTCTCCCGCTTTGGTCCCGTTATTCATGAGACGGAAAAACGCTTCTGGATAACACGTTGGGGAGACATGGAGTTCAGTCACGTTGAGCACAACCTGCAAAATTTCGGTCACGTTCGTGGAGAGATTCATCATCTGCTCGTCGGACAAATCACGGTTCACAGGCTTTCCCAGAAAGAAACGAAACGTGTGCAAGGTCCTGTTCAAGTCCCTGTCATAGTCTTCAAGGGCCATAGTGAAGATACGAGGGCCCCCGTAGGTCACCCAAGAATCAGCCGGATGAAAGTAAAGGAAATTATACAGGATGTCGGGCAGGCGTTGGTCCATCACGTCAATGATTTCTTCCAACACAGGCGATGTCGTGTCGCTGTGCAAACACAGCATGTAGCCGTACACGTTGCTGACCAGGGGCAAGCTGTCACAGCCCGGAGTGGTGGTGGTGGTGGTGGTGGTGGGTGTGATGCGTTTGCCTACTGGACAGTGGACCTCTCTGCAGGCCTCCTGAAATTAATCAAAGGTCAAGTGTTCTGCCTTTATATATATATATATATATATATATATATATATATATATATATATATATATATATATATATATATACAGATAGATAGATAGATAGATAGATAGATAGATAGATAGATAGATAGATAGATAGATAGATAGATAGATAGATAGATAGATAGATAGATAGATAGATAGATAGATAGATAGATAGATGTGTGTGTATGTGTATGTATGTATATATATAATATGTGTGTGTGTTTGCGCACGCGCCTCTCTCTCTCTCTCTCCTCTCTCTCTCTCTCTCTCTCTCTCTCTCTCTCTCTCTCTCTCTCTCTCTCTCTCTCTCTCTCTCTCTCTCTCTCTCTCTCTCTCTCTCTCTAACAAAGATTGGTTATGTGTATAACTATGTGTATCTTATTTAGAATGTAGTAGATGTTCATTTTCATGACTACATAACAATTGAGAATTGTGTTACACTAGATAGTGATCTCTCTCTCTCTCTTTCTCTCTCTCTCTCTCTCTCTCTCTCTCTCTCTCTCTCTCTCTCTCTCTCTCTCTCTCTCTCTCTCTCTCTCTCTCTCTCTCTCTCTCTCTCTCTCTCTCACTCACTCACTCACTCACTCACTCACTGAATGTCTCACCTATTGTATAAATATGTTTACCATAGAAAAAAGGTTTACCATCCATATTGAGAAATGTTTTATTCATATTTTGTACTATTTTGATAATCACGTGTAACAAATGTAATTGATTTTTATGTAAACTTTTAATTAATAATCCTTTAAACAAAAAAACCCACTGAATAACTTTGTCCATGATATATAATTAGAAATATATTTTTTATGATTGTAATCACAAGATTGATAAAGATATTGGGGTATGTATGTCCCAAAATATGTGCCTTACAGCGGATAGATTCCTTTTATGTTCCGTTATGATTTTATTCAGAATTCAAGGCACATATTTCCCTTAGAATGAAGTTTATTGATGAAATGTGCGAGAACCAGTGAATGTGTGTGTGTGTGTGTGTGTGTGTGTGTGTGTGTGTGTGTGTGTGTGTATGTGTGTGTGTGAGTGTGTGTGTGTGCGTATGTGTGTGCGTGCGTGTGTGTGAGTGTGTATGTGCGTGTGTGAGTGTGTGTTAGTGTGTGTGTATGGGTCTGTGTGTATGTCTGTATGTGAGTGTGTGTGAGTGTGTGTAAATCATTATTCAATTTATAAATATGTTATGCTAATTCTTTTAAACATCTGGGATGTTTTATGTAATTTTGTATTGGTATTCTCCCCCACCCCCTCCAATAAAGATATTAGTCGGGTTTTTTTCCCCCTTTTATCCAAATGTATGATTCATATGACTTGTATAACTATTGACAGATTGTGGTGGATTGATGTTTTCAGTTGTTTATTTCATTATGTTCTCTGGTTTGCTCTTTACCTATTATCCCCCCCCTCCCCTTTTTTTTTTCTTTAATAATCAAAATCATTTTATTGTGACTTCTGACTTTCGTCTTCTGAATGAGTGCATTTTTATTACCTTTTATTATATATAGTGTCCTTATTTCTTGTATGTTGTTTGGTACTGCGTATAGTTTTACTGTTTAGTATATTTTTATCTTGATGTTATCCCTGAAAAGGGCGGGGACTGGATGTAAAAAAGCACACGAGTGCTTATCTATTATCCTCGAATAAAAGAATTTGCCTTGCCTTGCCTTGCCTTGTCTCTCTCTCTCTCTGTCTTTACTGTCTTTCTCTTTATCTTTCTATAATGTCTTGCGCTTTATTTTCTGCCTTCCCAGTCCACTCTCCTGTCTTTTCTCAAGCAACTCTTTCAAACCATTTTCTGTTTTCATTATATGATACTCTGCCTCTGGTTTCTTTGTTTGTTCTGGCGACCAGGTAGTGATACTTAGACACTGGGATAGGCACAGGATGTCCATTCTGCAGTTGCATTTGCCCGTGTGGCACTTTTTCTTTATATTTTTGTACTTTAACATAAGTTATTCTTTTTTATGTTTTTTGCAACCTAGGGATCATAAATTAAGCAGAATGGCTGGCGTCCTCAGGACACTGGTTTATTTGCCTTAAGGAATAAAATAACTTAGGTATTGGGTCGTTTATTGTTGCTTTTTCAGATGGACGGTGTTAGATATTTGAAAGTATTAGGAAGTGTTGGTTTTGAACCTAAAGTTGAAAGTTACTGGAGCCACTGAAACTGAATGAGGTGACAGCCCTGATAGGGCTTTCATGGTCGGTAGGGCGATAAACAATATTAGGGTAAGGTATAGACTGAATGGTGCATATAGCTTAAGTTGCCCCTTCCAGATGTCTTGAATGGTACATTTTATTTTTTTATACCACTTTATGTCACAGCAGATTTCTATGCGTGAAATTCGGGCTGCTCTCCCCGGGGAGAGCGCGTCGCCACAAGTGCAGCACCTACCCATTATTTTTTTTTTCCTCAGGGATGGTGTCTAAACACGACACCTGTGTGCATACTGGTTTTTTTTTTAATTTTGTCATCCGCTCCTACCGGCACACGATGGCCTACTCTGCCGAAAGGCGGAACGGGGTTTTAACGTGTGCGCAAGATGTTCTGCGTGCGTTCGCACACGGGTCCTCGGTTTCTAGTCTCATCCGAATGACTTTGACATTCAGTTCGATTTTTTCGTCAAACTGGAAAGAAAGGGCAAGGCTGGGTACGAACCCAGAACCTCACGGTTCAGTTGTTGGCAGGCGAACGACTTAACTATCCTGCCACCTTCCTTCATAACATAACATAAAAACTAAACTTGCTCAACTGTGATCTTGTTTCTTCAAATTTCGCAGACTCCTCTATATTCCAAAAGAGATGATATGAAATAAAGTTTTGAAAACAAAAAAGCGGCAACATTAACCGTGGGTAAAAACGGTCACATACACACAAAAATCTCACTATATGGAAAACCCGAAGCTATAGCTTATGGTAAAAAAATGTTTGTCAACTAGAAGTACTTACAGTTTTAGGATCATAAAATTCACCACTTGAACATCTGTCAATCTTTTTGTCTCCCGTCGATCGAGTTTTGTCATCATCATCATCGTCGTCATCATCAGTGAAGTCCAGAAGCATCAGAAGTGGAACATCTGGATCGCCAAACACCTGAGGTGGCTCGTACTTTACTATCAGCTGAAAAAACAAGATCACAAAACAGATCATCATCTTTTCTTTAAACAGTTTAATTGAAATATAGGCACTGGAAAACTATGAATTACGAATAGAGTTTCAGCAATTTGTGTTGAAATCGTGCGCGTGCACACACGCACCACACACACACACATACGCACGTACGTACGCACGCATGTAGGCACGCGCGCAAGCACGTGCACAAGCACGTACACACGAACGCATGCACGCACACACACACATGCATAGATAGTGTGTGTGTGTGTGTGTGTGTGTGTGTGTGTGTGTGTGTGTGTGTGTGTGTGTGTGTGTGTGTGTGTGTGTGTGTGTGTGTGTGTCTGTGCGTGCGTGCGTGCGTTTGTGTCTGTGTCTGCATTTTCTACATTTTGACGTCTCGACACTGAAGTGATATTAGACCAGTGTGTGTGTGTGTGTGTGTGCATGCATGCGTACGTGCGTGCGTGCGTGTGTATATCCATTAGACTATGAGTGGTGGTTTGGGTGCAAGTCTTTCGCACAATGCAATAAAGCGAGGTCCCGCGTGTTCCACATCATTATTTAGCGCACGTAAAAGAATCCACGGCAATGAAAGAGTTGTCCCTGGCAAAATTCTAAAGAAAAAAAGCCACCCTGATAGGGAAACAAATACAGTTGCAGACAGGGATAAAAGAAAAAAAATAAGATGGCACTGCTCCTGTGACAACGTGTTCTCCCCGGAGAGAGCAGCCCAAATTTCACGCAGAGGATATCTGCCGTGACATACAGTGGCATACAAAAAATAAGATAAAATAAAAAGTGCCAAGGCGTACACTTAATTGCCGTTATGCTTTTAACACGTGAAGCTGAGATCGCTGTCGTCCACGACAAGACTCTTTATATTTTATTTTATATTACATCATATACCACTTTATGTCACAGCAGATTTCTCTGTGTGAAATTCCGGCTGCTCTCCCCACGGGGAGAGCGCGTCGCCATAAGTGCAGTGCCACCTTTTTTTTTCTTTTTCTTGTCTGCAACTGTATTTGTTTCCTACCAGAGTGGCTTTTTTCTACAGAATTTTGCCAGGGACAACCCTCTTGTCGTGGGTTCTTTTACGTGGCGCTAAATAATGATGGGTAAGACACAGGACCTCGGTTTATCGTCTCATCCGAAAGACTAGCACCCAGACAACCACTCATGGTCTAATGGATGGGGGAAAAGTTTTGGGCCCAAACGGGATTCGAACCACTGCACACTTTGATCCAGAATTTTCGCATTCTTGGCAGGCGCGTTACCACCTAGACCACCGATCTACTTTGCAGACCAAATCTGTACTTTCCTATCAAGAAAAAACGAAATCAAGTCTGAATGTGGCTTGCAATGTAGATAAGGAACTTAAAAAATTAATGATACACTGCAAACTTCGCACCCAGTCTGTTTTTGCGGTCTCACGGTGATTCCCAGACACAGTGAGAGATGGGATATCTCTCGCTAACCCCTAGGCTTTTGTATTGTGATTGTATTGTATTGTAATGTGATTGTATTGTGTTGTGTTGTATTGTGTTATGGCTGTATTGTATTGTGGTTGTATTCTGATTGTATTGTATTGCGATTGTATTGTGTTGTATTGTATTATATTGTACTGTGTTGTGTTGTGTTGTATTGCATTGTATTGCATTGTGATGTGTTGTATTGTGTTGTATTGTATATATACCACTTTAAGTCACGGCAGTTTTCTCTGCGTGAAATTTTGGGGTGCTCTCCGCAGGCAGAGCGCGTTGCCACAAGAGCAGCGCCACATGATTTTCTTTTTCCTGTCTGCAACTGTATTTGTTTCCCTATCAGAGTGACTTATTTTTCTACAGAATTTTGCCAGGGACAACTTCCTTGTTAACGTGGGCTCTTTTACGTGTGCGCTAAATAATGATGGGTTACACACAGGACCTCAATTTAATATCTTATCAAAAAGACTTGCACCAAGACCACGTCTGTCTTGTGAAAAAAAAGGGGGTGGGGGCAGTTTCTAGCCTATATGGGAATCGAACCACACACACACACACACACACACACACACACACACACACACACACACACACACACACACACACACACACACACACACACACACACACTTCGAACCCGGGCTTTTCACTTTCTAGGCAGGTGCGTGCTCTCTAAACCCCCGATCCACTCCAATCATCTGGGTGTTAGTTAAGCTGATGAACGCCCCAGACAAAAAATATAATATTTTTTAAAAAGCTGTGATGGAGCCGGTAGATTGGTCGTCTGTGGTCTAGGGTAACGCACCTGCCTAAAAAACAAAAACTCCAGGTCGGAAGTGTGCAGGGTTTGATCCCCGTTTGGGTCAGAAATTTCCCCCCATCCATTTTTTTTCTTTAGACCATGAGTGGTGGTCTGGAGTGCTAGTCTTTCGGATGAAACGCTATTAAACCGAGGTCCCGTGTGTTACGCATCATTATTCAGCGCATGTAAAAGAACCCACGGTAACAAGAGCGTTGTCCCGTGCAAAATTCTGCTTAAAAAAAAGCCACTCTGATAGGTTAACAAATAAGGCTGCAGACATGACAAAGAAAACAAAAGTGGCGCTGCTCTTGTGGCACAAACTCCCTCCTCCCATCCCACCCCCATCCTCCTCATGGGAGAGCAGCCCGAACTTCACGCAGAGAAATCTGCTGTGACTTAAAGGTAAAAGGTTAAGGTGTCCCAGAACCTATGTGGTCGTAGACCAGCGAGGTGTCAGAGACCTCAGCTTCTCTAGGGGGGCCAGCATGATGAGGGCGGCGCCCATCTCCTCTCCCTCGCTGTGACTTAAAAAGTAGTAACCCCCCCAAAAAAGTGTACGGTTTACCTGCGACCATGTTTCATAAGTGTTGCAAAGATAGCAGAAGGGATTGTTGAAATAGATTTCTTCGTTGACTGCTTTCACTGGAGCCTTATACAAGCGGCAGGCAAGTTCTACGTTGATGTCGTAGGTTCGCCACAACCCCGTCACATTGCACGCGGAGATGATATGCCATTCCCAGCATTCTCTCACGTGCTCACTTATAGACGAATTGAAACGGTAAAACAGTTCGTTGTCCTGGTCATTCAAGGCTGCCGTGTACAGTTCTTGAGGCGAGGAAGCGCCTACCAGGGTTCGCGGGTTCCTCACTCTCAGAGAAAGCTCCCAGAACAGGAGGTTGTCAGCATCGGAATGACACTGGGCGCAGTAACGGTTTTTGTAGGTGAAACCACTGTCCAAACTCGTCACGGGCTGGGTCCTCCTCCAATGTGACGTATCTTGACTCTCACACTGCTGCCTCAATGACGCTTCCGTGACGTTATCGCAGCGGGTTCGCATGACGTATTCCCGCTTCTGGAAAAACCGAAGGAGGAGGGAGAACAGCGCAAAGAGTCGCTAGGAGGAGTGACTGGCAGAGACAGGTACTGATCGGGACAACAGTCTCCGAACACGAAGCAAGCCTTGTGGCAGTAACACCGGTAACACTTGCGACCCGTGTTGTGATTCTGCCCGCCACAGGACACCCCGCAGTAAGTTTTATAGGCAGCTGCCGCTTGGAGACTGAAGAGCTCTTCATCCTGATGACTGCCAGGCAGAAACGGAGTCACCCGGGAGTCAGAGGCCGGTGTGGTCGGGGGCTGTGGTAGGGGCATTTCTTGTGGGGGGTGCTCATCCCAGTCACTGGCCGGATGGTTGGATGACGTAAACGTTGATGACTGTGACCCTTCCACTGTCCTCAGCAAGTGTCTTGAGGGTAAGGGCGCTGCCATACTATTCTTGTCACGCCCTGCGGCTGAGGACGAAACTAAGAGTCTTGACTGTTGGTTGGACAACTTGAGGTTCTTGCCATCATCGTCCGTGGCACTGTCATTAACCTTGAGGTGTTTTCTTTCACAGTCGTCGGTGATGATGCCGTCATCAGTAACCCAATATCGTAGCGTGGTCGTCTGCTGAGCAATTTAGATGGGGGTGAGGCGTGTGTATCCACAGCCTGGGCTGCCCATGATGTCCTGAAGGATGACAACGTGTAGGGATGTTCTTGAACAGTTAAACCTAGCAGAAGAAACAGCAAGCGGGGAAGATCGTTACGCAGCTTGGCAGCCATCTTGTTGTTTTTTTTTTCAAATCTAAAATTGGCTGTTAAGTTTCTATCACAAGACTTTTTTCTCCTAGCAAGAAAAAAAGGGAAATTTCACCATTTAACTATTATCCGCAACAGTCGCTCTTCATTGACAAAAATGTCTGCAAAATGCCTTGTTATGGTTAATAACAATTTAACCCATAACAGCACCAAAAATATGTCCAAATAGGCAGGAACTGGAATCTTCAAAAATAACAGGTAACCCTTTGGGATTAGATCTATACACTCTTAAAACAATCAGTCAGCACTCTACTCCTCCACAACACCAAACTGAACCCCCCAAAAAATCACATATAAGACTATACACAGCAAGACATTGCAAGCATGACCAACAACCACTTTTAAAGACTGTTAGATGTGTTGGTTTGGGGATTGTTTTTAAAAGTCGGCTGGTTCCCCTATTACTTGGCTGCCGTTCCTATCTTTGGTAGACCCCCAGGAGCAGTTAGGGCTGTGTCTGTATCCTTCGGAAGCGATGATGACAGTGGTTCTGGCACTGATGTGGGCTGTGAGCATAGTGACACATGGCTTCTAACGCAGTCTGACATATAGGCTATGTCCTGTCCGGCAGGCGGTTTAACAGTCCATGACATTAATTTATCAGAGACACCTCTCAGCGAACCATCGATCTAGGCTCCCCCCTCTCCTCCTCACTCTCTCTCTCTCTCTCTCCTCTCTCTCTCTCTCTCTCTCTCTCTCCTCTCTCTCTCTCTCTCTCTCCCACTCCTCTCTCTCTCTCTCTCCACAAGGGATGGATAGCCTGTGGTCAGAACATTGCGCTGGCAATTTGACGACCCGGGTTCGAGTCCGGTCGAGGAGATTTTTCTCCTGGAGTTACCATCAGTGCTGACTCCACTCCCCCAAAAGTCCTTTCGGATGAGACTTTAAACCGAGGCCCGTGTGCGAACGCGCGCAGAACATCTTACCACACGTTAAATCCTGTTCCGCTTTTCGTAAGAGTAGGCCATCGTGTGCCGGTGGGAACAGATGACATTTACAAAATGCATACACACGGGGACTGGATGTAAAAAAAACACAAGAGTGCTTATTCCATTATCCTCGATATAAAAGAAGAAATCAAATAAATCAAATCTCTCTCTCTCTCTCTCTCTCTCTCTCTCTCTCTCCTCTCTCTCTCTCTCCTCTCTCTCTCTCTCTCTCTCTCCTCTCCTCTCTCCCTCTCCTCTCCTCCTCTCTCTCTCTCTCACTCCCTCCCTGCTTCCATTTGCAAATTCGTGTTTTATAGTAATTACTAGTTATTCAAATTGACACTCCAGGACTCGGAAATAAAGGCACACACACAACACACACACACACACACACACACACACACACACACACACACACACACACACACACACACACACACACACACCACCACAACCACCACCACCACCACCACCACCACCACCACCACCTACCCACCCATCATATCCCATTCCATCTCATCCCATACAAAAGTAACCTACCACCACCCATCACATCACATCACATCATATCACATTCCACACAAAAGTATGCACAATCCCGTCCATACATGATTCAGGTGACACTAATGGTTTGCTTTTTGCGGAAAGCAGACGGACATTGACACACCCACATGAAATATTCATCACTTGATATCCTCTCTTTTCTTTTTCTCTCGTTGGCTTTACACTACCAAAATTAATGTGTCGGTGAAAAAAGTTAGCATGTCCTTTCCAGCTCCTCTCTGGGCCCATCGTACAGCTTGGTTTGCAGGGTATTTCCGTCGGTCACACAATCTTCCTCAGGTCGCTGTATAGCTTGAGTCTTTCAAGGATGCGTTCGCCAGTCTGGTTTTCTTGACCACAGGCGCACATGGGGAGAAGTGTAGCTTATTTCCGTCATGTAGACTGCGGCTTGTTTGTTTATTTTATACCCCTTTATGTCACAGCAGATTTCCCAGCGTGAAATTCGGGCTGCTTTCCCCCGGGAGAATGCGTCGCCACAAGTGCAGCGCCACACATTATTATTATTATTATGTTTTCCTATCTGCATCTGTATTTGTTTCCGCATCAGAGTGGCTTTTTATATTCTTTTAAACTGTCGAATATTCTAACATATGGAAGTGAAATATGGTTTCCTTATTGTTGTGATGTAAAAGATAACTTAATATAGATAACTTATTTAAAATGTGCTTAACCAGTCAGTTTCCTTTTGAAAACACCCACACAAAATTTTGCAGACGGGTATTAGGAGTTCACAAAATAAAACAATGGTCTTGCCAGTTTTGGGAGACGTAGGCAGATACCCATTAACGTTGAAAGTTATTAGTCGTTTAATCAATTTTTGGATTCACATGACAGACTCAAAAGAAAATAGCTATTTGAAATTGTTATATAATGAAATACATCAAAACAATGAAAAAGATCACTGGATTTATATAATCAATACAATAATTCATAAGATTAGATTCAAACATGTTGGAATAATCATAATACATGAAATACGAACAGATTATGCTATGCCATAAAAAGAAAGCTTGAAGAACTGTACAGAGTGTTTTGGAATCAACAAAAAAAAAGTTATTTTTCTAAGCTAAATTTTTACAACTCTGTTTCACATGTTTACAGATTGGAGCCATATCTATTGATATGCAGGAATGAAAATTATAGGCGCATATTCAGCAGATTTCGCACCAGCTCCCATGATTTTATGACAGAGCAAGGGAGATATACAAATATGCAGGAAAGAAGAAAGAAAATGCAAACGGTGTAACAAAATAGAAGACGAGTAACACTTACTTGATGTTTGTATACTATAGTTATGATGATTTAAGGAAGAACTTTCTATCTAATGTTAAAATGAAAGCAACGGATAATATGAATAACTACAAGAATGTAAGTTTTTCAACAACGAGGACTGTCTGCTACACATGATCAAAATAATTATGTGCATGATTCTTTTTTCCAGAAGAGCAAGAACATAGACTCATTACATGTATCTCTAAGAATCTACATCTTTTAGGAATGCTAAATACGTTTACGTTTGGTGTCAAATAAGTCTCGTTCTGACTTAATGGCAATAAAGTTTTCTGATTCTGATTCTTGTGTTTTGAACAGTCTGGGGTGCGGTGTCTTACTTGCTTACTGGAACCCCCCCCCCCCCCCCCCCCCCCCCCCCCCCCCCATACTTTTCGATCTCCTTGAGCCTGTCATCTTTACCAATCTGTTTGCAAAAAATCAGCAGACGCTACACTTCCCTTGTTAACAGTTTCCCCATCTTGCCTTCTCTCAGGGTGAGTGCCCTCTTCCTGGCGTCACTCAGATCCTTGTGGAGCCACATACTGGGCCCTTGCGGAGCCACATACTGGCCCTTGCGGAGCCACATACTGGGCAGGGTGTGGATCTCAAGCTCCCTGTGATTGGTTCGCTTCCCATGCTTTATTTATTTATTTTTTTATTTTTTTATTTATTTATTTATTCTTTTATTTATTCTTTTATTTTAAGGATAACGAAATAAGCACTCGTGTGCTTTTTTCTTACATCCAATACCCGTGTGTATACAGTTTTGTAAATCTTGTCATCTGTTCCCACCGGCACACAATGGCCTACGCTTTCGAAAAGCGGAACCGGATTTAACGTGGGCCTCGATTTGTAGTCTTATCCGAAGGACTTTTGGGGAGAGTGGAGTCAGCACTGATGTTAAGTCCAGGGGAAAACTCCCTCGAACGGGAATCGAACTGGGGTCGTTACATTGCCAGCACAATGTTCTGACCACTAGGCTAGGGTGCTTTTGGCAGAGTAGCTGGATCCCATGGAACAGAATGGGCAGGTAGACTGTTTAACTGCTGCGGTTTGAGTACAGGGCTATGGTGGATGAAACTGCTGCGCTTTATCCTCTTACATTTTACATTTTATACCACTTTAAGTCACGGCAGATTTCTCTGTGTGAATCTCGAGCTAATTTCCCCCGGCGAGAGAGCGCATCGCTACAAGGGTGGCTTCTCCATTCTACGGTGGATTTGGACGGTGCAAGAGACACTTGCATTATTTTCTTCTGCCTACTCTAGACTGTTGGTGTCTCGCTTGATATAGAAGACACCATTTCCAGCAATGGCTGTTAGCACTGAGCTAGGCTAAGTGATGTTGTTTCTACAGAATGACTCCATACCCCTGAGAGGTTCCCGCAGGACCTCGGCGGATTATTTCATTTATTAATTTTTGTAATTTATTCTTTGATATCAAGGATAATGGAATAAGCACTCATGTGCTTTTTTCACATCCAGTCCCCTGTGTATACAGTGTTGTTAATCTTATAATCTGTTCTCACCGGCAAACGATGGCCTACTCTTACGAAAAGCAGAGCAGGATTATAACAAGTGCGCAAGATGTTCTGCGTGCGTTCGCACACGGGGCCTCGGTTTATACCCTCATCCGGAGGACTTTTGGGGGTAGTGGGAGTCAACACTGACGTTAACTCCAGGGGAAAACGCCCCTCGAAAGGGGAATCGAAGCCGGGTCGTCAAATTGCGAGTGCAATGGTCTGACCACTGGGCTATCCCGTCCCTGGATAGGGCAGGAGGGAGGGGACGGGAGGATATGGCAGGAATGAGGGTTGCGTGTAGGGTGGGGGGCATATGTGTCGAGAAAAGGGTAAGATATGGAAGTTAGTGTCCTTGGTTTGGAGTGTTTTTTTAGGGGGTAGGGAGGAGGGAGGGAGGGGGAGATTGGCTTTGTGAGATGTCACATTTCTTGTGTGTGTGTGTGTGTGTGTGTGTGTGTGGTATGTGTGTGTGTATGTGTGTGTGTGTGTGCGTGCGTGCGTGCGCGTGTGTATGTGTGTGTGTGTGTGCGTGTGTGTGTACGTGCGTGCACGTGTGGGGGCGGGGACGCGTATTTGCGTGTGTGCTCTCTCTCTCTCTCTCTCTCTCTCTCTCTCTCTCTCTCTCTCTCTCTCTCTCTCTCTCTCTCTCTCCTCTCTCTCTCTCTCTCTCTCTCTCTCTCTCTCTCTCTCCTCTCTCTCTCTCTCTCCTCTCTCGGGTAGCCTAGTGGTCAGAATATTGCGCTGGCAATTTGACGACCCAGGTTCGAGTCCGGTCGAGGAGATTTTTCTCCTGGAGTTAACATCAGTGCTGACTCCACTCTCCCCAAAAGTCCTTCGGATGAGACTATAAACCGAGGCCCCGTGTGCGAACGCACGCAGAACACCTTGCGCACACGTTAAATCCTGTTCCGCTTTTCGTAAGAGTAGGCCATCGTGTGCCGGTGGGAACAGATGACATTTACAAAACTGCATACACACGGGGACTGGATGAAAAAAAGCACAAGAGTGCTTATTCCATTATCCTCGATATAAAAGAATAAATCAATAAATCAATCTCTCTCCTCTCTTCTCTCTCCTCTCCTCCTCTCTCTCTCTCTCTCTCTCTCTCTCTCTCTCTCTCTCTCTCTCTCTCTCT
>CM060326.1:20120314-20132814 GCA_030674155.1 Stramonita haemastoma | reverse complement strand
ATTATAATCAGGTCGTAAACTTCTTTCCTTTTGCTTTGAACACATGTTTAAAAATACCCATACCCTCATTATGACCACCTTCTTTTTGGTTTGTTTGAAGGGGGGTGTGTGTTTGTTTGTTTGTCCGTCGTGTTCGACGATGACCTCCAAAACAGCAGAGGGGGCAACTGCTGTTTCGGAAACTGGGCAGAAATTTGATTATAGTGGAGATGCCTTGCCTACAGTACATCCTTGGCCAAGAGTGCACAAGGACAGTCAGCTTGGAGATGTTCTCCAAAGGCCAACTATCCCCCTGGGCTGCAGCGCATAAGGACTGTGCAAGTCAAGCCTCCTATTACGACAATAAACTGGTCAGTTCCTCATTTTGTCACTTCCTGCATCCTATCACTTCAATTTGTAATAACTTTTCACAGAATTGTCCGATTTTTAATGGGTTTTTTTTTTGTTGAATTGTCTTTTTTTTTATTGCGGGTTAGTAATATTCCAATAACTAAAAATTGACCTTTGGTGCAAATCGACTCCTTATGTGGTGGAGTGCTTCTTCCAATATCCTTGAAATAAAAGAATAAAGAGATAAATGAAGAAAAGCTGTGGAACCTGTTCATGGAACTACAGAGAGAGAGAGAGAGAGAGAGAGAGAGAGAGAGAGAGAGAGAGAGAGAGAGAGAGAGAGAGAAAGATTTTCCTTTCCTTGGCTAGAGCCCCAGGATTCAACATGGTGAATTTTTGTGTATACAACCGTTTTTGAGCCACCATTGAGCAGCCACATTCCGACCTCATATATATATATATATATATATATATATATATATATATATATATATATATATATATATATATATATATGTGACACTCCACCACATAATGAGACGGAGTGCACATGAGGTCAAATTTTAGTTATTGACATGTTAATAATGTGCAATAAAGTGGCTATCAAATACAAAAAACAGATTGAAAATCGGACAATTCTGTGCAACATTATTACAAATTGAAATGATAGACTGCAGGATTAGACAAAATGAGAAACGGGCAAGTTTATTTTAGTAACAGGTTGTCAGAATGAGTGCTTTGGTATTTTCAAAACACATTTAAAAGCAAAAGGAATAAAAATTATACCTTGATATTTCATTATAAGATAAATAAACATATCTAGTTTCATAATCAATCAAAATCACAAAATTGACAACTTGACCCCCTCCTGCCTTTAAGGGCTCCTAGCGCAAAATTGGGTAATGTGCTAAGCGACTCATTTCGTGGTGGAGCGCCACATATATATATATATATATATATATATATATATATATATATATATATATATATATATATATATATATATATATATATATATACTCCACATGACACCATCCACCACAAAAAAAAAAAATTCACTAACATACCCTTCACAACAATTTAACCACACACACACACACACACACACACACACACACACACACACACACACACACACACACACACACACACACACACACACACACACCACCACCACCACCACCACCACCACCACCACCACTACAACCACCACACCACCACTACCACACCAAACTGTTTATCATTCTTTTGTCATTATCACTGGACACCCAGGCAGAGAGAGCCCCTGGAATGAGACCTGCACATATATCACACAGTCATTGTTTCTACCAGTGTCCGCTTATCTCTCTACTGTCATTGTCAATACAGCACAATAGGGATAGCTAAGTGGTCAGAGCGGTACGGATAGCCTAGTAGTCAGAACATCGCGCTCGCAATTTGACGACCCGGGTTCGATTCCCGTTGAGGAGATTTTTCTCCTGGAGTTAACATCAGTGCTGACTCCACTCTCCCCGAAAGTCCTTCGGATGAGACTATAAACTGAGGCCCCGTGTGTGAACGCACGCAGAACATCTTACGCACACGTTAAATCATGTTCTGCTTTTCGTAAGAGTAGGCCATCGTGTGCCGGTGGGAACAAATGATATTTACAAAACTGCATGCGCTCGGGGACTGGATGTAAAAAAAAAGCACAAGAGTGCTTATTCTATTATCCTCGATAAAAAAAAAAAAAAAAAAGAATAAAGAAAATTGAGCGCTCGCTTTCCCCAAGTCAAGTTAAGCAGCGTCGAGCTTGGTTACCAGTTGGATGGGTGACCGTTTGCGCGTCTTGGCTTCAGTACAGTCCCTCCAGTTCACCCAGCTGTCAATGGGTACCTGCCCCCTTTATGGTCAGGGAAGGTAAAGCAGAGAGGGAGAGGAGATGGGCGCCGCCCTCGACATGCTAGCCCCTAGAGCAGCTGAGGTGTCTGATCTGATGCCTTGCTCCCCTACGACCGCCTAGGTTATGGGACACCTTTACCTTTTTTTTTTTTACCTTTACCTAAGTCACAGCAGATTTCTCTGCTCGGGCTGCTCTCCTCCAGGGAGAGCGCGTCACCACAGGTGCAGCGCCACCCATTATTTTTTTCCCGTCTGCTACAGTGTTTGTTTTCCCTATCAAAGTGACTTTTTTCTACAGAATTTTGCCAGGGACAACCCTCTTGTTGCCGTGAATTCTTTTACGTGCGCTAAATGTTAATGTGTAACACACGGAACCTCGGTTTATCGTCTCATCCGAAAGACTAGCACCCACACCACCACTCATGGTCTAATGGGTGAGGGAGAAAGTTTAGGGCCGAAACGGGTTTTAAACCACCGCACACTTCGACCTGGACTTTTGGCTTTCTATTCAGGCGCGTTACCTAAAGACCACCAATCCAGTGCCACTTATCTCTCTACTGTCAGTGTCAATACAATACAATACAATACAATACAATACAATACAATACAATACAATACAATACAATACAATACAATACAATACAATACAATACAATATAATACTGATCGCCAGTCGTTTTGTGTGGGTGGGTATGTGATTGGGTGGGTGGGACAAGAGTTGTGTGTGTGTATATATATATATATATATATATATATATATATATATATATATATATATATATATATATATATATATATATATATATATATATATTATATGCGTGTGTGTGTGTGTGTGTGTGTGAGGAGGAGAGAGAGAGAGAGAGAAGAGAGAGAGAGAGAGAGAGAGAGAGAGAGAGAGAGAGAGAGAGAGAGAGAGAGAGAGAGAGAGAGAAGAGAGAGAAATGCTCGTTCTGAGATTAGATAGGTTTGGGTGTGTTTTGTTTGATTTGCATTATCATTGTCATAGATGTGGTGAAGTTAAGCTTTGTTTGTTCTCTGTCCGTCTGTCTGTCTGTCTGTCTGTCTCTGTCTTTCTGTCTGTCTGTCTGTCTCTCTGTCTCTGTCTCTGTCTCTCTCTCTCTGTGCTAAAGTATGCTGGGCCATTTTGATACCATGAACATATATTATCTTGAAAATGAACTCCAGTTCTCTTCAGCTCTCCGGAAATCTCCCTCATCCAACATCTATCCACTAAATCATTTGCCAATCTGTTACCCAGTCTTTAGACTCGCCAACATTATAACACAACTCTCCCTGATTTCCACAACTTTTTTCTTGCTCCTCGGCTAGAGTTCTGAGGTTCATCAATGATGAGATTTTGCGTATGCGTATATTTGGTGCCCAGCAGAAAGGTATCCGCATTCCGAGTTCGGGATGTATGCTGGGTATGTTGGTGTTTCTGTAACCCGCTGACGTGACTGACAAGATCTTTAACGTGCATATGAAATTTGATCTCCTGCATGAGTGTGTGTGTATATATATATATATATATATATATATATATATATATATATATATATATATATATATATATATATATATATATATATATTGTATATATATATATATATTATTATTATTAATATATATATATTAATTATGAATTAAAGCACTGGCAGGTCTGCACTTGAAGTTGACCTGGGAGATTGTAAAAATCCCCACCCTTGAATTATCAGACGCCGCCAAGAGTCGAACCCACGACTTCATGGACTCCTAGGATTGAAGTCAAACGGTGTTAACCACTCGGCTACAGCGTCTGTCATTTTCAAAACTAAAAAAAGAAAAAGAGAGAGAGAAAAAAAAAAGTCTGCTGCATAATACTTCAGTTCTCTCCCCCTCCTACTTCAGTTCTCTCCCCTCTTTCTTCAGTTCTCTCCCCTCTTTCTTCAGTTCTCTCCCCCTCCTACTTCAGTTTTGTCCCCTCCCTACTTCTTTCACTTCTCTCTCCCTCCTACTTCTTTCACTTCTCTGTCCCTCCTACTTCTTTCACTTCTCTCTCCCTCCTACTTCTTTCACTTCTCTCTCCCTCCTACTTCACTTCTCTCCCCCTCCTACTTTACTTCTCTCCCCCTCCTACTTCAGTTCTCTCCCCTTCCTACTTCAGTTATCTCCCCTGCTACTTCAGTTCTCACCTCTTCCTACTTCTGTTTCTCTCTCCTCCTACTTCACTTCTCTCCCCCCTCTACTTCTTTCAGTTCTCTCCCCCTCTAATTTCAGCTCTTTCCCCCTCCTACTTCAGCTCTCTCCACCTCCTACTTCACTCCCCCCCCCTCTCCACTTTACTTCTCTCCCCTTCCTACTTCACTTCTCTCCCTTAACCCCCACTATTCCCTTATTCCTCAATCCCAATCTGTCAGATTCCCCCTGTGGGCACAAAATTAATCCCCTGTGTCAATAGGGGTCACAGAACAGCATGGGCCATACCCTTGATCCATGAGCCCACAGTCCACACTGGGTAGGAGGGGAGGATCTAGGCCTGTCGGCAGGGCCATCCCAGCATGAAAGCTATTGGTCAATATCTTCCGTGCATTCCCTTTATCTTCCTTATGCCGTTTACTAAAATATTATGATTTATATGACTTGGTTTTAGATAGATTGGTGGTGGGATGGTGATGTTTTTTTCAATTGTTGAACTTGTTATGTTTTCTTGCTTGCTACTTACTTATTTTCGTCTTGTTATCATAATTATCATTTTCATTGTTGATAGTTTATATATTTCAGTTCTCTCTGTCTCTCTGTCTCTGTCTCTCTGTCTCTCTGTCTCTGTCTCTGTCTCTGTCTCTGTCTCTCCTCTCTCTCTCTCTCTCTCTCTCTCTCTCTCTCTCTCTCTCTCTCTCTCTCTCTCTCTCTCGGGGACTGGATGTAAAAAACCACACGAGTGCTTATCTATTATCCTCGAATAAAAGAATTTTTGCCTTGCCTTGCCTTGCCTTCCTCTCTCTCTCTCTCTCTCTCTCTCTCTCTCTCTCTCTCTCTCTCTCTCTCTCTCTCTCTCTCTCTCTCTCTCTCTCTCTCTCTCTCTCTCTCTCTCTCTCTCTCTCTCTCTCTCTCTCTCTCTCTCTCTATCTATCTATCTATCTATCTGTTGTGTGTGTGTGTTGTGTGTGTGTGTGTGTGTGTGTGTGTGTGTGTGTGTGTGTGTGTGTGTGTGTGTGTGTGTGTGTGCTTTTTGCTACTTTATTATTGTCTTCATGTTGGCTTTATTTTGTCTTCATATTGTCTTCATGCTGTTGTTGTTTGTTTTTGTTTGTTTTTTGGTTGGTTTGTGTGTGTGTTTTTTTAATTTAGAGTTTGTTTGTTTTTTTAATATTATGTTATTCCTGATAGGGGCGGGGGTTGGATGTAATTTTTTTTTAAAAGCACATGAGTACTTATTCATTATCCTAGAAATAAAAGAATTTGGTTTGATTTGATTTGATTATCCCTGTTGCGCCACTATGTGTTGTGTATCAGCTGGTTGCGTTCGTTTTGTAGCAGAGAGATGGAGTAGAGTGCACTACTGATGTTTTGTCAAACCTCCTTCATCCTTACCTGTTATCTTAACACACACTATTGCCTGAGTGGTTAAAACTGTTTCAATTCAATCCTGTGGGTTCATCAAGCCATAGGTTCGAATCAGCGTATTGTAAATTAAGGACAGAGATTTTTGCACTTGTCTTTCCTCACTACTTTTTCCTCAGTGACAGATATTTTTTTACGATATTTCAGGTCAGTACAAAGTGCAGACCTGCCAGTGCCTTCATTTCCTTCGTGCCTCTTTTTTTTTATCATAATCATCATTTGATAGTCTATTTCTTATCTCAGTTCTTTCTATGTGTACTTTTTTTCATTATCTTATATTCTTTTTCCTGTCCTTTTTTCTTGGATAGCTTGGGTTTGTTTTGTTTGTTTTGGTTGTTGTTGCTGTTGTTGGTGGGTTTTTTTTTGTTTTTTTTTGGGGGGGGGTGTTTGTTTTCTTTATTGTTGCTATTGTTTCTTGTTTGTTGGTTGGTTTATTATTGTTGTTGGTGGTGTTGTTGATGTTTTTAAATGATTTTTTGTGGATTTTTTTCTATTTTATGTTATCCCTGATGAGAGCGGGCACTTGATGTAAAAAGAAAAAAAAAAGCATATGAGTGCTTATTCATTATCCTTGAAATAATATTTTTTATTCGACTTGATTTGATATGATATAATTTCATTTGATCTCTCTGTCTCTGTCTGTCTGTCTGTCTGTCTGTCTGTCTGTCTGTCTGTCTGTCTGTCTGTCTGTCTGTCTGTCTGTCTGTCTGTCTGTCTGTCTGTCTGTCTCTCTCTCTCTCTCTCTCTCTCTCTCTCTCTCTCTCTCTCTCTCTCTCTCTCTCTCTCTCTCTCTCTGTGTGTGTGTCTGTCTGTCTGTCTGTCTGTGTCTGTGTGTGTTCTCTTATACCTCTGTGTAACAATCCAAGGACGACACATAACACCTCCCCATAAAAGGCCAGTAGGCCCTAAGTGTCCTTCCAGGCTGTCCAAACGTGCGTTAAATGAGTCGGAATGGTCGTGAGCCGTTGAGAGCCCGACAGAACAGGCGTTCAATGAAGTGCGAATTATGCCTGTAGCTTGCACTCTCGCCACTTCACAATCAAGTAGGTTTTCGCCCGTCACCATTTGCCTGCCCTCAGCTTAATCCCTCTACTTCTCCACCTACCTACCTACCACCCTCTCCCCCTCCCCCCCCCCCACACACACATACACACACACTCTCTACCACACCACCACCACCACCACTGTCCTCATCCTTTCCCCACCCCTCTCTTTTTTTTCTTTTTTTCTTTTTTAAGCCATGAAGCGAAAGAATGCTACAGTTTGATTTTTCGTTCCATGTTGCTCAGTCCGTTTTTTGTTAATACAGTGGTATTCTTCGTGTGATTGATTATTGTAATTTTGTAGATTTTGTGTCTTAGGGTTGTTGGTTTTATTCTGTATTTGCTTTCTTATTCCGCTTTTTTGGGGGTAGGATATCTTTCTTCCCTGTGAAACTGCTGTTGTTGCGGTTTTGGGGTGGGGGGGTTTAGATACTAAACGTGTGCTGAGAAACAGGACGTACTCTTGAGGGCTACTTAGTCATCATAAGAAGGAGAGTTAGATATTGTGCCAATGGTGCGCGTGTGAAATGGTTTGTGTGTGTGTGTTGTGACAAATCGCATACTGGTGCTTCTGTGAAGTGTCTGTGACGAACAGACCCAAGTACAAATTCCACGGTTGTCTTTCTCTCTTTCTCTCTCTCTCAAGCCTTGAGCAAATTCACGAACGTAGGTACGTACGTTGGTGCTTATCTGTGACAATATCCAAATGTTCACTTTTTTCCGTTCACATGTGTTTTGTTCTAAGTGTGTAGACTCAATATTTTTTTCAAAACGTTGCATAACCAGATCTGTTTCTTTTTTTGTTGTTGTTGTTATAGTAGTTTGTTTTGATGTGTTGTGCTTCTCTAAGATAAAAATATGTTTGGTTGAAGTTTCTGAAAAATTAATATTTTTCATTATCAGTTATAATATTTCTTATTCAGGCCAAGTCCCGGATGAAAATTAAAAACGTTTTGGATTATTTATCCACTACCCTTAAAAATGAAAATAAAGATTGTCAGAGATTATCAATACAAAAAAGTTTTGGAGACAAAAGTCTTTTGAAAACAGTATGTGGAAATTCCAGGAAAAAGGTACTGTTAATTGTTCCAGACAGAAGTTATCATTCTTAAATCTTCTGCCGGGAAGGCATCTTCAGAAGCCACGGTTTAGTGTGGTTAATGGTTATTCATTCTTGGAGACAGTATTTATTTATCTTTTTTTTTTCCCAGGATAATGGGATAAGCATTCATGTGCTTTATTTTTTAATCCAGTACAGTGGTGCAGTTGATTTACACATGTACATGAATGAAATGAAGCATACATCATTATACTATATATGCAAATGTGTGTGTGTGCGCGCGCGTGCGCGCGCGCGCGCGTGCGCGCGCGCGCGCGTGTGTGTGTGTGTGTGTGTGTGTCTCTATCTATCTATCTATCTATCTATCTATCTATCTATCTATCTATCTATCTATATATATATATATATATATATATATATATATATATATATATATATATATATATATATATATATATATATATATATTTGTGTGTGTGTGTTTTCACGTTTCTTCACAAAATGTGACAGGCCTATTAGATACAAAAAGGGGCAGGGGTGAGAAGGGCGGGGGTTCTAGGAGTAGGGTAGGAGGGGTAGCCTAGTTTTCTAAATCTACAATAAAGAAGAAACACGAAGAGTGTGTGAGTATGTACGTGTGTGTGTATGTGTGTGTGTTTCATAACAAGCCCACAATCCATACCTCGTTTGACTCACAGTAACTGGTCCATGTATGTGTGTGTGTATGATCCCTTGGAATCTTTTTAATCCCCAGTCTAGTTGACTGTATGGGAGTGTGTAGTTTCCCGCAAACCTAGCTTTTCTCTAACACATGCTTAATCTTCTGATAGATTGGCATTAAAGACACGCTCAGCTTTCCTTCTTTGTTTCAGGGGTGTGGCCTCAGTCTCCCATCGGATTGGTGAGGGTTTTTTTTTTACAACGTTAACTTCTTTTGTTTGTGTTTTGTTAGCCAACGAAAACATACATGGGTGTTACAGACAAAAACTTATTCCTGTATTTGTTGTTCGTTCCTTCTTTCATCTTAAAATTAACCAGAATCCTTCATCCCACCTTGGAAAAATTGTGAGATATACACTGAATGAGAAGTTTGCGTTTATGACTCTTCTTTTTTTTTTTTTAAGTACCCTGCCACATAGACAGCCATAGTTTCCGAGTTCAAATGAGTTTTTTTTTCTCCTTTAATGGAAAAAAAAAGTTGTGACGGGAAGAGCTTGTGATGGTTGAAAACAATCTCAGCACAGCTTTTTACAACACAGCAACATTGTAACGTCAGCCTCAGCATCCAGCTTGCATCAATAACTGATCAAGCCTTTTCCCTGCTGCCTGGGTTTTGAAATTACATTTTTCTTTCTTTCTTCAGAGTATTGCTGGCATTTCCTCTTGAGGAATTTACCGTGGTAGTGTGTGCTGAGCGTGTGCTTCAGTTAAGTTTGTTGTTTTCATTTTTTTTAAGGGAGGTACTAGAACAAGGGGACGGGATAGCTCAGTGGTCAGAGCCCTCACTTTCCTCAAGCTAAGGTTAAGCAGCATCAAGCGAGGTTAACAATTGTGACCGTTTTCGCGCCTTGGTTCTAAAACAGTCCCCCAGTCCACCCAGCTGTAAAATGGGTACCTGCTCTCTTTAGGGTCAGGGGAGGGGTAAAGCAGCGAGGGAGAGGAGATAAGCGCCCCCCCCCCCCCCCTCAATATGCTGGACCCTAGAGAAGCTGAGGGTTTTGATGCCTCGCTCTCCTACGACCACACAGGTTATGGGACACCTTTACCCCCTTTACCTTATTAGAACAAACGAATACTCTACGTATTTAGTTACACGACACTGGCCAAGAAATTGAACAGGCGATTTTTCATCCCATGGCGTGCATAGCTCCGTGTACTAGAGAAAAACTTCCAGTGAATTCTTTTTTCGTTCCTCTGCTAGAGCTCCAAGGTTCACCAACGGTAAGATTTTAGCGTAGATGACCGTTTTAACACTCCATTAAGGTACACGCATTTCGACTTTAAAGGGCAGCGTATACAGAATGTTTCGCTGTCGTCCATACCACCGGTCATTGATGGTTAACACTTACACCAAAGGTGGATAGGTTTGCAACGTGTAAATAACGTATGCTCAAGGTGTTTTGCGTGCATATACATACAGGTGATCTTGGTTTAGAGTTTCACTTTAAAAAAAAAAAAAAAAGGAAGAAGGAATACCCACCCATCAGCCAAATAAACAAACAACAAACTTTTTCAGGAAAATTGAGCCTGAACTTGTGAATGTTAAGTCTCCAAATAAAAAAATAACTGACTTTAGGACGCTGCTTTTGCATAGACTTATACTGACGCCCCTCGGATCACAATTCAAATGTTCTTACGGCTGTCGAAGAAGACGAAGAAGAAGAAGAAGAAGAAGAAGAAGAAGAAGAAGAAGAAGAAGAAGAAGAAGAAGAAGAAGAAGAAGAAGAAGAAGAAGAAGATGATGATGATGATGATGATAATGATGATGAAGAATATGCTGCTGCTGCTGCTGCTGCTGCTGCTGCTGCTGCTGCTGCTGCTGCTGCTGCTGCTGCTGCTGCTGCTGCCGATGATGATGATGATGATGATGATGATGATGATGATGATGATGATGATGATGATGATGATGATGATGATGAACAAGAAAAATTGCGACGAAGAAGAAGAGCAACAACAACAACATCATCATCCTCAACAACATCAACAAGAACAACAACAGCTGTAACAACAACAATAACAACAACAAGTAAGAACAAAATCCCAATCCTGCTTAAAATCAAATATATTTTTAAAAGAAATACTAAATCCAAACACTAAAGGAGATTAAGCGTTTCTGCCCCGCCACACAAGGTTACAGGAGGTTGGTTTGGTTTTTTTTACCATACAGATGAAAAGATGAAAGGCCTTTCCTTTTTTTAGTGTCGTATTTACTTTCACTATACAATGCTCCGGCATAATAATTCACTGCTAGCAAGCCTAGCTCCACGTTGGCATACCCCGCGTCGTGCTATGGAAAAGTCATGTCATAAAATCAACACCGCAAAAAGCACTAAATACTATGTCAATAACTACCCGGCACCACGGGTATATAGACAGGGGTTTAAAGTTAGTGTAGGGGTGGGAAATTGGGGAAGGGGGGAGGGGAGGAGAGAGAGGGGATGGGTGTAGGGGTGGGGGTGGAGTAGTGGATGGAGGAGGGGGTGGGGGAAGGAAGGTAGAGTGGGGGGGGGGGGGGGGTTGGAGGAGGTTCTGTGTCTCTTTGGGCGCGTTTGTAAGTGTTAGTGCAGTGTATCATTCATATATATATATATATATATATATATATTATATATATATATATATATATATATATATATATATGTATATATATATATATAATATATAATTATATTTATATATATATAATTATGCATGTATGCATGTATGTATGTATGTATGCATGTATATAGGTAGGTATGTAGGTAGGTATGTATGTATGTATGTATGTATGTATGTATGTATGTATGTATGTATGTATGTATGTATGTATGTATGTATGTATGAGATAGAGATAGACAGACAGACAGACAGACAGACAGACAGACAGACAGACAGACAGACAGACAGACAGATAGATAGATAGATAGATAGATAGATAGATAGATAGATAGATAGATAGATAGATAGATAGATAGATAGATAGATAGATAGTGTATGTGTGTGTGTGCGTGTGTGCGTGCGTACGTGTGTTTTTGCGTGCGTGTGTGCTTGTGCGTCTAAGGAGAAGAATGAATGCTTGATATATATTGAGACGTATTGACGGTTAGAAATAGCATTGCCACCACTAATATCATCACCACCACAAACACAGCAGCCATCACCTACACTAACAACAACAACAACAACAACAACAACTCCATCCTTTTACCATCACAATCCAATGTCTCTCAGTACCACCACCACCATCATGTAAACGATGCTGTCCTTAATATATAAAAAAAATATTAAGAAAACATTACTTCACTCTCTCCTTTCATTCTCAGGACACAAACAATAATCATTAAAAACTTTCAGACAATGTGTCTTGGATCATTTCTGTTGACGTTGTGGAGCCCCAATGCAATCTGTCTCTCTGTCTCTGTGTCTCTGTCTGTCTCCGTCTGTCTGTCTGTCTCTCTGTCTCAACCAACAAAACCTTACCTGATCTTCTACAAAAGACAAATACTGGTGGTTTTTACTGTTGTTGGGGTTTGTTTTTTGTGGGGTTTTTTTTTGTTTTTTTTTGTTTTTTTTTTTGGGGGGGGGGTTGTCACTATAATTATGTGCAAGATTTTATGCATGCGTCCGCACACGGGACCTCAATTTATTGTTTCTTTGGAGGACTTGCAGGGAAAAGAATCTGTGAAAGTGGTAACTCCAGGGTTGGATAGTGGTGGAGGGGGGTTGGGGGGTCCCTTCAACCCTCAAACAAACCAGTCCCTTCAACCCTCAAACAAACCACCCAGTAGGGCTCAAATCCACAGTGTTATGTTCTTACTTATTGTGATTGGACAAAATGGCAAGTGAACAGACCTACCCTTAAACTACCACAATAAAAGACGAAC
>CM060326.1:20105314-20115314 GCA_030674155.1 Stramonita haemastoma | reverse complement strand
TGTGTGTGTGTGTGGTGTGTGTGTGTGTGTGTGTCACTGTGTGTGTGTGTATGTATGTGTGTTTGTGGTGTGTGTGTGTGTGTGTGTGTGTGTGTGTGTGTGTGTGCATACATGCGGGTACTACAGTGAAACTAAAAGTATAAATTATAGATCATACAGTACACATCATACTTTCAGCGCTTATCATGACTAACCACTACAGCAAAACGTATGATATTGTCTATCTTGACTAGATCAAATTTTGTGACAAATCTGTCAAATGTACTGCAGCTCAAACATTTTGATTTTCAGTTTGTGTCAGTTCAGTGTGTCTAGCTTGACTGTCAGTGGTATACTTACTATGGTATCTCGTGTGTGTGTGTGTGTGTGTGTGTGTGTGTGTGTGGCTGTGTGTGTGCTGTGTATGCTATGTGTGTACTTGAGAAATTCAGCCAGAATGAACACAGTGCATTTTTTCTGCTGTTTCAGATAGGAATCATCACAAAAGTTTACAAAACAATCAGACAAATATTATAGATCTAATGAATGAAAAATTATTTCATCAAAATTAACAATAAACTGGCATCCATGGATAAAATTGAGCCTGACTGTCAAGTGACTGACTTTTTTTTTCCAATATGGCTTTGGTTAATTGGTTTCTTTGGTTTCAAATCCAATACTACCATTATCACTTCTTTTTTTTTTTTTTGGGGGGGGGGGTATTACTTTTAGTTTTAGAAGTGCATATTTTTGTTTTTGAACAGTTTTAAAAAATTAAATTCATTTTTTCCTCCACAGTAAAATAGAATCAAAGTGGTGTGACCATGTGCGACCTGGCCAAGGTGACCTGTTCTACATTGATGTGGATGGCAAGACACGAGCTACAAGTACCTCTCACCCCCAGACACCACCTTGGCTATCACCCTCATCACACTCTGGATCCAACGCAGATCTCGGTCGACAGAATGGTGAACATCACAGCGACAAAACTGTGGCCCGTTCCCGGTTCTTGCGGGGAAGTGCGAGTGAGGAAGATGAAGAGGAGAGGCTTCGATCTCGCACGGAACTACGCAAAAAGAGCAAGCAGCTTCAGCAGGCGCTGCAGAAGAAACAGGACCAGTTGAAGAACGGAGAAGTGAGGGGGGGAGAGCAGCTCAGAAAAATCAGGTCAGGTGATAATGGTGAGGTGGACGCTGTCCTCTCCCAGGACAGCAGTTCCAGAATGTTGTCACACACTTCAGACAGAGTTAACGGCCTCACGGTGGGCCCAAAACGCCCTGGTGCTAGTCAACAGCGGAAAAAACGGACCGCATATCAAAGACGTTGTTCTTATACCTGATTTCTCCAAATACTCCGACTCGACCAGCAAGCTTGCTGGTGGTGCTGAAGTGTTTGAGCTGTTGCTGGGCATAGCTCTGTGTCGCTACAAGCAGCGGTCCACGGCTGCTGTGACTGGAGATGTGGGAGAATCCAAGGTGGAAAGCAAGGAACGCAAACTGGTGGTCCAAGGGGTGATTGCTGGGTCTCCTGCTGACAAATCTGGGAATGTTCACAGAGGTCTGTATTTAAAAAAATTTTTTTATTGAACATTGTGAACAGTTATCAATGTCAATTGCCAGTCCGTAGTTGTTGTTTTTTCTGAAAAAAATGAATTCATTATAATTTTGCTATTTATGTGTAAATTTTCTTAAGGGTATTTGAACTTTTTCAAAGTAATGAAAATTTGAGTTCTTATGCACTCCAAAAAAAGATTTAATAAAATTTACTAAATTGGAAAAGGTCACTGCAGATTTTACTTTTTAGAGATTTTATTTATTTGATTATTAAGTATGAACTAAATCAGTAAATGGTGGTATTTATTCAAGCTATTGACGAGTATTCTGAGTTGCTGTTTTAGCTATTGTGAGGTTTTTGTTTGTTTGTTTTTATTTTAATTATTGGAAAAAAGATCCTTTCACTTTCAGATTCCATACTGAGTACATCAAATTTGAATAGAAATATTGCCATTTGTCAGTCATTTAATCATAATAATGGTTTTTTCTCCCTCTTCTTTTCTTCTTTTTTCCACTTAGTGAACTTGCACTAAGGGTATGACAAAAAGCATGCATGTTTTAAACTGAAGAAACTGAAGGAATTTAATCATTTGAATAAGATGACAAAGTGTTGTAAAAGTGACTGATGTTGAAATATAAGTCCTTATAGCCTTTATAGGACTTGCAGTAGAATGGAGTGAACACCAGTATTAAACAGCCTGTTGTTGGTTATCATGGTGTCACAAATTATTGAAATTAGACATTGTGAATGTGATCATTGCTTACTAAGTTACTAGTTACTATCAAATTATTATTATTATTGTCAGATCAGAAAGCAGACCTTGTACTGTTTACCCATTATTCTACCAGCACCACCTTCCAGCCTGCTTATTTTTTATAATGCATTAATAATAATTAAAAAAAAATTTTAATGAGATGAATTTTTTTCTTATCTTGTTTTTTCTAAAATGCAGGAGACATGTTGCTGTACCTCAATGGCCAAGAAGTTGGCTGGTCCAGTTTGAACGCTTTGGCCCAGAACATTAGAAAAGAGGTAAGTCAAATAGTTCACATTATTGGGCTCTGAATATTCTATGTTAAAAAATTGTTTTTTAGACTAATAAAGATCTTGAAAATAACCCCGAAATTTTTTTTCAAGTTGCTAATTTTACAGTTTTTGCAACCTCCTATAAATATGGCATGCTCTTTGTTTTGATCTGGTTAATTGTGTTCAGCTATGGATGCATCCATCATGTTTGATTTCACATTGATTGCTGAAATGGGTTATCTGTCAATGAATTCAACTTTTTTCCAGACTCTTATTGTTAAGATACAACTTTTAAGATCACTTGCCTGGAATGCACTTGATAATTATTCAGACAGGAGGCTGCAATTGATCCAAAAATAAAAGAAAAAGAACAAGTTGAAAGCTTGATTCTGAAAAGAAAATATCCCAGGATGGTGCCAGAGGCTTCATTTTGTTCAAGCCGAAATCCTCAGATTGTTTTAATATTTATGTGTCACAGGTGAAGGTGACATTCCAGGTGCCCATGATCATTTTTATGTTTATGTGTTACAGGTGAGGTTGACATTCCAGGTGCCCAAGATCATTTTTATGTTTATGTGTTACAGGTGAGGTTGACATTCCAGGTGCCCAAGATCATAGGGCCAACGTCCTGCAGTGCAGGCAGTGTTGTGGCCAATGGATCCAGTCGTCTGCCAGCCTACCACAACTTGTGCCTTCTAGTGACTGGCCGAGACATCTTTAACCTGCAGCAGCAGCTTCTGCAGCACAAGTGTATTGCCCTGTACCTGACCCTGTCTGGCAGCAGTGACGCGGAAGATGCTCCCAATGTGAGTGAGGCCGTTTGTCTCTGGCCTGGCTGCCCAGAACTTTTTCACACATATTGTTTTGTGCTCTGGGTTCAGAATTTAGAAAGAAGAAAAAAAAATTACTCTGAAAAAATACGGTGTGGGAACATTGATGGCATCTTATTTTATTAGTATTTTCTTTGCAGTTTCATGAAAATTTACATACTCCTTCATATTCAACTTCAAGCACCTTCTGAGTAAAAGACCTCACTCTGTATAAAGAAAAAAAAACCCCACTTAGTTTTGAAAGAGATCCTGGAAATACAATAAGATGCAACAACTCTGGAGAGTGAATTAGAGATAAATAAACACTCAGAGTAAGTATATGACACATAGGGCAATAGGAAATAAAGGTATTAAGAGCAGGATAAGGTAAACACAGCTGAAAGAACCGATGAGGAAAGGAAATCTTTTCAGGAAAAGGACTGAATGCTTTTAAGGCACAGCCACAAATCATTCATTGTAACCCTTTTTCATTTACTACAGTGTGCATCTGCTAATGAAATACATGCTATCTGTAATGTTGTTATTTATTGAATTATTTTAGCAGTGAATTTTTTTTACATGATCTGTCTTCATGTTGGTTGTTTTGTGACCAGGAGGACATCGTGTACTCCTTCCCTCCCCAAGAAGAAACCCTTACCAACATCCGTGGCCTGTTCCTCACCCTCAACGCTTCACTGCAGGACAGTGTGCAGTCTGGTGCTGATATGTAAGTTTTGTGTCTGTGTTTGTACGTTTATTATATGTTGCTTTACTCTGTTCTTGTTACGATCTACTGACTTCTAAAATTATGTATTTTGGTGTGTGTGTGTCTGTGTGTGTGTGTGTGTGTGTGTGTGTGTGTGTGTGTGTGTGTGTGTGTGTGTGTGTGTGTACACGTGAGTAAATACACCATAATAACAAATAGAATATATATGCTTATAATATAATTTTTTGTATTGGTTTAGTTTTTGGTGTTTTGTTTTGTGTTGGGGATTTTTGTTGTTGTTGAGGTTGGTTGTTCGAAGTGACGTCCCGATATGGCCTGTATGGTCTTCGGGGCTATAAGCAACATGATTGGATTGGGTTGGAGGTTGTTGTGGCTGTAACTGTTTAACTGATGTTGGTGACACTGCTGTGGTGTGTTGGCCAGCTCTACCCTTGTGATTGAGGAAGAGACAGTGAACGTGGCCTATCACCAACAGGGGCGGGACATTTTCATTCTTGCTGCTCCTTCTCTCAGGTCAGTGTTCTATCTTTCTGTGTGGGTTTTGTTAATGAGCATGAAGATTAAGACAGGCATTGTTTTAGGCAAAGCTGCTATTTTCGGTGGATTGAACAGAGTCTGTTTCATTGTATAACTTTGTTAAAAAACAGTTTTAAAACCTTTAGGGAAAAAAGGCTTCTTAAAGTAAAAAGTAAGTTTAATGAAATCAAGATGTTATCGAGATAACAAAGTGATAGGCAAAACAAAAATTTGTTTTGATACTCAAAAAAAAAAATTCTATGAAAACAAATTTTACCAGTTGCTTGTAGAATTAACTGTGTTCACTCATTGTTGACTGCTGATTTGTACAGTTCAAAAAGAAATGTTTTGAGCAAAAGCTGCTTGTAGAATGAACCTAAGCTTTATTTTTCACTCATTGGTGACAGTTTTTCTTGCAGGGAACTTCATTCTGAATGTTGGTTTGTTGCTCAAAATGACTGGAAGAAGAATCATGGGTAGAAAAAATATCAAAAGGAAACATTTCACTTTTTCTGGGTCCAAACAGATCATAGCATTTACTTTGCATTCACAGCAGGAAAATGGGTTAATGCAGAGATATGTTTGACAGAGTTGAGCTCTGAGAAAGTGATATGTACCACTCTGCATTTTTTTTTATCTTTACATTTAGAAGAATTGCTCTGAGGCTTGCTGTGTGTTTGTTGTTACAGGGTCCCTCTGTGTTTGCTGCGCGGGGTGATGAATGATGTGTGCAGGATGCTGACCACAGTGTTCGGTTCTGTGGACAGGTGAGCCACTCTCATACTAAAGTGACAAGATTTACAAAACTGCATACACACAGGGACTGGATGTAAAAAAAGCACATGAGTGCTTATTCCATTATTCTCAATATAAAAGAATATATATAAAATAAATAAAATGAAATAAAAATAAGTGTACTCAGGAGTGGATTCTATTTTGTACAGAAAAGGTGGTACCAAAACCACACAAAATAGCCTCTTGTCACCATTAGATAGAGTTTTTTGTGTCAATGAATGTAGATTAAGAACTGTTGTCTATAGACATTTTCAGGTAGTAGTCAGTAAAAGCCCATGGTTTAGTTTCAAACTGAATAATTTAACACATTCATTATGTATACCTTCCAAGGTCCAGCTGAATATTACTGATTGTTACCATTGAAATCAAGTTAAGCATCGGGGTTTGTTTTTTTTTTTATTATCAAACTCACCATGTCTATATTTTTGTTAGATATCTTTCAGTCTTGAAAGAAAGGTTTGTTAGCAAGTGGTCATTTTCTGGTTTATTTCTCCACTGCAGATTTAGGACAGCACAATCATTTGTCTCTGACATCTCCAATCACACTGATTGTTAACTCTTTCGCTGCCATATGTGACTCTAGTGAACAGTATAATTCACACTGTAGGCAACTTCAGTCGACGGCAAGGGTCATGTTGAAAAGGACAGGGGGTTTTTTACATAGTAACAAGGTTTCCTACCTCAGTTGACTTGCAAGTAATAATAATAATAATAATACATGAAATTTATATAGCGCTATATCTTGTAAAAACAAATCAAGTGTGATAGCAGACATATGTGACGCTCCACCACATAATGAGACGGAGTGCACATGAGGTCAATTTTTAGTTATTGACATGTCATTAATGTGCAATAAAGTGGCTATCAAATACAAAAAACAGATTGAAAATCGGACAGTTCTGTGCAACATTATTACAAATCGAAATGAAAGACTGCAGGATGTGACAAAATAAGAAACGGGCAAGTTTATTTTAGTAACAGGTTGTCAGAATGAGTGCTTTGGTATTTTCAAAACACATTTAAAAGCAAAAGGAATAAAAATTATACCTTGATATTTCATTATAAGATAAATAAACAGATCTAGTTTAATAATCAATCAAAATCACAAAATTGACAACTTGACCCCCACCTGCCTTTAAAGGCTCCTAGCGCAAAATTGGGTAATGTGCTAAGCGACTCATTTCGTGGTGGAGCGTCACATATCATCCCTCACCCCTGATCCAGTTTTAAGTTGAAAAACTGACTATCTTATTCTGACACGGACTGAATGCAGAGAAATCAGTATCAGCGCTGAATAATCCTTGATGCTGAAGAGAGTTCTTTGGTCAGAAACTTGGCAGTGGAAAAGAGTTAACCCTCTTTGCCCCAACCCAGGATTTGCCAAGATTAAAAATTCCCTCCCCTGAATCCCAATCCGGGATTTACATACAGTAGTTTTCCATCATGCATTGACTTCACTGATCGCTACCACATACCAAAGCTCTATCAGGCCACATGCACAAAGCCTGCTGTGAGAGTCTGGAAGTAATTATAGCTGCTGGTAGCTACTTAGAAGGAGGAAGAGGTGAGCAAGCATGTGTGCCTGACCTGATTTCGTGATGGAATGTTAAATCTAGGGGTAATTTGTGTTCAGAGAATCCGGATGCAAGAGGGTTAAGCCAGTATGACAGATATCTTCACTGCCCAACCTCGTAAAGAAAAAAGACTCTCTCGGCTATTTAACCCCCTTGCATTCGGACTCTCTGAACACAAACTGCCCTTAGATTTCACATTCCATCACGGAATCAGGTCAGGTACACATGCTGGCTGGCCTTTTCCTCCTTTTAAGTTCATACCAGCAGCTATAATCACTTCCAGACACTCTACAGGGTTTCTACTTCTAGCCTGATAGAGGTTTAACATGTGGTAGCAATTAGTGATGGTCAGAGCATGATGGATATTTACTGTGTGTAAATCCCGGCAAATCCTGGATTGGGACTTGGGGGGGGGGGGGGTAATTATTCAATCCTGGCAAATCCTGGATCGGGACTAAGAGGGTTAACTCAATGCCCTGATCCATGATTGTGGACACCGTTTGTCTTGCAGGGCGTTTCACGGGGGAGAAAGCAGCCAGCTGGACCAGGTGTTTGCCCTTTTCTTCCACCGCCTCATGTGTCAGTCAGGGACAGACAACTGTGGTGGCAGTGCTGGTGACACCGATCTTGTCATGAGTACTCCATCTTGGTCTCAGCTGGGCATGGACGGCATGTGTGCTGCCCCCTTGTTGCCTTTGTCGGAAGAAAATCGGGTAGGAGTGAGTGTGTATGTGTTGTGTGTGTGTGTGTGTGTGTGTGTGTGTGTGTGTGTGTGTGTGTGTGTGTGTGTGTGTGTGTGTGTATGTGTGTGTGTGTGTGTGTGTGTGTGTGTGTGTGTGTGTAGTGTCATGTCAAGTCAAATTTTTATTTCAAGATGGTACATAAAGTAAGCAATGCATTGGTTTTTTTCATCAAGCCATCTATCTTTAGTATAGATCTATGAAAAAAAAAACAAATTAAAAAAAAACAAAAAAACAACTTCATCAGTGATATTTAACTACAATGTTATTTGGGCAACCCATAACAATGAAATAGACTCTAAGAAAGAAACAAAAAAATCAACTGGTGTGTGTGAGTGAGTGAGTGAGTGAGTGAGAGTGTGTGTGTGTGTGTGTGTGTGCACGCAAGTGCAAGTATCTTGCTCATAGATTTGTCTGTTGATGTGTTTTTGCTTTTATATTGGGTAACTAAGTGTTGTATGGAACAGCAAGCACTGTTCTGCCACATAATGGTAACTGTGACTGATAAAAGTTCCAGCAGATACCTCGATTCTCCCTAATAAGAAGAGGAACATTTTTGTATCTGTTCAATTGTACTTTTAGTGTGGTCAGTAAAAGATGGTAGCTTATCCAAAAGTTTTGAAAAGGTTGAATGTGTGATATATTTTTTAAAGATTTTTACAATGCAACTGGATTTTTTTGTTTTTGTTTTTATTAATGATTTTTTATATCTTTTGTGTTTTGCAGTTGATCTGTGACGAGATACTAAGTGAATTCGAGGCTGTGGATTTTGATGACTTCCTTGTGAGTTTTAGAAACACTGTCCGTACTTAAATGAAATAGGTTGTTCTGTTTGGACTTGATTTGATCACACCTTTACCACATACATGCATGTACACATACATACATAATATACTTGTATGCTTTTACAAAAAATGAAATGCCCATTTTGACTACAGCACTCAATTTTCCTTTAAGAAAATTTGCCTCATTTCACAATAAAACTGCTCACCCAAAACAGTGTTAAGCTTAATTTTCAGTAAATAGTTTTGGAATCATTTGAAAACCTATTATCTCAATCTCTAGAAATGTTTGAATTTACATCTTTGCGATGTGGTTATTTTCACACACCAAAACTATCAGAGAAAATATAGTTTTTGTGTTGTTCGTTAATCTTTGCTGGGTTTTCATTGCTAAATGCAATCACAGAACACCCATACAGATTTTTTGTTTTTGGTGGGGTTTTTTTGCAGTGTTTTTCTTCATTTACAAAAGTTACCAGACTAAGAGTTAAAGAAAACACCAGGTAAAAAAAAAAAGTGATATCTGTCCATCAGTGGAACACAGTCAGAAATAAGGGGCTGTTATTCATGGTACAGGACTGATATGTTAGATATATATATCTGTTTTGTATTTAACCTCTTTACTGTGCTGTTGACGAACAGCGTTCGTCATAGAAATGCTCAGTTGATGATCCCTGGTCACAATGATTCAACGCTCTCTCTGTCTTGTCCAGCAGGTGCCTGAGTAAAATATGATAGCAGCGAAAGGGTTAAAGGAGGGATGGGAGGGTATTTTTTGGTTTTTTGGGTTGGTTTGCTTGGGGAATGTTGTTTTTTAGATTTGATTTGATTTGATTTATTCTTTTATATCAAGGATAATGGAATAAGCACTCTTGTGCTTTTTTTCATCCAGTCCCCGTGTGTATGCAGTTTTGTAAATGTCATCTGTTCCCACCGGCACACGATGGCCTACTCTTACGAAAAGCGGAACAGGATTTAACGTGTGCGCAAGGTGTTCTGCGTGCGTTCGCACACGGGGCCTCAGTTTAAAGTCTCATCCGAAGGACTTTTGGGGAGAGTGGAGTCAGCACTTAGAAAGGGGTTGTGTGCGTTATTGGCTGACTTGTTACCTGGATGTTTCAGGAGGAAGATGAGCTTTACCTGCGCAGGTCCTTCACTCTCCTGGGTTCTTGTATATTTTATAAGGTGAGTGTCGTGTCTCCTCTCATGCGTGTGTGTCTGTGTCTGTCTGTCTGTCTGGCTGGCTGGCTGGCTGGCAGGCTGGCTGGCTGGCTGGCTGGCTGGCTGGCTCTCTCCTGATTCTGCTTTGAATTGTTTCAGTCTCCTCCAACAGTCCATTGTTTCCCCTTTCTTCCCTCTGGCCTCTTTTTGTTTCTTGTTTCTGTCTGTCTGTCTGTCTGTCTGTCTGTCTGTCTCTGTCTGTCTGTCTCTGTCTGTCTGTCTGTCTGTCTGTCTGTCTGTCTCTCTCTCTCTCTCTCTCTCTCTCTCTCTCTCTCTC
>CM060326.1:20102011-20105214 GCA_030674155.1 Stramonita haemastoma | reverse complement strand
TGATGTTTTTTTTTTTTTTATCCCAGAAAACACTAGTCCTTTGTTGTTTTTTTTTTAAGTGTTGCAAGTAGTGTGTTAAGTTGGGTTGTTTTTGTTTTTTTAAGGCAAGAAATGCACTAATCCTTTGTTATTCATTTTTTTAAGTGTTGGGAGTAGCCTGCTAAGTTGGGTTGTTGGATTTGTTTTTTTAAGGCAAGAAATACACTAATTCTTATTCATTTTTTTTTAAGTGTTGGGAGTAGCCTGCTAAGTTGGGTTGTTGAATTTTTTTTGATGCAAGAAATGCACTAGTCCTTTGGTTGTTTTTTTTAAGTGTTGCCAGTAGTATGTTATGTTAGGTTGTTGATTTTGGTTTTTTAATGTAAGAAATGCACGTCCTTTTTTTTTTTAAATGCTGCCAGTAGTATGCTATGTTAGGTTGTTGATTTTGTTTTTTTTAATGTAAGAAATGCACAAGTCCTTTTTTTTTAAAGTGTTGCCAGTAGTATGCTATGTTAGGTTGTTGATTTTGTTTTTTAATGCAAGAAGTGCACAAGTCCTTTATTGTTTGTTTTTTTTAAGTGTTGCCAGTAGCATGTCATGTTAGGTTGTTGATTTTGTTTTTTTAATGCAAGAAGTGCACAAGTCCTTTATTGTTTGTTTTTTTTAAGTGTTGCCAGTAGCATGTTATGTTAGGTTGTTGATTTTGTTTTTTAATGCAAGATATGCACAAGTCCTTTATTGTTGGGTTTTTTTTTTAAGTGTTCCGAGTAGAATGTTAAATTGGGTTGTTGATTTTGTTCTTTAATGTAAGAAATGCTCTAGCCGTTTGTTGTTGTTGTTTTTTTAATTTTGGAGTAGCATGTTAAATTGCGTTGTTCATTTCGTTTTTTTAATGCAAGAAATACACTAGTCCTTTGTTGTTGTTGTTGTTGTTTTTAAGTATTGAGTAGCCTGTTAACTTGGGTTGTTGATTTTGTTTTTTTAATGGAAGAAATACACTAGTCCTTTGTTGTTGGTTGTTTTTTTTTAATTACAAGTAGCAAACTAAGTTGGGTTGTCGATTTTGTTTTATAATGCAAGAAATACACTAGTCCTTTGTTGTTGTTGCTTTTTTTTAAGTGTTGCAAGTAGCATATTGAGTTTGGTTGTCGATTTTGCTTTTTTAATGCAAGAAGTACACTAGTCTTTTGTTATTATTTCAAGTGTTGGGAGTAGCATGTTAAGTTGGGTTGTTGATTTTGTTTTTTTAATGCAAGAAATGCATTAGTCCTTTGTTGTTATTTTTTTAAGTGTTGGGAGTAGCATGTCAAGTTGGGTTGTCGATTTTGTTTTTTTTTATGCAAGAAATACACTAGTTCTTTGTTGTTGTTGATCTTTTTAAGTGTTACAGTAGCATGTTAAGTTGGGTTGTTGATTTTGTTTTTATGATGCAAGAAATGCACTAGTCTTTTTTCTTTTTCTTTTTTTTAAAGTGTTGCAAGTAGTATGTTAAGTTGGGTGTTGATTTTGGTTTTTTAATGGAAGAAATTTGCTAGTCCTTTTTTTTGGTGTTTTTTTAAAGCATGGGAGTAGCCTGCTATGTTGGGTTGTTGTTTTTGTTTGTTTTTTAATGTAAGAAATGCACTATTCCTTTGTTGTTGTTGTTGTTCTTTAAGTGTTGCGAGCATCATGTAAAGTTGGGTTGTTGATTTTGGTTTCTTTTTAATGGAAGAAATACACAAGTCCTTTGTTGTTGGTTTTCTTTAAAATGTTGCGAGTATCATGTAAAGTTGGGTTGTTGATTTTGTTTTTTTAATGCAAGAAATGCACTAGTCTTTTTTTGTCGTTTTATTTTAAAGTGTTGCCAATAGCATGTTAAATTCAGTTGTTGATTTTGTTTTTTTAATGCAAGAAATACACTAGTTCCTTTGTTGTTGTTTTTTAAAGTGTTACAGTAGCATGTTGGGTTGTTGATTTTTTTTATGCAAGAAATACACTAGTCCTCTGGATTTTTTTCAAGTGTTGGAGTAGTATGTTAAGTTGGATAGCTTTTGTTTTTTTAATGCAAGAAATACACGTCCTTTCTTGTTGGTTGTTTTTAAAGCGTTGCCATTAGCATGTTAAGTTGGGTTGTTGATTTTCTTTTCATAATGCAAGAAATACACTAGTCATTTGTTGTTCATTCTTTTTAAAGTCTTGCAAGTAGTGTAAGTTGGGTTGTTGATTTTGTTTTTTTGATGGAAGAAATGCACTAGTCCTTTGTTTTGGGTTTGTTTTTTTAAAGCTTGGGAGTAGCCTGCTAATTTGGGTTGTATTTTTTAATGCAAGGAATGCACTAGTCTTTTGTTGTTGTTTTCTTAAAATGTTACCAGTATCATGTTAAGTTGGGTTGTTGATTTTGTTTGTTTAATGCAAGAAATGCACTGTCCTTTGTTGTTGGAACTTTCTAAAAAGTGTTACAGTGGAATGTTAAGTTTGGTTGTTGATTTTGCTTTTTTTAATGCAAGAAGTACACTAGTCCTTTGTTGTTGTTGTTGTTTAAGTGTTGGAGTAGCATGTTAAGTTGGGTTGTTGATTTTGTTTTTTTAATGCAAGAAATGCACTAGTCCTTTGTTGTTGGTTTTTTTACATTGTTGTGAGTAGCGTCTTACGTTGGGTTGTAGATTTTTTTTAATGCAAGAAATACACTAGTCCTTTGTTCGATTTTTTTTAATGAAATTTTGTAAGTAGCATGTTAAGTTGGGTTGTTTATTTGAGTTTTTAATGCAAGAAAGTGAGTGAGTGAGTGTGAGTTGTTGTTTTTAAAGTGTTGCCAGTAGCATGTTAGTTGGGTTTTTCATTTTTTTTAATGCAAGAAGTACACTAGTCCTTTGTTGTTGTTGTTGTTGTTTTCAAGTGTTGCGAATAGCATGTTAAGTTGGGTTGTTGATTTTTTTTTAATGCAAGACATGTACTAGTCCTGTGTTGTTGGGTTTTTTTTTTTAAGTGTTGCATGTAGCATGTTAGGTCGACTTTTTATTTTGTTTTTTTAATGCAAGAAACGCACTAGTCCTTTGTTGTTGGTTTTTTTTAAAGTGTTGCGAATAGCCTGTTAAGTTGGGTTGTTGATTTTGTTTTTTTTAATGCAAGAAATGCACTAGTCCTTTTTTATTGGTTTTTCCAAAGTGTTGTGAGTACCATGTTAAGTTGGGTTGTTGATTTTGGTTTTTTAATGCAAGAAATGCACTAGTCCCTTTTTTTTT
>CM060326.1:20074511-20094511 GCA_030674155.1 Stramonita haemastoma | reverse complement strand
AAAAGTCGGGGTCCGACGGGGCTGAAGACGGCTCTTGGGCTGCTATCTGTGCTCAAAACGGCACCTTTCTCGGGTGGGGGGTGGGTATGCTTGCGCGAAAGGGTAGGGTAGGAGAGGGGTGTGTGCATATAGTGCCATGTTGGCCTGGTGCCCTGGGGTCTGTAACCGTGCAAAAGTTGAGATAGCTCGGGCCTGAAAAGGGCTCTATGGGTCCCGTCTTTGCCCCAAACCGCACCTTTTTCAGCAGGGGGGTGGGTATGCGTGCGCTCAAGCGTGCGCGCACTTGTGTTTGTTAGTGTGTTTGCATGTGTGCGCGCATGTGGCCTGGACACTGCACTTTGCTGTGGTGCATCATATGGCTGTATATTGTCATTGTTTATTTGCTCCCTGCTTGGTTTTCGTTGCGTACACTGCACCCGATTACATTGCGAGAAACTAGCATTCTCAGCACTTGAGGGCTGCATGTCGCCACAAGTCCGGCGCTACACGCATGGAAGATGATAGGATTTTGATTTATTCTTTTTTTTTAATTTGGTTCATTCTTTTATATAGAGAATAATGGGATCAGCACTCTTGTGCTTTTTTACATCCAGTCCTCGTGTGTATGCAGTTTTGTAAATATCATAATCAGGCGCGACACCTATGCAAGATGGTGGGAGAGAGTGTATGCATACACTACGATACTGTCGTGGTGCCCTGGGGTCTTTTAACATGCAAAAACGGGGGTCCGATGGGGCTGAAAACGGCTCTTTGGGTGGCATCTTTGCTCAAAACGGCACCTTTTTCCGGAGGGGGATGGGTATGTTTGTGAGCACGCACGCGCTAGCTGGTGTTTGTCAGTGCGTTAATTTGTGTGAGCACGTGTGGCGGGGACACTCCACTTTGCCATGGTGCATCATATTGCTGTAAACTGTCAATATTCTTGCCCGCAAAGCATGTTTTTTGTGGCGTACACTTATCACCTTTCCTTCCGACAAACTAGCTTTCTTAGCTCTTGGGGGCCCTTGTGTCGCCACAAATCCTGCGCCACACCCATGAAAGATGGTGGGAGAGAGTGTATGCATACACTACGAGACTGTCGTGGAGCCGTGGGGTCTTTTACCGTGCAAAAGTGGGGGTCCAACAGGGCTGAAAACGGCTCTTTGAGTGGCATCTTTGCTCAAAACAGCACCTTTTTTTGGGAGGGCGGTGGGGATGCTTCCGTGCACGCGCGCGCGCTGGTGTTTCTCTAGGCGTTCGTTTAAGTAAGCACATTTGACGGGACACTCCATTTTGCAATGATGCATAATATTGCTGTATACTGTCATTATTCCTGGCCACAAAGCTTGTTTTTTGTCCCATATGGTGGGTCAGAGTGTCTGCATACAGTATACGATATTGTCCTGCTGCCCTGGGGTCAATTACCGCGCAAAAGTCGGGGTCCGACGGGGCTGGAGACGGCTCTTGGGCTGCTCTCTGTGCTCAAAACGGCACCTTTTTCGGGTGGGGGGTGGGTATGCTTGCGCGCACGCGCGCGCGTGCTGGTGTTTGTCAGTGTGTTGGTTTGTGTGCGCACATGTGGAGGGGACCCGCCAGTGTCCCCTGGTACATCATATTGCTGTATAGTGTCATTATTCTGGTGCCCAATGCTTGGTTTTCGTCCCGTACACTTACCAGCTTTCCTTCCGACAAACTAGCTTTCTTAGCTCTTGGCAACTCTCGTGTCGCCACAAATCCGGCGCCACACCTACGCAAGATGGTGGGAGAGAGTGTCTGCATACAGTATACGATATTGTCCTGCTGCCCTGGGGTCTTTTACCGCGCAAAAGTCGGGGTTCGACGGGGCTGGAGACGGCTCTTGGGCTGCTCTCTGTGCTCAAAACGGCACCTTTTTCGGGTGGGGGGTGGGTATGTTTGCGCGCACGCACGCGCGTGCTGGTGTTTGTCAGTGTGTTGGTTTGTGTGCGCGCATGTGGAGGGGACCCGCCAGTTTGCCCTGGTACATCATATTGCTGTATAGTGTCATTATTCTGGTGCCCAATGCTTGGTTTTCGTCCCGCACACTTACCAGCTTTCCTTCCGACAAACTAGCTTTCTTAGCTCTTGGCAACTCTCGTGTCGCCACAAATCCGGCGCCACACCTACGCAAGATGGTGGGAGAGAGTGTCTGCATACAGTATACGATATTGTCCTGCTGCCCTGGGGTCTTTTACCGCGCAAAAGTCGGGGTCCGACGGGGCTGGAGACGGCTCTTGAGCTGCTCTCTGTGCTCAAAACGGCACCTTTTTCGGGTGGGGGGTGGGTATGCTTGCGCGCACGCGCACGCGTGCTGGTGTTTGTCAGTGTGTTGGTTTGTGTGCGTGCATGTGGAGGGGACCCGCCAGTTTGCCCTGGTACATCATATTGCTGTATAGTGTCATTATTCTGGTGCCCAATGCTTGGTTTTCGTCCCGCACACTTACCAGCTTTCCTTCCGACAAACTAGCTTTCTTAGCTCTTGGCGACTCTCGTGTCGCCACAAATCCGGCGCCACACCTACGCAAGATGGTGGGAGAGAGTGTCTGCATACAGTATACGATATTGTCCTGCTGCCCTGGGGTCTTTTACCGCGCAAAAGTCGGGGTTCGACGGGGCTGGAGACGGCTCTTGGGCTGCTCTCTGTGCTCAAAACGGCACCTTTTTCGGGTGGGGGGTGGGTATGTTTGCGCGCACGCACGCGCGTGCTGGTGTTTGTCAGTGTGTTGGTTTGTGTGCGCGCATGTGGAGGGGACCCGCCAGTTTGCCCTGGTACATCATATTGCTGTATAGTGTCATTATTCTGGTGCCCAATGCTTGGTTTTCGTCCCGCACACTTACCAGCTTTCCTTCCGACAAACTAGCTTTCTTACTTCTTGGCAACTCTCGTGTCGCCACAAATCCGGCGCCACACCTACGCAAGATGGTGGGAGAGAGTGTCTGCATACAGTATACGATATTGTCCTGCTGCCCTGGGGTCTTTTACCGCGCAAAAGTCGGGGTCCGACGGGGCTGGAGACGGCTCTTGGGCTGCTCTCTGTGCTCAAAACGGCACCTTTTTCGGGTGGGGGGTGGGTATGCTTGCGCGCACGCGCGCGCGTGCTGGTGTTTGTCAGTGTGTTGGTTTGTGTGCGCGCATGTGGAGGGGACCCGCCAGTTTGCCCTGGTACATCATATTGCTGTATAGTGTCATTATTCTGGTGCCCAATGCTTGGTTTTCGTCCCGCACACTTACCAGCTTTCCTTCCGACAAACTAGCTTTCTTAGCTCTTGGCGACTCTCGTGTCGCCACAAATCCGGCGCCACACCTACGCAAGATGGTGGGAGAGAGTGTCTGCATACAGTATACGATATTGTCCTGCTGCCCTGGGGTCTTTTACCGCGCAAAAGTCGGGGTCCGACGGGGCTGGAGACGCCTCTTGGGCTGCTCTCTGTGCTCAAAACGGCACGTTTTTCGGGTGGGGGGTGGGTATGCTTGCGCGCATTGCGCGCGCGTGCTGGTGTTTGTCAGTGTGTTGGTTTGTGTGCGCGCATGTGGAGGGGACCCGCCAGTTTGGCCTGGTACATCATATTGCTGTATAGTGTCATTATTCTGGTGCCCAATGCTTGGTTTTCGTCCCGCACACTTACCAGCTTTCCTTCCGACAAACTAGCTTTCTTAGCTCTTGGCGACTCTCGTGTCGCACAAATCCGGCGCCCCACCTACGCAAGATGGTGGGAGAGAGTGTCTGCATACAGTATACGATATTGTCCTGCTGCCCTGGGGTCTTTTACCGCGCAAAACTTTGGGTCCGACGGGGCTGGAGAGGGCTCTTGGGTGCTCTCTGTGCTCAAAAACGGCACCTTTTTCGGGTGGGGGGTGGGTATGCTTGCGCGCACGCGCGCGCGTGCTGGTGTTTGTCAGTGTGTTGGTTTGTGTGCGCGCATGTGGAGGGGACCCGCCAGTTTGCCCTGGTACATCATATTTGCTGTATAGTGTCATTATTCTGGTGCCCAATGCTTGGTTTTCGTCCCGCACACTTACCAGCTTTCCTTCCGACAAACTAGCTTTCTTAGCTCTTGGCGACTCTCGTGTCGCCACAAATCCGGCGCCACACCTACGCAAGATGGTGGGAGAGAGTGTCTGCATACAGTATACGATATTGTCCTGCTGCCCTGGGGTCTTTTACCGCGCAAAAGTCGGGTTCCGACGGGGCTGGAGACGCCTCTTGGGCTGCTCTCTGTGCTCAAAACGGCACCTTTTTCGGGTGGGGGGTGGGTATGCTTGCGCGCAGCGCGCGCGTGCTGGTGTTTGTCAGTGTGTTGGTTTGTGTGCGCGCATGTGGAGGGGACCCGCCAGTTTGCCCTGGTACATCATATTGCTGTATAGTGTCATTATTCTGGTGCCCAATGCTTGGTTTTCGTCCCGCACACTTACCAGCTTTCCTTCCGACAAACTAGCTTTCTTAGCTCTTGGCGACTCTCGTGTCGCCACAAATCCGGCGCCACACCTACGCAAGATGGTGGGAGAGAGTGTCTGCATACAGTATACGATATTGTCCTGCTGCCCTGGGGTCTTTTACCGCGCAAAAGTCGGGGTCCGACGGGGCTGGAGACGGCTCTTGGGCTGCTCTCTGTACTCAAAACGGCACCTTTTTTCGGGTGGGGGTGGGTATGCTTGCGCGCATGCGCGGGCGTGCTGGTGTTTGTCAGTGTGTTGGTTTGTGTGCGCGCATGTGGAGGGGACCCGCCAGTTTGCCCTGGTACATCATATTGCTGTATAGTGTCATTATTCTGGTGCCCAATGCTTGGTTTTCGTCCCGCACACTTACCAGCTTTCCTTCCGACAAACTAGCTTTCTTAGCTCTTGGCGACTCTCGTGTCGCTACAAATCCGGCGCCCACCTACGCAAGATGGTGGGAGAGAGTGTCTGCATACAGTATACGATATTGTCCTGCTGCCCTGGGGTCTTTTACCGCGCAAAACGTTTGGGTCCGACGGGGCTGGAGACGGCTCTTGGGCTGCTCTCTGTGCTCAAAACGGCACCTTTTTGGGTGGGGGGTGGGTATGCTTGCGCGCACGCGCGCGCGTGCTGGTGTTTGTCAGTGTGTTGGTTTGTGTGCGCGCATGTGGAGGGGACCCGCCAGTTTGGCCTGGTACATCATATTGCTGTATAGTGTCATTATTCTGGTGCCCAATGCTTGGTTTTCGTCCCGCACACTTACCAGCTTTCCTTCCGACAAACTAGCTTTCTTAGCTCTTGGCGACTCTCGTGTCGCCACAAATCCGGCGCCACACCTACGCAAGATGGTGGGAGAGAGTGTCTGCATACAGTATACGATATTGTCCTGCTGCCCTCGGGTCTTTTACCGCGCAAAAGTCGGGTTCCGAGGGGCTGGAGACGGCTCTTGGGCTGTTCCCTGTGCTCAAAACGGCACCTTTTTCGGGTGGGGGGTGGGTATGCTTGCGCGCACGGCGCGCGCGTGCTGGTGTTTGTCAGTGTGTTGGTTTGTGTGCGGCATGTGGAGGGGACCCGCCAGTTTGCCTGGTACATCATATTGCTGTATAGTGTCATTATTCTGGTGCCCAATGCTTGGTTTTCGTCCCGCACACTTACCAGCTTTCCTTCCGACAAACTAGCTTTCTTAGCTCTTGGCGACTCTCGTGTCGCCACAAATCCGGCGCCCCACCTACGCAAGATGGTGGGAGAGAGTGTCTGCATACAGTATACGATATTGTCCTGCTGCCCTGGGTCTTTTACCGCGCAAAAGTCGGGGTCCGACGGGGCTGGAGACGCCTCTTGGGCTGCTCTTGTGCTCAAAACGGCACCTTTTTCGGGTGGGGGGTGGGTTGCTTGCGCGCACGCGCGCGCGCGTGCTGGTGTTTGTCAGTGTGTTGGTTTGTGTGCGGCATGTGGAGGGGACCCGCCAGTTTGCCCTGGTACATCATATTGCTGTATAGTGTCATTATTCTGGTGCCCAATGCTTGGTTTTCGTCCCGCACACTTACCAGCTTTCCTTCCGACAAACTAGCTTTCTTAGCTCTTGGCGACTCTCGTGTCGCCACAAATCCGGCGCCCCACCTACGCAAGATGGTGGAGAGAGTGTCTGCATACAGTATACGATATTGTCCTGCTGCCCTGGGGTCTTTTACCGCGCAAAAGTCGGGGTCCGACGGGGCTGGAGACGCCTCTTGGGCTGCTCTCTGTGCTCAAAACGGCACCTTTTTCGGGTGGGGGGTGGGTATGCTTGCGCGCACGCGCGCGCGTGCTGGTGTTTGTCAGTGTGTTGGTTTGTGTGCGTGCATGTGGAGGGGACCCGCCAGTTTGCCCTGGTACATCATATTGCTGTATAGTGTCATTATTCTGGTGCCCAATGCTTGGTTTTCGTCCCGCACACTTACCAGCTTTCCTTCCGACAAACTAGCTTTCTTAGCTCTTGGCGACTCTCGTGTCGCCACAAATCCGGCGCCCCACCTACGCAAGATGGTGGGAGAGAGTGTCTGCATACAGTATACGATATTGTCCTGCTGCCCTGGGGTCTTTTACTGCGCAAAGTTGGGGTCCGACGGGGCTGGAGACGCCTCTTGGGCTGCTCTCTGTGCTCAAAACGGCACCTTTTTCGGGTGGGGGGTGGGTATGCTTGCGCGCACGCGCGCGCGTGCTGGTGTTTGTCAGTGTGTTGGTTTGTGTGCGTGCATGTGGAGGGGACCCGCCAGTTTGCCTGGTACATCATATTGCTGTATAGTGTCATTATTCTGGTGCCCAATGCTTGGTTTTCGTCCCGCACACTTACCAGCTTTCCTTCCGACAAACTAGCTTTCTTAGCTCTTGGCGACTCTCGTGTCGCCACAAATCCGCGCCCCACCTACGCAAGATGGTGGAGAGAGTGTCTGCATACAGTATACGATATTGTCCTGCTGCCCTGGGTCTTTTACCGCGCAAAAGTGGGTCCGACGGGGCTGGAGACGCCTCTTGGGCGCTCTTGTGCTCAAAACGGCACCTTTTTCGGGTGGGGGGTGGGTATGCTTGCGCGCACGCGCGCGCGTGCTGGTGTTTGTCGTGTGTTGGTTGGTGCGTGCATGTGAGGGGACCCGCCAGTTTGCCCTGGTACATCATATTGCTGTATAGTGTCATTATTCTGGTGCCCAATGCTTGGTTTCGTCCCGCACACTTACCAGCTTTCCTTCGACAAACTAGCTTTCTTAGCTCTTGGCGACTCTCGTGTCGCCACAAATCCGCGCCCACCTACGCAAGATGGTGGGAGAGAGTGTCTGCATACAGTATACGATATTGTCCTGCTGCCCTGGGGTCTTTTACCGCGCAAAAGTCGGGTCCGACGGGGCTGGAGAGGTTTGTGGCGGCATGTGAGGACCCGCCAGTTGCCCTGTACTCATATTGCTGTATATTCATATTCTGGTGCCCAATGCTTGGTTTCGTCCCGACACTTACCACTTCTCGACAAACTACTTTCTAGTCTTGCGACTCTCGGTCGCCACAATCCGGCCACACCTACGCAAGATGGGGGAGAGTGTCTCATACATATACGATATTGTCCTGCTCCCGGTCTTACCGCGCAAAGGGTCGACGGTGGAACGCCCTGGGCTGCCTTGCCAACGGCACTTTTCGTGGGGGTGGTATGCTGCGCGCACGCGCGCGCGCTGGGTTTGTGTTGGTTTCGCATGTGGGGACCGCATTGCCCTGGTACACATATCTGTATTATATCTGGTCCCAATTGTTCGTCCCCACACTACCATTTCCTTCGACAACTACTTTCTACTTTGCGATCCGTGTCCACAATCCGCCCACTACCAAGATGTGGAAGTGTCATACAACGAATTGTCCTGCCTGGGTCTTACGCCAAAGTGGTCCGACGGCTGGCCCCTGGCTCTGCCAAAACGCACTTTCGTGGGGTGGAGCTCGCCACGCGCGCCGCTGGTTTTCTTTGGTTGTGGGGGCTTGCTGTTATGCGTATTTATTCTGGTCCTTGTTCGTCCCCACTTACATTTGACACTACTTTTTGACTTCTTAAGGCATGGTGAGTGTTATCGTTTTGCCTTTTGGTGTACGGGGGAGCTTTTTTTAGATTTTGGGTTGCTTGGGGCGCGTTTTTTTTGGTTTTTGCATTGGGACCCATTTGGCTGGTACATATGCTGTATATCATTATCTGGTGCCCATGCTGGTTTTGCCCGCATTACCTTCCTCGACACTATTGCTCTGCACCTCGTGTCGCACAAATCCGCGCCCACTACCAAGATGGGGAAGTGTCGCTACAGATAATGCGCTGCCTGGTCTTACGCCAAAAGTGTCGAGGCGGAGACCCCTTGCTGCTATCCAACGGCCTTTCGGGTGGGGTGGGTAGCTTGCGCCACGCGCCGCGTGCTGGTTTTGTCATGGTGGTTTGTGTGCGCATGTGAGGGACCGCCATTTGCCTGGTACATCATATTGCTGTATATTGTCATTATTCTGGTGCCCAATGCTTGGTTTTCGTCCCGCACACTTACCAGCTTTCCTTCCGACAAACTAGCTTCTTAGCTCTTGGCGACTCTCGTGTCGCCACAAATCCGCGCCCCACCTACGCAAGATGGTGGAAGAGAGTGTCGCATACAGTATACGATATTGTCCTGCTGCCCTGGGTCTTTACCGCGCAAAAGTCGGGGTCCGACGGGGCTGGAGACGCCTCTTGGGCTGCTCTCTGGCCAAACGGCCTTTTTCGGGTGGGGGGTGGTTGTTGCGCGCACGCGCGCGGTGCGTGTTTGTCTGTGTGTTGGTTTGTGTGCGTCATGTGGAGGGGACCGCATTTCCTGGTACCAATGCTTGGTTTATTCTGTGCCCAATGCTGGTTTTCTCCCGCACACTTACCAGCTTTCCTTCCGACAAACTAGCTTCTAGCTCGCGACTCCGTGTCGCACAAATCGGCGCCACCTACGCAAGATGGTGGGAGAGAGTGCTCATACAGTACGATATGTCCGCTGCCCTGGGTCTTTCTGCGCAAACGTTGGGGTCCGAGGGGTGGAGAGCTCTTGGCTGCTCTCGGCTCAACGGCACCTTTTTCGGTGGGGGTGGGTATGTTGCGCGCACGCGCGCGCGTGCTGGTGTTTTCAGTGTGTTGTTTGTGTGCGTGCATGTGGAGGGCCGCCATTTGGCCTGTACACATATGCTGTATTGTCATTATTCTGGGCCCAATGCTGGTTCGTCCCGCACACTACCAGCTTTCCTTCCGACAAACTAGCTTTCTTAGCTCTTGGCGACTCTCGTGTCGCCACAAATCCGGCGCCACACCTACACAAGATGGTGGGAGAGAGTGTCTGCATATAGTGCGATATTGTTGAGAGAGAGAGAGAGAGAGAGAGAGAGAGGAGAGAGAGAGAGAGAGAGAGAGAGAGAGAGAGAGAGAGAGAGAGAGAGAGAGAGAGAGAGAGAGAGACAGACAGACAGACAGACAGACAGACAGACAGACAGACAGACAGACAGACAGACAGACAGACAGACGAGAGACAGAGAGAGAGAGAGAGAGAGAGAGAGAGAGAGAGAGAGAGAGAGAGAGAGAGAGAGAGAGAGATAGAGCGGGGTCTAGTTGTAGGCCTAGTGGGGATTTTTTCAAAATAGTAATGCACCCTAAATAAACGTTGCAGTTGTACTGAAATAACAACCAATCAGAAAGGCCCACTATCAACACACATCTACTGCTGCATATAAAACCTTTTGTGTGTATTCCTCTCCGAGCATATAAATTTATCTAAAAGCGCGCGAAATCGACATCCCCCTCCTTTTTTTTTTCTTTTCCATGTCTGTTTCCACTGCAGTGTACCTTGATACCATCAACAGCACTAGCAGCATAGTCCTACACCTCCATCCTAACAAACACCAGCACCCAGGGGCGCCTAGAAATTTAACAGTTTGTGACACACCTGTAGTGAAGGTAAGATGTTGTTGCTTGGTTATTTATTGTAATCTAAACATTCTTGCAGTTTGTCAGACAGTAGTTTGTCATATATATATGTTTGGTTTGTATTTTTTGTACTGTCCAGGGTTGCCTTTCACACACACATACACATACACACCCGCACACACTCGCATGTAGGGAGACATTCATGCAAACACACACAACTCATTTATGCATGCAAGCATATATATGCATACGAACATTCATTCATGCAGATAGATGACATGCATGCACAGAATGGCAGACACAAACTGCTACAAACTTATACCCATTTTTACCACTCCCCCTCCCTCCCCCCACTGTTTTGTTCTTTGAATGCTCACACAGTAGCAACAAAGTCTGTCATAATAGCAAAACATGTCTAGTGCTGCTGTGAGTGTGAAGCACCTCACAAGTCAGGCCCAGTGCATTTCTCTTCAGGGTAGGACAGAACTGTAATCTTTTAAGTCTTTCTGAAAAAAAACACAGGCAAATGGACCAAGGCAGACAATAGACTCTCGTCTTATGGACCAAGGCAGAAGCAATGAGTGAGATAAAAATAAGAATTTGAAAAGAGAATTAGCAGAAATTTTCCAGAAAGTAGTGATGCTATCTATATTGATACTCCCTACCCCCCCCCCCCCCACACACACACACACACACCTTCATGCCCACTGGGAGATCTGTCCATTTGATATCCGAGATTGTAAAGGGACTTTAGCAGACACTTAAAGCAAACTGCCACCAACTTCTCTTTCACAGAATGGGGTCACATTTCCTGCCGTTGGTGTCCTAAATTCAGCCACCAATCACAGCAAGGCAGCACCTTCTTTGAAAATTGCTGCTGTATCTGCCACGCTAGTAGATCTAAAAAGAGGTAGCCCACACTCTGCCCTCGTGTGCTCGCACGCGCGCACTCATGCACGCACGCACACACACAGTACATTGAGTTAATACATTCTCTTTAAGTGTAGGACAAACATGCTCCCTGTATAAGAAAAAATTAAACTTCCTTAGGTAAAATAAGATACTGAATCAGAGATAAACTTCTGAAGCTATCTTAACCCATAGTGCAAATGAACAATTTAGGATAGAATGGGAGAAGCTAATTCTCTTTAATGCAGATCAAAGCCTAGTTATCGCACATCCCTAGATAAACAAATGTTTAAACAGAATAACAAGCATAGACACAACCACTTGCTTATATTTCCAAGACCCAGAAACAAACTATACAAATCGAGCTTCTTGTATTCAGAATAGGCTTCCAAAACTTTGAAACTTACCAAAAACAAAGATCAGTTTCAAATGCATCTAAAAGCATAATTATTTCATAAATTATTGCTTCGGTTGTCTAGAGGTAGTGGCCTGGCCTAGAAAGAGAAAAGTACGGGTCAAAATATGCGGTGGTTTGAATCCCGTTTGGGCCCAAAACTTTCCCTCCATCCATTAGATCATGAGTGGTGGTTTTTCGGATAAGACAATCAACCGAGGTCCCGTGTGTTACACATCTTAATTTAGCGCACGTGAAAGAACCCACGGCAGCAAGAGGCTTGTCCCTGGCAAAACTCTGTAGAAAAAAACACCCCTCTGATTTGGTAAACAAATACACCTGCAGACAGAAAAAAGAAAAAAATAATGGATAGGCACTGTACTTGTGGCGACGCGCTCTTCGGGGGAGAGCAGCCCGAATTTCACGCAGAAAAATCTGTTGCGACATAAAGTGGTTTAGAAGACGATTGGTAAACTTGTACAGTGATCTTTCCTTAACACCTCCTCCCTTTCTGTTTCACTTGAACGTGTTTGTAGTTGGGCTTTATTGTTACTCTGTTTACACTTTCACACCACTTTAAGTCACGGCACATTTCTCTGTGTGAAGCTCGGGCTGCTCTCCCTGGGGAGAGCGCGTCACGAGAGCAGTTCCACCCTTTTTTTTTTCTCTCCCCGTCTGCAGCAGTATTAGCTTCCCTACAAGAGTGGCTCTTTTCTATTAAACTTTGCCAGGGACAACTCTCTTGTTGCCGTGGATTCTTTTACGTGAGCTAAATATTTTTTAAGACATAGGACCTCGGTTCATCGACTCATCAGAACGACTAGCACCCAGACCACCATTCATGCTCTAATGGATCGGGGGAAAGTCTAGGGCCTAAACGAGGGTCAAACCACCGCACATTTCCGACCCGGACTTTTCACATTCTTTGGCAGGCCCGTTACCTCTAGACCACCATCCATTCAACAAATGAAAGGAAAGCTAGGAAGGCTTTTTCTTTTTTTCAGTTGTAACTGAAATCAGTATAATGTGTGCATGAGGTGGGGATATGACGGTGTCACTGTTGTTATTGTTATTATAAATGAGGTATGACCCAAGTTTATGCAGCTATAAATATGTATTAATATATCTTATCTAGGAGTACCCATCTGCTGATGTGGTGATCTGATATTAGATCCTGACAGCTGTGTGTGTGTGTGTGTGTGTGTGTGTGTGTGTGTGTGTGTGTGTGTGTGTGTGTGTGTGTGTGTGTGTGTGTGTGTCTACATCATGGGTGATTTTGTAAAATTAAAAAAAATTGTATTTTGTACCACTTTATATCACAGCAGATTTTTCTGCTGAAATTCGGGCTGCTCTCCCCGGGGAGAGCGCGTCGCCACATGAGCAGCGCCTACCTATTTTTTCTCTTTTTCCTGCATGTAACTGTATTTGTTTCCCTATCAGAGTGGCTTTTTTCGACAGAATTTTGCCAGGGTCAACCCCTTGTTGCCGTGGGTTCTTTTATGGGCGCTAAATAATGATGTGTAACACACGGGACCTCAGTTTATCGTCTCATTCGAAAGACTAGCGCCCAGGCCACCACTCAGGGTCTAATGAATGGGGAAAAAGATTTGGGTCCAAACGGGTACGAACCACCACACACTCAGACCCGGACTTTTTGCTTTCTAGGCCAGGCGCGTTACCATCTAGAACACCCATCCACTTCTTTCGTTTTCACGGAATTCCGTATTTACGATTTTGGATTTTAAAAAAAGAATATCAGATCCAAAACCTTCAGTCCTGATGAAAATGATCAAGTAGACAACCTGTGATGAATTCCTCCTTGAAAATCCTTGAAAGTGAAAGCTTGTTTATCTAAAGTATTCTCATTAAGGTGGATGATAAACTAAAGATACACTTTTGTTCTGGAAGATAAAGAAAGGTTTGAATACGTGTGAGTGCGTGGATATTATGAACAAGGACTAGCAGACAACAAAGTTTTCCAGGGAGGTAAATATTCATTTGGAGCAAGAGTTTGAAGCTGAAGCCAACTTCCAAGGGCAGGGGTGACCCTTTGTTTGGACTCTGGCTGCTAGGAAACAGATACAAGGTTACAAAGACAACGCCTGACGTGCCTCATGCTGGGGCCTACACGAAATCTAGGCTTAGTGCTGATTTGTAAAAACGACGTGATGAAGACAAGTGAACATTGTGTTTTCGTTTCTACATAGGGCTATTTCATCTCAAGTGCAGCATTCTTTTGCTGCTAATATTAACCGGTAGATGCGGTGTCAAATTGTATTGATAGATAATGAACTTTGCTATTATTTTCAGCTTTTGTAACTAGATTATTCTAGAAAAGAATACCACAGAAGAGAAAAGAAGCAAGGGTAGGAAACGACAAACTAGAGAGAAACTCGAAACTCGAAACTCGAATATTTCGAAACTCGAATATTTTAATGAGGGTAATTGGATAAGCCATAGGCTTCTTTACACCAGGCCCTCAGAAAAAAAAAAGAGAGAGAGAGAGAGAGAGAGAGAGAGAGAGAGAGAGAGAGAGAGAGAGAGAGAGAGGAGAGAGAGAGAGAGAGAGAGAGAGAGAGAGAGAGAGAGAGAGAGGAGAGAGAAGAGAGAGAGAGAGAGAGAGACATGACATGAACATGAACAAGATTTATTCTTCAGGCCACCAGCCCCAAGAATGGGGTAAACAAAGCATAGCAAAGCAAAGAATGCAAAAATAAAATAAAACCTCATGACATATATGGCAACTGCTAAAACATATCAAGTGTGAACATGTGTCCTTTTAGATTAAACTGACCTCTTTTAAATGATGTTATTTGTTTGTCAAGTCTCCAAGTTTTCAACAAAATCCTGCCTTATTTTTAAGGCATTGAAAAGATATAAACTTAGCCTACGAATGGTAAATACAGAGCCATATTTCAACACATTTACGTATGGTTGATCGATTGGGACCAAGTACTTATACCTTAGATTTTCATACAGAATACAATTTCTTATAAAATGTTCTTCATCTTCCACTACCTTACACAACTTACACATGTAGTCAGTATCCTTCTTAAAAGTTCTCCTGAAAGATGATCCATTAATTGGTAGCAAGCCGAGACGAAGCTTAACTAAACAATCCCTAAAACATTTTATATCCATGTATTTGAAATAAAGTTCACATCCAAAGTCAGCTTTAAACAGTCTATATGTCTGATATATGTCTTTATCCACTATAGACCCATTCCACTCTTGTAAATATACATCTATCATTCTTTGCTTAAACAACGATATAAAAGTATGTTCACAACCAACTCCTTGCTCCAACCAGGCATACCCAAAACCAAGAGTAAACAAGGTATGTTTAAGTAAAGTTACCCAGCATGTTTTGCCATATTCGTCCAAGTTAACAAGCATTAGATAAGCTTGCTTGGGAAGTCTATCTATGTCCATTTTTAAAAGCTTAAACCAGTATCGAATGCACCTGACTGCACTGTTTACATATAATGGATAACGTCCTATTTCTCCATAAACAAATTTATTTGGTACCCTAAGTGGAACGTTTAGAAAACGTTTACATGCCATGGTATGTATCTTTTCAATATTGCTCAGTCTATGAAGACCCCACATCTCAGATCCATACAAGAGAATTGGCAGTACCTGCGCATCAAAAATTCGAAAAAAACAATCCTTTGAAATGTCATTTAGTTTTGATATATGTTTCACGCATTCAACACATGCATGCCTTCCTTTCATGGCAAGAGCATCTACACCTCTGTTCAGGCTCATTCTCGTGGTAAAAACAAATCCTAGATAACTGTATTTATTAACCACTTCTAATACACTGTCACCTAACTTCCATTTTTCCTTCTTACCCAAAAATCCACCTTTGCGAAAAACCATAACTTTTGTCTTGTCGATGTTAACATTCAAAAACATTTTTGTACATGCATTGTATAGACTGTTAATTTGGTTTTGTAAACCATCTGCAGTATATGATAACAGAACTATATCATCAGCAAACAAAAGAAGATACAATTCAAGAAAACTGGGCAACAACTGTATACCATGAAGACCGTTAGTATCAACTGCTGAAGCTACTTCATTTATATACAATGAAAACAATATCGGACTCAACACACATCCCTGTCTTAGACCGATTGGACAATCAAAAAATTCAGTTAGTCTGCTCTCGATACGCACACAAGACACCACCGATTCATACATGGCAATAACAGCATTTAGATATTTCCCCTGAATTCCATTTTGATTCATAATATTGAACAAAGGCTGACGTTGAACAGAGTCAAAGGCTTTCCTCAGATCGACAAAGCATGCATAAAGTTTTCCTCTTTTCTTTGCTAAACACTTCTCGACCACTGCTTGGAGTGTAAAAATATGATCTGCTGTGGAATAGCCACTTCTGAATCCAGCTTGTGACTCTGTCAGTTTTTCATGATCTTCAGCCCACTGCACAAGTCTTTTGTTTAGAACCGACGTATAACATTTACTAGTCAAGCTCAATAAAGAAACTCCCCTGTAATTATCAGTTAAACTGTCATCTCCCTTTTTCAGAATTGGTACAATAATGGCTTTTGCCCATTGATTTGGGTACACACTATTATCAAACAAGATATTAAACAATTTGGTTAAAAAGCGCACAGCCAGATTGTCTGCTAGCTTTAACATTTCTGCCAAGATGTTATCAACACCACAAGCCTTGCCTCTTTTTAAGTGTTGTAAGGCATCAGCAACTTCCTTTTCAGAGATAGGCTGATTAAGCTGACAGCTTAAGTCATTGCCTTCTGCTTGTACAAGGCCAGTAGCTGGTCTCATACTGGTGTTTATTGTGTTTTCGTTAAACAATTGCTGAAAATGATTGAACCACTGATCATCAGTTATATCTTTACAGATTTTTGTTTTTTCGCCTTCCTGAAACTTGCTTAAGTTCTTTCCAAAAGTGCTTGCTATTTTTACCAAGAGAAGCCAAGTACTTGGCTTTTTCTCGCTTATGTCTAGTTTTTTTGCATGTAATCAACTTTTTATAGTCTGTTCGTGCCTTTACGTACAAAAATCGATCATTATCTCCCTTCGACCGACGGAACTTTGACAGACATTGTCGTGCTTTATGTTTAGCATCTTTACATTCTGCGTCAAACCAACGGGCATCTTGCTGGTTATTCCCAATGCAGACACGCCTTCTCATACATTCACTGGCCTGTAATAATGCATTTGTGAAAGTTTCCAATGCCCCATCAATATTATGGTCTAGCAATGAAAAAGCATGCATACACATATCCTGCATGGGCGGTACTTGCAGAAGGCGTCGCCGCAAAGGAAAAGGGCGGGGTGGTCGCAAAAAGAAAGGCAAAGGCAAAGGCAAAAAACGCGGACGACGACGACGCTCTCGTCGCGGCCGTAAAGGCAAGGGCAAAGGCAAGGGCAAGCGCAAGGGCAAGGGCAGACGCAGAAGGCGCAGGAAAGGCCGTCGCCGCGGTGGAAAATAAAGGGTGCACTGACCCAAGTGAGAGAGAGAGAGAGAGAGAGAGAGAGAGAGAGAGAGAGAGAGAGAGAGAGAGAGAGAGAGAGAGAGAGAGAGAGAGAGAGAAGAGAGAGAGTAATGCATGCTCAATCATTCATGTCCATCTCAATAGGAGTAGGAAAACAAAGATGCCGTATTCAGTACTCACGAGACTACATATGTGATGATAGGAAATTCTGAAAATCTTATCTAAAAAAAACGAAGAAAAAAAGACTATTCTAAACCATTATGAATATTATATATGAGAGAGAGAGAGAGACAGAGAGAGAGAGAGACAGAAATCGATCTCGAACTCGAACTCGAACTTGAACTCGAACTCGAACTCGAAACTTGATTTTATTTGTAAGGCCACTGGCCTGTATACAAGGGGGTACACATTTTAACAGAAGAAACAAAAAGCAAAACAAGAAACAAACAAAAGAATTTTGGCATTGTCATGAGTTATTGTCCAAAGAGAAATAAACTACTTCAACTGTTTGTGCACCGATTATACTTAACTAGGTTCTCTGGCTTCCAGAGCATAAAATAAATATACATACCCACATGTCTCAATTGGCAAACATTTTCACTATTCAGAACAGTTTAAAGGCAATGTTCAGTATCATTTGTGAAGTGTTAGAATACGTATTTCTCCCTCAAGTCTGTAAACTTTGTACATTCAAATAGAAAATGGATGTCAGTTTAATTTTTGTCACAAAAAGGGCACTTTTTAGATTTATCAGTTTATCTATTATTTGCGTTTCACTCACCAATTCAAAGACAAAACTTAACCAGTACAACATGACTAAATTTATCTATGGTGATAACAGTAAGATAGTTTTAAGGCTGTAACATTGATTTAAATGACCTATACGTTTCGCATCTTTCACTTTCTGACAGTTTTGCATGCCAGTCTTGGTGAAAAAACCCAATCAGACCCGTCCTACCCCCACTGTTGCACGGTAACAGACACCACGGAGCGTAGACAGTGTTGTACTGTATGCATACACCCTCTACTACCATCATTGATAGCTGTTGCGCCAGACTTCTGACAACAACACAGCACACAAAAAATTAAGAAAGTTAGTTTGTCGGAAAGAAAGCAGGTACAGTGTACGCAACAAAAACGTACTTGTGCGCAAAAAATTTAATGACAAAATACAATATGATGATCCACACCAAGGTGCAGGATCCCCGCCAAATCCGCACATGCATACAAACGCACACGAAAACACCAGCGCGCGTACACGCAAGCATACACAACCCACTAGAAAACAAGATGGGATTTTTTTGGCAAAGATGTGACCGAAAGACCCATTTTCAGCCCCGTCTATACCCCACCTTTGCACGGTAACAGACCACAAGGCACCAAGACAATGTCGTACTGTATGCAGACACCCTCTACTGCCTTCTTTGGTATGTGTCGTGCTGGACATGATTGTGGAGACACCACAGCCACCAAGAGCTAAGAAAGCTAGTTTGTCCCTAGGAAAGCGGGTACAGTGTGCGCACTAAAAACCAAGAAATGCGCACAATAATAATGACAATAAACAGCAATATGATGCACAACACCAAAGTGTAGGGTCCCCGCCACATGTGCACACAAACAACCGCACACATAAACATCAGCCCGCGTGTGTGTGCGCCCACGCATAAACGATCCCCTGAAGAAAAAGGTGCGGTTTTGGGCAAAAATGTCAACGAAAGGGCCGTTTTCAGCACCGTCATACCACAACTTTTGCACGTAACAGACCCCATGGTATCAAGACAATGTCGTTCTGTATGAATACACACTCTACTACCATCTTTGGTATGTGTGGCGCCGGACTTCTGGCGACACCACAGCCCCCAAGAGCAAAGAAACATAACTTGTCAGAAGGAAGGTTGGTACAGTGTAGGCAACAAAAACCAAGCGGTGCGGACAATAATAATGACAATATTTAAAAATGTGATGTACCACAGCAAAGTATAGGGTCCCTGCCATATGCACGCACAAAAAACAAAACGCAAGCACAAACACCAGCGCGCGCATACACAACCTCCTGAAGAAAAAGGTGTCAGCCCCGCCCCACCCCAACTTTTGCATGGTAACAGACCCCAAGGCACAAAGACAATATGGCACTGTATGCATACACCCTCTCCTACCATCTTGGATATGTGTGGCGTCGGACATGTGGCGACAACACAGCCCCAGAGAGCTGAGAAAGCTTAATTCTCGGAAAGAAAGCTGGTACAGTGTACGCAACAAAAACCAAGCAGAGCGCACAATAATAATGACAACATACAGCATTATGATGCCCCACAGAAAAGTGCAGGGTCCCCGCAACATGCGCGCACACAAACAAACACACTGACAAACATCAGCGCGCGCGCGCGTGCGCGCACGCATACACAACCCCTTGCCCAAAAGGTGTGGTTTGGAGCTGAGACAGGACCCAAACAGCCGTTTTCAGGCCCATCCTGCCCAAACATTTCCACGGTTACAGACCCCAAGGCACCAAGACAGCATGGCACTGTATGCAATGCATTCTCCCCTACCATCTTCGATGTGTGTGGCGTCGGACTTGTGGCGACACCGCAGCCCTCAAGAGCTGAGAAAGCTAGTTTGTCGCCAGGAAATCGGGTACAGTGTACACACCGAAAACCAAGAAGTGCGCACAATAATAATGACAATATACAGCAGTATGATGCACCGCAGCAAAGTGCAGGGTCCCCGCCACATGCGCGCACACAAACAAACACACTGACAAACACCAGCGCGCTCTCGCGTGCGCGCACGCATACGCCTCACTCACTCACTCAGTCCCATGTCCCAAAGGACGTAGGGGGGACATGAGAGAAGACTCAACAGAGATCTTTTCCATGCTTCACGATCCTGTGTTGCAGGGGTTGGGCGGTCCAGTCTTTGATGTTGTCAACCCCTGATTTCTTTTGGCGGCCTCTTCTTCTCTTGCCCTCGACTGTTCCTTGCAAGATGGTTTTTGCTAAGGTGTTGTGTCTTGTGGTGTGACCAAACCACATCAGCTTTCTCCTCTTTATGGTGGAGAGCAAAGGCTCTTGGGGGCCCACACGCTTTTTGATTTCTTCTTTCACATGGTTATTGGTCTTTTGTTCTTTGTATGATATTTTGAGGTGTCTTCTGTGGCACTTGCTCTCGAATGCTTGGATGCTCCTCTCTAACTCTGCTGTCAGAGTCCATGATTCACAGCCATATAGGAGGATAGATATCACGAGGGATTTGTAGAGGTGGTATTTGGTGCAGAAACTGATGTTGTTGCTTCTGATGATCCTCTCGAGTCTGACTAGAGCAGATGTTGCTGTTGCAATGCGAGCT
>CM060326.1:20049511-20069511 GCA_030674155.1 Stramonita haemastoma | reverse complement strand
CTCTTCTGAAACGCGGGACAGGTTTACATGCGGGAGATGACGCACTGCATGTATTTGCACACATGACCCCTTACCCAAAGGACACACATTGGTGAGTTTTAACCAAAAGATGCATTTACAATGGCTTTCTTTCACATGCAGAAGGTGGGTGTATCAAAAAAATAATTTTAAAGGGCTTTATTTTACACATGGATGTATTACAAGGGTTACGAGCAACCGCTTTATTTCACATGGAAGTGGGTTTATTACGGCGGTTTTAATCGGCTTCATTTCACATGCAGAGGGTGGGTTTATTATGACAGTTGTATTTTAGATGGCTTTACATTTGGAGGTGGTTTTATTATGACAGTTGTATTTTAGATGGCTTTACATGTGGAGGTGGGTTTATTATGACAGTTGTATTTTAGATGGCTTTACATTTGGAGGTGGTTTTATTATGACAGTTGTATTTTAGATGGCTTTACATGTGGAGGTGGTTTTATTAAGACAGTTTTATTTTAGATGGCTTTACATTTGGAGGTGGTTTTATTATGACAGTTATATTTTAGATGGCTTTACATGTGGAGGTGGGTTTATTACCACAGTTGTATTTTAGATGGCTTTACGAGTCCGGTCGAGGAAATTTTCTTCCTGGAGTTAACATCAGTGCTGACTCCACTCTCCCCAAAAGTCCTTCGGATGAGACTTTAAACCGAGGCCCCGTGTGCGTACGCACGCAGAACATCTTGCGCACACGTTAAATCCTGTTCCGCTTTTCGTAAGAGTAGGCCATCGTGTGCCGGTGGGAACAGATGACAATATTTACAAAACTGCATACACACGGGGACCGGATGAAAAAAAGCACATGATTGCTTATTCTGTTATCCTCGATATAAAAGAATAAATAAATAAATAAAATAAACATGTGGTGGGTTTATTACGACAGTGGAGGTGGGTTTATTATGATAGTTGTTTAGACCACTTTACACATGGAGCTGGGTTTATTATGATAGTTGTATTTTAAATGGCTTTACATGTGGAGGTGGGTTTATTATGATAGTTCTTTTTTAGATGGCTTATTTATTTATTGAATTTTATTCTTTTATATCGAGGATAATGGGATAGGCAGTCTTGTGCTTTTTCACATCCAATCCCCGAATGTGTGCTGCTTTTTAAATGTCATCTGTTCCCACCGGCACACGATGGCCTACTCTTATGAAAAGCGGAACAGGATTTAACGTGTGCGCAAGATGTTCTGCGCGAGTTCACACACGGGACCTCGGCTTATAGTCTCATCCTTAGGACTTTGGGGGAGAGTGGAGTCAGCACTGCCGTTAACTCCAGGACAAAAATCTCGAACGTGGCTTTACACATGGAGGTGGGTTTTATTGGACAGTTATATTTTAGACAACTTTACATGTGGAGCTGGGTTTATTTCGATAGTTTTATTCTATATGCAGAGGGTGGGTTTGTTGCATACTTGTGGAGGCAGGGTTTATTTCGTTTTTAAATGGCTTCATTCCACATACAGACGGTGGGTACATTACAATTGTACTTTACGTGGCTTTATGTGAAGATGTATTTATTGTAATAGTTGTATTTTGGATGGTTTTACACATGGTGGGTTTATCTCCACAGTTGTATATTTTAGATGGCTTTACATGTGGAGTTGGATTTATGGTGATCGTGTATTTTAGATGGCTTTACATGTGGTGGGTTTATTATGACAGTTGCATTACATTTTAGATGGCTTTACATGTGGACGTGGGTTTACAACAGGTGTATTACATTTTAGATGGCTTTACAAATGGAGGTAGATTTATTATGTTAGTTATATTTTAGATAGCTTTACATGTGGACGCGAGTTTATTATGATAGTTATATTTTAGATGGCTTTACACGTTGAGGTGGGTTTGTTATGACAGTTTTATATTTTAGATGGCTTTACATGTGGATGTGGGTTTATTATAATAGTTGTATTATATTTTAAATGGCTTGAAATGTGGTGGGTTTATCATGAGTCGTACATTTCAGATGGATTTACATGTGGGGGCAAGTTTATTACAAGTTGTATTTTAAATGGCTTCATTTCCAAATGAGTGAAGGTGGGTTTATAAATTAGTTTCATTTTAATGGGTTTATTTTACATGGGAAGGCGAGTTTATTGTGATAGTTATATTTTAGATGGCTTTTTTTCACATGCCAAGCTTGGTTTGTTACAAGTTTGTTTTTTTAAATAGGTTTATTTCCCATGCCAGGTGAGTTTATGACAGTTGCATTTCAGACGGCTTAACTTCATATGCAGAAGTGAGTTTGTTATGATGCTGCTGTTTTATATGGTTTTATTTCACGTTTAGAGGGGAGGTGGAAAGACGATCAGGGTTTGTTATGATGCTGCTATTTTATATGGTTTTATTTCACATGTTTAGAAGGAAGGTGGAAAGATGGTCAAGATGTTCACCTGCCTAACAAGTCAACAGTGAGGTCCTCATTTTGATTCCCAGCCTTGCCCCTCTTACCAGTTTGACAAAAAAAATAGTAAAAATGTCAAAGTCCTTCAGATGAGACTACAAACCAAAATGTCCTGTGTGAATGCACTCAGACCATCTTACACACATATTAAAAACTGTTCCACCTTTAGGAAGAGTAGGCTATTTCATGCAAGCAGGAATTGGATAAAATTCTTTAAAAAAAACAAACAAAAAAAACGACCAAGAAAAAACCCCAAACCACAAGTGCATTGAAGTCTTGTTTAGACACCATCCCTGCCACTACCTAAATGATCCTGAATACAAACAGTCGCATACGCAACAATTTCACCATTGGTGAACATCAGAGCTCTAGCCGAGGACCAGGGTAAACATTTTTTCAAATGAGGAGATGGGCCTATGTATTATGACAGTTGTACATGAGGAGATGGGCCTATGTATTATGACAGTTGTACATGAGGAGATGGGCCTATGTATTATGACAGTTGTACATGAGGAGATGGGCCTATGTATTATGACAGTTGTACATGAGGAGATGGGCCTATGTATTATGACAGTTGTACATGAGGAGATGGGCCTATGTATTATGACAGTTGTACATGTGGAGATGGGCTTATGTATTATGACAGTTGTACATGAAGAGATGGGCCTATGTATTATGACAGTTGCACATGAGGAGATGGGCCTATGTATTATGACAGTTGTACATGTGGAGATGGGCCTTTGTATTATGACAGTTACATTTTGGTCAGAGTGGTGAGTGTGGGGGTAGATTTCAGTAAGAAAGAAGAGAAGGGAAACAGCTGTGTTTTACAACCGTGCTGTTGTATTCATGAGGAAATTTTCATTCAGTCATGGCAAATCAGTGAATCAATGTGGAAACAATACACAAATCAAAGCACGCATGTAGGCACGCCCGCGCTTGTGCACACACACACACACACACTTAATCCGACAATTCCAGTTCGAATCCTACTCAAGGGGATTTTTCCCCTGGAGTTAACATCAGTGCAGTCTCCACTCTCCCATAAAGTTCTTCGGATAAGACTCTAAACCAAGGTCCCATCTGCGAATGCACGCAGAGCATCTTGCTCACACATCAAAACCTGTTCCCCTTTTTCAAAGAGTATGCCATTGTGTGCCGGTGGGAACAGAAGACAAAATTGACAAAACTGCATGCACACAAGGACTGGATGGAAAAAGCACATGAATGCTTATTCCATTACCCTGGCTATAAAAGAATAAATAAATTGATAAACAAAAAAAACCTCGCAAACACACACCAAAAAAAAATCCAGAAACACAGGCACACAGGAGCCCCCTCCCCTTCGACAGCAAATTTGGACACAAAACATTTTTCTGCCATTCTTGAAACAAGGGTTGGGGGGGGGGAGGAGGGGTATTATTATAATGGGGCTGCACTAAAGATGTCTTTATTCAAGCTGCTACAAAGGAGGGGGATGGGCAATGGCTGCTCATTTTGGGATCTTCGTTTCACAAGCAGAAAGACTTATATTCTCTATCATGATGCAGTATTTCAGGTGACTTTTTGTCAAACTAAACTTATCTTTTTTGTCAAAGTAAACTTATCTTCATTGCACAAGCAGAAACGTGTGTGTGTGTGTGCGCGTGTGTGTGTGCGCGTGTGTGTGTGTGCGCATGCGTGTGTTGCTACATTCAAATTTGCTAAATTGTTATTGATTGCTTGTGTGTTGTACAGGTAGAATGCAAACGCTTTGATTTGTTGGTTTTTTTACAAGATACAGCGCTATATAAATTCCATGTATTATTATCATTATTATTATTTGTTCTCCTGTCTGACCATTAGACTCTTAAAAGTTGCCTGTATATCCACATTTTGGATGTGTTTAGTTTATCTGCATTTATTTTGTCTCTTTTCCATTTTCATAGTGTCCAGGCTTCTAACTCGTGCAGCAATACAGGCCAGATCCGTGCTTTCCCCTTAGAAATTTTGAGTTATTTACCTATGTCTCTGTTTTTCAAAATGTTTACCTTAGATTTTTTCCCCTTAGATGGCTTGATGAAAAAAGGCAAATCAATGCTTATTCAATGTACCATCTGGAAATAAACATTTGACTTTGACTTAATTTGACTTTGACTCCCTCCCACCCCACAGTGATGACAACATAGGGTTCTGTTGAGCCCCCTTCCTTCCTTCCCCTCTGGGTGTGATGCTGTCTTGTTGCTGCTGCTGCTGCTGCTTCTGTCATTGTGGTCACCATCTGCACACAGTGTCATCATGTGAACACATCAGTTACCACATCACACAGTGTCATCATGTGTACACATCAGTTACCACATAACACAGTGTCATCATGTGTACACATCAGTTACCACATAACACAGTGTCATCATGTGTACACATCAGTCACCACATCATACAGTGTCATCATGTGAACACATCAGTCACCATATCACACTGTATTTTCATTTGTACACATCAATCACCACATCACAGTTATCATTTGTACACATCAGTTACCACAAAATACAGTATCATCATGTGTACACATCAGTTACCATATCACACAATATCATCATTTGTACACATCAGTTAATGGACGGGCTTAAAGCTCAACAAAATGTTGAGAAAGGCAGAACAAAGAGAGGAATGGAGGGAACTGGTCAAGTCTTCAGGGGTGCCCCCATGGTCACCAGACTAAAGGATATTTATTTATTAATTTTATTCTTTTATATCAAGGTTTTATTTATTTTATTTAATTTATTTTATTCTTTTATATCAATGATAATAGAATAAGCACTCATGTGCTTTTTTTCATCCAGTCCCCATGTGTATGCAGTTGTATAAATAATTATCTGTTCCCACCGGCAGACAATGGCCTACTCTTACGAAAAGCGGAACAGGATTTAATATGTGTGCAAGATGTTCTACGTGCATTCGCACACAGGGCTTCGGTTTACAGTCTCATCTGAAAGACATTTTGGGGAGAGTGGAGCCAGCACTGATGTTAACTCCAGGAGAAAAATCACCTTGACCAGGAATCGAACTCGGGTAGTCAAATTGCCAGCATAATGTTTTGACCATTAGGCTATCCCATCCCCAATATAGAGGATAATGGAATAAGCACTTGTGTTCATTTTTACATCCAGTCCCCGTGTGTATGAAGAAAGAGATCGATAGATAGATTATAGGGCCTACTGGTATTGGTTTGGCTGTTTCAAGTAAAAAACATTTTAAGTTTAAAATTCTTTCATAAAATACATGTATGAAGTTCCCAACTGTCTCTTGATAAAGTTGGATGCCACATCTACTGATTCAGTCAGCAAAAGAATGCCACCCTCCAGACAAAATGTCCACACATGGAAACCAAAAGTACAAGTATCACTTGTCTGATCAGGTCTTTTTTCTAAGTACAAAATCAGCTTGTAATTTTGTTTGGAGGAAAGCATTCGGCACCGGTTACTTCCCTTAGACGCTTTGTTGTCTGCTATTCCGTGTCTGTTTCATCCACGCACTCGCATTTTTTAACTTTTATCTCTTTACTTTTTAGCAAAAAAATGTATCCTTAGTTTATTGTGATTGTTAAAGAGAACACTTCTGATCCACAAGTCTTGATTTTCAAGGGTTTTCATGGGGGTGTTTGTCACAGGTTGGCATTCTGGTCATTTTCAACAGCAGTTTTGAAGCTAATATTTCTTTAAAAAATAGTTTTTAAATTCAAAAATGGCCAATACAGATTTCTGTTCAAAATAGAAGGAAAATCACCCATATATAATGCAATTCAATACAATGCAGCAGGTGGGATAGCCTAGTGGTTAAAGGGTTGACCTTGCTATCTGATGGCACAGGTTTAAACTGTCAATAACAAAGGGATTATTCCCCTGAGTTAACATCAGTAACAACTCCACTCCCCAAACACTCCTTCCAATGATGCCATAAACTTAATTATTTCTTTATTTCTTTTATATCGACGATAATGGAATAAGCACTCATGTGCTTTTTTACATCCAGTTCCCGTGTGTATGCAGTTTTGTCAATCTTATCTGTTCCCATCGGCACACCATGGCCTATTCTTACAAAAAGCGGAAAGGATTTAACGTGTGCGCAAGATGTTCTGTGTGCGTTTGTACATGGGGCCTCAGTTTAAAGTCTCATCCGAAGGACTTCTGGAGAAAGTGGAGTCTGCACTGATGTCAACTCCAGGGGAAAATATCCCCTCGAACGGGAATCAAACCTGGGTCGTCAAATTACAAGCGCAATGTTCTGACTACTAGGCTATCCCGTCCCCACATAAGACGTAAGCCTATGTGTGTGTCAACTTTTCTTTCTTTTTTAACATTCACTGACTTACTTGAAGGCAAAACACAACAACATTGAGATATCCAAGGACAAATACCTTTGTCAATCCTAACAGTACTTGAAATAAACTTTACTTTGATATGTTCTTCCTCTTCATCCAATACTCAGATAACAGAAATGAAAAAAAAAAAAAAAAGTGGGGGTGTAATTCTCTCCCCCAACCCTCCTCAGGTTTAAAAGGGGGACATTTTGCTGCATATTTGTGGCGCTCCACCACGAAATGAGTCACTTAGCACATTACCCAATTTTGCTTTAGGAGCCATTAAAGGCAGGTAGGGGTCAAGATGTCAATGTTGAGATTTTGATCGATTATTAAACTATATCTATTATTCTACCTTGTAATAAAATATCAAGGCATAATATCTATTCCTTTTGCTTTTAAATGTGTTTTGAAAATACCCAAGCCCTCATTCTGACAACCTGTTACGAAAATAAACTTGCCCGTTTCTCATTTTGTCACATCCTGCAGTGTATCATTTCAATTTGAAATAACTCTGCACAGAGCTGTCCGATTTTCAATTGGTTTTTTGTATTAAGTAGCCTTTTTATTGCAAATTATTAACTTGTCAATAACTAAAAATGACCTATTGTGCAATGCGACTCCTTATGTGGTCGAGCATCCCATTTACCTTTGTTATGGTGGCATGAAATATGTGTGCAATCATACACCCCTTTCAGTAATCCTTTATTTTTTCACATGGCTCACTTAAAGTACTGGCTGTCAGTAATAACTTGTACGCATCTTGACACTAATATAATCATCTAGTTAGACAGGACACCCACTGCTTCTATAGATACCCACCAACCTACTTCCTTTCTTACACACACACACACACACACACACACACACACACACAACACACACACACACACACACACACACACACACACACACACACACAAACACATGCAGTACCTGTTTAACAGGACATATACATCTCCAGTGTCTCCTCTGTTTTGGTACACCAACCCTGAAAACAAATAAAACAAGCCTAAATTCTGTACAGACATTACCAAATACATTTTATTTTATTTTATTTTATACCACTTTATATCACAGCAGATCTCTCTGCGTGAAATTCGGGCTGCTCTCCCCAGGGTGAGCACGTCGCCACAAGTGCAGCGCCTACCCATTATTTTTATTTTCCCTCAGGATGGTGTCTAAACACGACACCTGTGTGCATGCTGGTTTTTTTTGTTGTTTTTGTATTTTGTTCTGCGTGTGTTTGCACACAGGGCTTCGGTTTATAGTCTCATCCCAATGACTGACTTAGCCATTCAGTTTGATTTTTCGCCAAACTGGGAAGAAAGGGCAAGGCTGGGTACGAACCCAGAACCTCATGGTTTACTTGTTGGCAGGCGAATGTCTTAACCATCCTGCCACCTTCCTTCATATTTTTTAATGTAAATTTGTAAAAACCTCTTTGCCCAATATCCCTGATTATTCATTAGAAAATGTTTTCAGTGATTTTTCATTAATGTTCAGAATTTGTGAATGTTTGCTTCAAAGTCCAGTTGTCCACTTACTTTAGATTGGATGTTAAAAAAATGACTGATGAATCCAATCAGCCATGTTTAGATTAAATGTATTGGTACTCTCTGCTCCCCCTAAAAATCTTTCAGGTATGATTTATTGTGACTGGAAAATTTTACACTTAGCTTGCTATATATGTATGTGGAAGGGGGGAGAGGAGGAGAAAGCCGTTTCTTTTTTTAATGTTCATGAAAGGGTATAAGTGATGTATGTAAACATGTGTATAATTTGCAAATTTAAATACAATGGAAAAGGAGAAAACCAAATGGCTGACCTGGTGGCTAGATTGGTGACTTTCTTCATGCATTTTTTCTTACCCACTTCACTAGGTTTCAGCATGAACTTTTTTAAATTTTAATCCAATATTATCATTAATGAGATTATTACATTTATATTGTTTTGGTTAGTGGTTAAGGTCTTTTTTATTTTGTTTTTTGTTTGTTACTGTTGATATGTGTAGGGGTTTTCATTAATTAGTATAATGATTTTTCATTATGGTAATTCTGTTTGCTATTTGTGTTTTTCTCCCTTCCTCTTTGACACTCCTCCCCATCCATTACAACCCTTTTTTTTTATAGTGTTGTTGTCTTTTTCTCTCAGTGGTGATGGTATTATTATATTGTATTATTATTGTGTTTGTTGGGTTTTTTTGTTTTACTGTTGCTGTTTTTTTTGTTTTTACTTTTGATATTTTCCCTCCTTTTTTAAAGTATGAACTGAGGTATGAAGAAATTGTAGCCTGATAATTTGTTTGACTTTGGGGGCTTTTTTTTTAAATGGTATTTGTGATATTGTATTTGATAAAGTTTTGGTTTGACATTTTATGAAGTTTTAAACTCAAAATGTGTGTACGCGCATACATGCTCGTGTGGGCGAGTGCCCACACACGCGTATGGGTATGTGTGTGTGTTTGTGTGTATCAGAGACTTTTGAGTGCATTTTTTTGTTTGCTTTTTTGTGCATTTTGTTTTGTTTTGGTATTGGGGGGGGGGGGGGGGGGGGGGGTGGGGGGGGGGGGGGGTGGGGGGGGGGGGGGGGGGGGGGGGGGGGGGGGGGGGGGGCTTGTTTTTATCTATATATGTTATATTTTAAGGCTGTTAAAATCATCTTAGTAAATAATTTTGGTGATTTTTTTTCCTTAGATATGTGTCTTGATGAAAAAAAGCAACAACAAAAAATGCTTATCCAATGTACCATCTGGGAATAAAAATTTGACTTTGACTTTGACACACACACACACAGAGTACCTGTTTAACAGGACATATACATCTCCAGTGTCTCCTCTGTCTTGGTACACCAACCCTGCAAACAAAACAAAAAAACTGAGGGTAAATTCTATACAGATATTAAAAAATACATGCATGCTCCCCCCCCTCCACCTAATATTTGATATAATTTTGCTAGAAACATTTTTGCAAAGCACTGTTTTTTTGTTATTGATATCAGGTTCTCCATTGATTTGCTTTTGTTGATGCCAGATTCAGATTGACGATTCAATTATTTTCTTCTTTTTTTCTTTTACAGATTCTCTCTCTCTCTCCTCTCTCTCTCTCTCTCTCTCTCTCTCTCTCTCCCCTTCCCTCCCTCCCTCCCTCCTTCCTGTCAGCTGTTAAAAGTTGGCTTCAGCTTTAAACTCCTGCCCACCATTGCATGCAGGCAGATACATTTTCTCACACAGCAAAAAACACTCCTTTTATTTGTTGCTACTTCAATCACTGATCTAGCCTATGAGCTCTGCTTTTGTCAATTACACAGGCAGAATTTATTGCACAGCTTTTTGCTTGCTTTGGTGTTTTTAACTCCACGGATTAAAAAACATCCGGTTGATGAATGACTCCCAAACTTACTACATGCGCCAAATTAATAATTACTTCCCTTGGACACTCTTGTCGTCTGCTATTCCATGTACACACACACACACACACACACACACACACACACACACACACACACACACACAACAACACACACACACAGTCGCACACATTGAACTTTTATCTCCTTTTTTTTTTTCAAACAAAAATGTATCCTTGGTTTATTGTCTTCGTTTACACTATTTTTAATCAACAAGCATTGATATTCCTGGTTTTTCAAGGGGTACTAATTTGTCACGGGTCATTCTGGTCATTTTCAACAGGATTTTAAAGCCTTGAATCTAATATTTCTTATAAAAATAACTTTTTAATCCAAAAATAACCAATGCAGAATTCTGTTTAAAATGAAACATCACCCATGAGAAACATGTAGCATGTGACATACAGAAACACAACACACACACACACAAACATGGAGTACCCTCCTCCCCACCCCCTTCCCTTTAATATACAGAACATCAGAACATCTTGCGCACACGTTAGGGGATTTTAACATTAAATCCTGTTCCGCTTTTTGGAAGAGTAGACCATTGTATGCTGGTGGGAACGGACGACAAAAATTTACAAAAATGCATACACATAGGGACTGGATGTAACAAAGCACATGAGTACTTATTCCATTGTCCTCAATATTAAATTTTAGATAATAAATGAATAAATAGCCTCCCCACTTTCTGGAAATACTGTACAAGAAATTTATCACTCCTTTTGTTTCTGCCTTTTCCCCTACCTCACTATCATGCTTACTTTTTGCCTACCCAGCCCATTCTCCTGTCTTTTTTTCCAAGACAACCTGAAAGTTTTTAAAAATCAATTTCTTAATGAGCTGCCCTGAAGTCAGACTGTGTGGGCTGAGGCCAGCAGGCAGACCTGCAGAGCTACAAGCACAGGTGAAAACCTGGCACGAAGAATTCTACCCAATACAATATATGGCCAATTACATTAAAGACAGGATGGGACTGGATAGCCTAGTGGTCAGAACATTGCGCTGGCAATTTGACGACCTGGGTTTGACTCCAGTTCGAGGGGATTTTTTCTCCTGGAGCTAACATCAATGCTGACTCCGCTCTCCCCAAAAGTCTTTCGGATGAGACTATAAACTGAGGCCTCATGTGCAAATGCATGCAGAACTTCTTGCGCACATGTTAAATCCTGTTCCGCTTTTTGTAAGAGTAGGCCACTGTGTGCCAGTGGGAACAGATATTTACAAAACTGCATATACACAGGAACTGGATGTAAAAAAACACAAGTGCTTATTCCATTATCCTTGATATAAAAGAATAAATTAACTAATTAATTAATAAACATTTTGTATGAAATATTTGAATTTTTTTTAGATTATTCATGTTGCTTTGAAATTTCCTGTGGGTAGGCTATTGTAAACGATTCTCATATACGGTGGGTGGGTGGGTGGGTGAGTGAGTGAGTGAGTGAGTGAGTGAGTGAGTGAGTGAGTGAGTGAGTGAGAGTGAGAGTGTGTGTGTGTGTGTGTGTGTGTGTGTGTGTGTGTGTGTGTGTGTGTGTGTGTGTGTGTGTGTGTGTTGGATGGTGGTTGTGAAAAAACGTTTAAAAAAAAAATCATTAATCTCTCTCTGAAGTGCATGTGTACACAGGCTGCCTGTGCACACACTTAACATTATAACACACACACACACACACACACACACACACACACACACACACACACACACACACACACACACTACTTACATAATTATGCCAGAGTCCCAACGGCCGTCATCCAAAGTCCTCGGCAATCTCCACATACCACACTGAAACACACCGAATGAAACATGTACAAACACAACACACTGAATGAAACGTGTATAAACACAACACACTGCATAAAACATGTATAAACACAACACACCGAACGAAACATGTATAAGCACAACACACCGAACGAAACATGTATAAGCACAACACACCGAATGAAACATGTATAAGCACAACACACCGAATGAAACGTGTATAAACACAACACACTGAATAAAACATGTATAAACTCATCAAATAAACATGTACAAACACAATACACAGTATGAAACGTGTATAAATACAACACTCGAATGGAACATGTATAAACACAACACACCGAATGAAACATGTATAAGCACTACACACCAAATAAATATGTATAAACACAACACACCGAACGAAACATGTATATGTGTAAACACAACACACCAAATAAACATGAATAAACACAACACACTGAATGGAACATGTATAAACACAACACACACCAATAAAAACAACACACCCAATAAAAACAACACACCAAATAAACATGTATAAACACAACACACCAAATAAAAACAACACACCAAATAAACACATATAAATAGAACACGCCAAATAAACACAACACATCAAATAAACATGTATAAACACAACACGCCAAATATGGAGACGAGATCGCCTAGTGGTCAGAGTGATGCATTCGTGGTTTGCTGACCCAGGTTCCAATCTCATTCAAGAGGATTTTTCCTCTGGAGTTCACATCAGTGCCAACTCCAGTCTCCCCAGAAGTTTTTTGGATGAGACTATAAACCGAGGTCTCATGTGCAAACGCACACAGAGCATCTTGAGCACACATTAAACCCTGTACCACTTTTTGAAAGAGTAGGCCAAGGGTGTTGTCCCTGGCAAAAATTCTGTAGAAAAAAGCCACCCTGAGAGGAAAACAAATGCGATAAAAAATGGGTCGGCGCTGCACTTGTGGCGACATGCTCTCCACAGGGAAAGCAGCCCGAATTTCACGCAGAGAAATCTGCTGTGACATAAAGTGGTATAAAAATAAAAACAAAACCTACACTACAGTACAGTGGTAATGGCTGGCAACAGAACAGAAGAGAACAGAGGGCTGGCTGTAAATGGTCAACAAGGCTTCAGAGGCAAGTCTGTCTGTCTGTCTGTGCACAAGGCAACCTCTGGCCTGGGACTGTCAATATAATATAAAAAAAAAGACAAAAAAAGAAAACTTTAAAACAAACAAAAAACAAAAAAAGCCCAACTACAAAAACAGAAACAAGTGTTCCTATGATGCTTCGGTTCACATCACCCTGTTTGGTCTCCATAGTATCTGTAACAAAAGACCACACAATTCATGTCAAAGTCAGATCTCAAAACACATATCATAAACAAAAGACCACACAATTCATATTAAAGTCAAATATGGACACACACACACACACACACACACACACACACACACACACACACACACACACACACACGTATATATGTATCATCAGTTTTATCATAACCCCTCACACTTTTCGCTCCTGAACTCTGTGTGCTGCTCAACATCTCACCTATTCATTTTATTTATCTATTTTATTTATCTATTTTACTTATTATTTTATTTAAAGGATAATGGAATAAGCACTCGCGTACTTTTTTACATCCAGCCCCCGTGTGTACGCAGTTTTGTAAATCTTGTCATCGGCTCCAACTGGCACACCATGGCCTACTCTTATGAAAAGCAGAAAAGGATTTAACATGTGCGCAAGATGTTCTGCATGCGTTTGCACATGGGTCCTTAGTTTATAGTCTCATCCATTGGATTCTTGGGAGAGTTGAGTCAGCACTGATGTTAACTCCACAGGGAAAATCCCCTCAAACGGCAATCGAACCCAGGTCGTCAAATTGTATTTGAGCGCAATGTTCTGACCACGTGGCTATCCCGTCTCCTAGTCAAGTAGTCACCTATCGGCAGCAGCATCACTCTTGATAGAAGCCACTGAAGCACGCTCCATCAGCTGTCCCCATCCCCTTCTGTCTTCCATCCTTCAGTAGATCTTATTTATTTATTTATTTACTTATTCATTTATACCGCTTTATGTCACAGCAGATTTCTCTGCATGAAATTCAGGCTGCTCTCCCTGGGGAGAGCGCGTGGCCACAAGTACAGTGCCTACCCGACTCCACTCCTTACTGGTAATAACATAAATAAGGGAATAAATAAATGCATCCTTACAGTATCAAGAAGTAGTCACTCTAGATTATAGTTATTTTTGTTTCTCTTCGGATTTTCAATCATAGCCCTATTGCACCAAGGTAAGAACACTATGGATTTTTCTCACTTTGTATTTTTTCTTTGTTTTGTATAAAATGCTCTTACTGCATTAAAAAAAACCATGTGCTGTACCTTTTCTCTTTTTATCATTTTCTTTTGTTTTGACCTTTTTTTTCCCAAATATTTGTATTGTATCAACAACAAAAAAGGCAGCATGGATTTTGTTCCCTGATATTCCTTGTTTTTGTTTAGACTTTTAATATCCTTATTGTATCAAGTGTTTGGACATTAAGGCTTTTGATTTTTTGTTGTTTGTTTTGCTTTAATACCCATATTGGATAAAGAAGCAGACACAGTGGATTTTTCTGCATTTGGTTTTTTGTTTGTTTAGTTTTTGATACCCCCATTGCATAAAGAAGTAGACACTACAGATTTTTTTCTTTTTTTCAGTGTGTGTGTGTGTGTGTGTGTGTGTGTGTGTGTGTGTGTGTGTGTGTGTGTGTGTGTGTGAATGTGTGAGTGTGAATGTGTGTGTGTGTGTGTGTGTGCATGTGAATGTGTGTGTGTGTGTGTGTGTGTGTGTGTGTGTGTGTGTGTGTGTGTGTGTGTGTGTGTGTGTGTGTGTGTGTGTGTGTGTGTGTGAGTGTGTGAATGTGTGTATGTGTGTGTGTGTGTGTGTGTGCATGGTTTCTATTGGTTATGTTTTTAATACCCCTATTGCATCAGGAAATGGATGCTATCAACTTTTTATTTCTTTCCTTTTTTTTTCTTATTTTCAGTCTTGATATTTCCATTGCATCAAGAAATGCACTCGATGAGGGCTTTTTCTCAACAAATGAAATCTAAAAATGTTCTCTTTCTTTCTCTGCTTTCTCTTTTTCATTTTTTCCCCATCTTCCATAAACAGACGTTTAGTATGTATACTCTTCCCTTTTTTTCCTTTTAAATTTCTTTCTTTTTCTATTTTTTGTTTTCTTCATTTCATAAAAAATGTGTACAACCCACCCCTCTTTCTGGACAGAATCTGGACACCATGCCTAAAAAACAAGAAAAATTATCAGAAAAGCTGAGCACAGAACCTGACAACTCCCAAAAAAGTCCTTCAGATAAGACTTTAAATCATGGTCCGTGTGAGAACATACACAGAACATCTTGCACACGCGTTAAAGCCTGTTCCGCTTTTTGCATTGTGTGCCGGTGGTGGGAACAGATGACAAAACTGACAAAACTGCACACATGGAGACTGGATGTAAAAAAAAAAAAAAAAGCACAGAAGTGCTTATTCCTTTATCCTCCAAATAAAAGAAAAAAAAAAGAATAAAAATAAAACATTCTAGCCACAGATCTGAGAAGTACTGGACACTATGCAAGAGCTCTTGCTGTTGATGACAGTGAGAAAATAGTCACACCATGAAAATGAACATAGTAAAATGCTATCATGACTCATCAGGTTACATGGCTGTGAATCCTGTCCCACACAAAGAAAAGACGAGGACAACAGAATCCAAGCAGCTCGGGTTCTTTCTTCAGAGACTGCTCAGGGTCAGTGTGACAGACGAAACAAACAACAACAGACAAAACGAACCACTGACATGCTAGGCAGAACAAAGTAACTGAACATCCATAGAGTGAGACACTGACATGCTAGGCAGAACAGAGTAACTGAACATCCATAGAGTGAGACACTGAGGCAGAACAGAGTAACTGAACATCCATAGAGTGAGACACTGACATGCTAGGCAGAACAGAGTAACTGAACATCCATAGAGTGAGACACTGACATGCTAGGCAGAACAAAGTAACTGAACATCCATAGAGTGAGACACTGACATGCTAGGCAGAACAGAGTAACTGAACATCCATAGAGTGAGACACTGACATGCTAGGCAGAACAAAGTAACTGAACATCCATAGAGTGAGACACTGACATGCTAGGCAGAACAGAGTAACTGAACATCCATAGAGTGAGACACTGAGGCAGAACAAAGTAACTGAACATCCATAGAGTGAGACACTGACATGCTAGGCAGAACAGAGTAACTGAACATCCATAGAGTGAGACACTGACATGCTAGGCAGAACAGAGTAACTGACTATCCATAGAGTGAGACACTGAGGCAGAACAGAGTAACTGAACATCCATAGAGTGAGACACTGAGGCAGAACAGAGTAACTGAACATCCATAGAGTGAGACACTGACATGCTAGGCAGAACAGAGAAACTGAACATCCATAGAGTGAGACACTGACATGCTAGGCAGAACAGAGTAACACACACATTCTCTCTCTCTCTCTCTCTCTCTCTCTCCTCTCTCTCTCTCTCTCTCTCTCTCTCTCTCTCTCTTGCTTCTTGCAATTTTATTATTGTCTTCATGTTATTTGTTCCTTTTTATTTAGTGAGAAGTTGTTTTTCATATTATATTATCCCTGATAAGGGCAGGGAATGGATGTAAAAAAAAACCATGTGAGTACTTATTCATTATCTTCAAAATAAAAGAATTTGCTCTCTCTCTCTCTCTCTCTCTCTCTCTCTCTCTCTCTCTCTCTCTCTCTATATATATATATATATATATATATATATGTGTGAGTGCATTTTTGTTTGTTTTTTGTTGAGTTTTTTGGGTTTAGTTTTGTTGCTGTTTGTTTTTGCTTGTTTTTATCTATAGGTATATTTCATATTTCAAGGCTGTTGAAATCATATTAAATAACTTTGGTGATTTTTTTCCTTACATAGATGGATTGATGAAAAAAAGCAAATCAATGCTTATTCAATGTAACCATCTAGAAATAAAAATGACTTTGACTTAACGAATCTGTTTGCTTTTTGGTTTTTTCTTGCAAAATCTTACTATTGAAAATGTGTTAACATAGTAGTCAATGTGTAATAGTGCAATATTTTCTGCACGATTGGACTGTAGTATAAACCCACGATCAAGGGCAGACAATGTGTGTGCACATTCAGGGAAAAGATAGTGGCACTGTACTGTGGCAATAATGTAATGCTCTCCCTTGGGATAAGAGTGATTTTCAAAACAGAAAAATCTATGGTACTCAGGTATAATACAACAGCTTGGTACTCTGACAACCATAATGATAGTGATGATGATAGATGATGATGATGATGATGATGATGATGATGATGATGATGGTGGTGGTGGTGGTGGTGGTGGTGGTGGTGATGTCGATGATGATGTCGACGACGACGACGACGATGATGATGATGATGATGATGATGATGATGATGATGATGATGATGGTGGTGGTGGTGGTGGTGGTGGGGGTGTATCATAATGATAGTGATAATCTTATGATGATGGTGGTGATGGTGGTGGTGGTGGTATTATCATAATGATAGTGATAATCAATCTGATGATGATGATGATGATGATGATGATGATGATGATGATGATGATGATGATGATGGTGGTGGTGGTATTATCATAATGATAGTGATAATCAATATGATGATGATGATGATGATGGTGATGATGGTGATGATGGTAGTGGTGGTGGTGGTGGTATTATCATAATGATAGTGATAATCAATATGATGACGATGATGATGATGGTGGTGGTGGTGATTGAGGTGGTGGTGGTGGTGGTGGTATTATCCTGATCATTGTTGTTGTTGCTGTTGTTGTATTAACATGCATTAACTATCATTATCATGATGATTATTACCATTTGTACCAGATGTATTGATAGTATTACCAACATTCTTCTTATAACTATCATTATCATTATTATTACTATTATCATCATCATCATTAACGCCATGCCAGCCTGTTGCCACACACAAATGCTGAAAACTAGGAACCTTTTTCTTTATGTGTTTTTTATCATTTTTCTTCAGGGCATTTAACCCAACCCTTAACTAAGTGTTATATATATATATATATATATATATATATATATATATATATATAATATATATATATATATATATATATACAGGTACCATTAAAGAAAGAAAAAACAACAATATTCTGTGTTCTTACATAAATCAAATACAAAACTTTTTTTTTGAAGGATAAAATCTCTCCACTTACATAAATACAAAACATTTTTTAAAGGGTATAAAATCTACTCCATACGGTTAACAAACAATACACCAAAACTTGTAACAAAAACCAACCAACCAACCAACCTCCTACATCAAGTATCAGAAGCACAATAACCAAGTATTGCACAGTATCTTACAAGCCGAACATGATGCCAAAATAATACCAAAATCACAACCATGAGGATAATAACATAATATCCCACAGCAGTTCTCAACTTAAACCGACATCATTACGACTGATACAACAGCACAGTGTTCCAGACCTGTGGAGACTAGACACTTATTATGGCAAGGATGCCATCTCACATGCACATGGAAGGCAGGCACAAAACACATTTCATGCAAATGTTTTCAATAAATGCATCTTTTTTTTTCTTCTGTGAAAGGTGGTGGGTTTTTCCCCTGATTTTTTTTTTCTTTTTTCTCTCATTTTCCTCTTCTTTTTTTTCTTCCCCTCTCTCTTTATATAATTTTTTCTCTTTTTTTTTCTTTTCTTCTTTTTTTTTTTTTGGGGGGGGGCACAATGAATTTCACACACATACATCATTCTCTTTCTTTCCTCTTTAAGTAACTAATGTACAATCATGCAGAGAAAAGAAAATACACGAAAAAAAAAAAAAGGCAATGTGAGCATTTCACCTCATCAATGTAAACAGCACAACAACAACAAAAAGTGAGAACTACTCGGATAAAAGTGTATCATTCAAGTATTTAAAACTTTACCATGAATGGAAAAACTGTACGAGGAGGAATAACATCACATCTCCTCACTCCACCCCCTATCTCCCCCCCCCCCCAAAAAAAAAAAAAACATACAAGAAAAACATCTGAGGAAACATTCAATCCCATCTCCTATCACACCACGCCCCCACCCCCATACCAACACACACACACACACACACACACACACACACACACACACACACACACACACACACAAGCATAAAGCACATCTCTCCCCTCATTATCCCCTACCCTCAAATGAACATGCACACACCCATTTTTCTTCAATCTAAGATATCGACCAGGATCTTTCATTTCATACATTTCCTATATACTCCTTTCTCTCTTCTGTCTCTTAAATAAATCCACACACACTCACAAAACAGAAAACAAAAATAACAACAAAAAAACCCACAAATATTGTTCTTTTTCACTTTTCATCAAACTATGATGTAAAACATTAATACAGCACAAAGAACAAAAGCAAACATCACATACTTAAAAACAACAACAAAACTTCATATTTCTGTCCATCATTTCTAAAGCTTCTCATCATTACTCTTTGACTAAGGTGTCTCATACATCAATATGTTCACATTTCCATGAATATCAAAACATTTTCAGTTCAACACAATCCGTATTACAACACACATCACAAAAACAAAATACAATGAAAAAAATATGTGCAAAAAAAGGAAACACTCACTCTTCCCCCTCTCTCTCTGACTATATAAAACATGATTGGCAACTTCCAAAAAAATTATGTAAGCCAACTGCACTTGCCTGCAAAAACTGCCTAAAGTTTTCAGTAAACTTTCATGACTTGACCACTTTTGGTCATTGGTACCAGTTTGACTTGCATGATTTTTCCAGGTGGCCCATATTACTGATAACACACACACACACACACACACAAATGAGGAGGAATTACGTCACATCTCCCCCCCCCCCCCCCCCCCCCCCCCCGAAAAATTA
>CM060326.1:20037668-20049411 GCA_030674155.1 Stramonita haemastoma | reverse complement strand
TGTTTTTTTTTTTACATCACCTTTAAACCCATTTTTTTTTTTATTACAACCTCTTAACCATTTTGTTGATAGTACATCAGCCTTATTATATACAGTCTTAATCACTATCTTAAAAAGGGGACTCATGAAGTGCAGTGCAGTTTAGTCAATCTCTCGGCTCAGTCACTAACCAAACTGAGTAGAAGATTGTTGTCATCAGGACTACAGCATGAATGGCAATTTTTTTTTTTTTAAACCTAACAGTTAGCTACAAATAAACCAGTTAATGCATACATGTAAAGATCAGCCACTTTGTTCTGGACTTCCTCAAAAGATTATGAAAGGTTGGTGTCTTTTTCAATCTGATGCAACAGGGGTGAAAAAAACAAACAAAAATCCACTTGCGAAAACCTGTCCAACAACAAAGTTCATCAGGATAATATCCTTCCTGAAATTGGAAAATGCCTATAGATGTTTTGATCCTTTAAACATTAAAATGCTGCTTTTGTATTGGCCCTGCTTAGAAGTCATAGATGATTGAATTTATGAAATGCCACTTAACATTTTAGAAGCACCTGTATTTCAGATTTTAGGCCTGCATATACCCTGTGTCAAAGATGATAAGAACTGTCTTAATTTATTTTCAAATATTATGTCAGAATTTTATATCACTGGTGATCATGATGGTTGCATTTTGCCAACATAACTCTGCTGATGAGTGATATCAAGTACCCGTTCAGTACAACAGTTGGCATAAACAAAACATAAATGTTTAAACCAAGTACTATCTATCTATCTATCTATCTATCTATCTATCTATCTATCTATCTATCTATCTTGTAGTCTGGCAACCGTGGGGGGCACCCCTGAAGACTTAACAACCAGTTTCCTCCATTCTTCTCTCTGTTCTGCCTTTCTGAGGGTTTTTCTAGTTCTAGGCCTATCCACTCGCTGATGTTGTCCTCCCATCTCATCCTTGGTCTGCCTCTTTTTCTTCTTCCTTGGACAGTGCCTTGCAGTATTGTTTTTGCAAATCCTTTTGATCTTGTTACATGCCCATACCATTGAAGTTTACGCTTCTTTACGATTGATGAAAGATTTTCCTAGGAACCAATGGTTTGCTGGATTCTGTTATGCACATGATCTTCATTGCTTATGTGGTCTCTGCAGGAGATGCCAAGGAGTCTCCAGAAACCTGCCACCTGTACTCTTCTCTCCAAGTCAGCAGTCACAGTCCTTGATGCACAAGCATACAGGAATATGGATATGATAGGGGACTGCATTAGTCTAATCATGAAGTTGAGTGAGATTTTTTATCTTTCCAGATGGTATTCAGATATGACAGTGCTATTGTTGTCTGTGCAATCCTGCATACTACTTCTGGCTTGGACCCCTGGTCTGATACAACAGCTCCCAAGTACTAAAAGATTTGAACTGTTTCCAGCTTCTGGTAATTGACCCTGATATCAGTGCTGATGCCCTTGGCATTATTGGTCATCAGTTTGGTCTTCTCTGCACTGATTTCCATGCCGTATGTTTTGGAGGCCTTATTCAGGTGTTCTATTAGGCTGGCAAGCTCTTGTTCTGATCCTGCTAGTCCGTCAATATCATCTGCAAAGTGGAGGTTTGTGATCCTTCTACCACCAATGCTGACTGATCCTTTATGGTGTTCCAGTGCATCACCCATGATTCTCTCAAGGAAGATGCTGTAAAGAGTGGGTGAGAGTAGACAGCCCTGCTTTACTCCAACTGTTGTTCAAAACCACTCTCCAATGTTGCTGTTGTAGGACACTGCACTGGTGGCCTTATTGTACCCCATGTGCAAACGCACGCAGAACGTCTTGCGCACACGTTAATCCTGTTCCGCTTTTCATAAGAGTATGCCATTGTGTGCCGGTGGGAACAGATGACAATATTTACATACTGCATACACACGGGGACTGGATGAAAAAAAGCACATGAGTGCTTATTCCCTTATCCTTGATATAAAATAATAAGTAAATAAATAAATAAATAAATAAACAGATTGTACAGCTCTTTGATGAGTTCTCAAACACTCTCAATACAGCTGATTATTTAGCATTCCCATCTCACTAATAGTTCAAACATTATTTAGCATTTCCCTTCTAATAGTTCAAGCATTATTTAGCCTTTCCCCTCTCACTAATAGTTCAAGCATTATTTAGCGTTTCCCCTCTCACAAATAGTTCAAGCATTATTTAGCCTTTCCCCTCTAATAGTTCAAACACAGGGGGAGTATCATCTGCTACCTAACCCTCTCTCTTGTGGCATTGGCCTGCTTGATTCCATGTCTGAAAGTGGTATGTCTACAAGTTCAGTCTCCATCCACCTCACCCACTTCAAAATCATTCTCTTACGGATTCCCCCACCCCCTCCTATTCTCCCTCCCTCCCTCCCCTCTCCCAAATCAGAATGATTCTTGTAGCCCAAAGCATTGCCATAATAATCATCATTATTAAGTGACGCCATTTTCCATTTTAGTCACACTTCTTGACAATGATATCTAAACTCACCAGAAAATCACCAGCACTGGAGGAAAACCTACCTGCACAGCCCAGGATGAAGAAACTGGAAGGAAGATTCATGTACGCACCAGCCGCCATGGCGCAGTGGTTAGCGCCTTGGATTTCAGACTGGAAGGTCGCAGATTCAATTCCCCTAAGAGTTATAGGGATTTTTCGGACTCCGGCCAGCTCCTACCCAGAGTGAGTGTACTGTGGCTCAGTGGGGAGATTGGGACCACACAGTCAAGCTTCATCCACTTTACGGATGCAAATTTGAGAGTGTTGCTCTTATTACCTGATCAACACTGCTGGTGTCTGTAACTCACAGGCCCGGTCGACACTGGAATATATTATGACAGTAAGCACAGACTATAACCCTGTCAAGTAGTCTCAAAGCGGATGCACTTCCACAGCAGCATCACTACATCATCCTCATCACCATTGATCATCGTGCAATAATAAAAATTGCCTCTAATCCGGTGGCCCCCATTGCTCTGAACTCAAGGTGACCTCTGGGCGAGTCTGTGTCAAAGCCTTTGGGGTTGAAGGTTTGCGAGGGGGACAGTTGTTGGAGGGATGTTGTGGTGGTCGCCACCTCAGGTAGGTGACTCAGGCTGGCTCCGTGACTGAGCTAATACTGTTCTTAGTAGGGGGCTTAGTAGGTGGTGTCCTGCATATGTTAGCTCAGAACAGGCACTACTGAACACTACCAAAGTGACCCAGCAGAAGTGCAGGGCCCCTCTGGCTGGTGGCCCCACGGCAGCATAATATTGATGGGCTCCCTGTGGACTGCCGATCCCAAAATTAAGACACAATGAATAAGGGTATGGCTGTGGCGGGGAGATTGAAATGAGCGGCGTGGGAACAGCAGTACGAGGACATCACAGAAGACGAGGCAGCAAATTTTTTTTTTAAAAGGTGCATGTATGCAAACATCATTTCTGACATGAACAACCAATACCTATCAGTAAGATTCATGCATGCAAACATCATTTCTGACATGAATCCCCAATACCTATCATTAAGATACATGTACATGCAAGCATCATTTCTGACATGAACAACTAATGCCTATCAGCAAAGGCAGTAACCAGGACCCTGTCCCTCCCACAGGTCCATCAAGTCAGGGGTTTGATTCGTGGCAGCCACATCTGGCCAATTAAGGGTGGGGAGTTTTACAACCCTCCATTGTTATCTTAAAAGTGCAGCCCTGCCATTACCTTAATTTCCTTTAAGTATAAACACATACAGATAATCAACTCTGCACATTAAAAATCCCGCAACCCTCAGAAACAAACCTAGCATACATCTTGTAAAAAAAAAGATTAAGCTGCTTTTAGAAGTGAGGCCAGCAGGCAGAATTCTTCCTGACTTACAAGCACATAAGAAGACCTGGCACTACACACATGCATGCAAACACGCGCGCACGCACGCACGCACGCACGCACGCACACACACACACACACACACACACACATGCACACACACACACATATGTAAACACAAAAAATGATAAATTTGGTAACCATATCCCATTTAACCCCACTAGACTAAATAAGTATGTATTTCGCTAAAACATCCCCCCCCCCCCTCTTAAAAAACAACCAAAAAAACCAAAAAAGCAAGACATGTTTGTCCATTCCCTATTTTTACACACACACACACAGACAACTTAGCTACAACTTCTCTTCTGCCCCTTTGCAATCACAGCTATCCATTCCACCCCTTCTGTCTAACATCCTTTGTCCTAAACAGCACCCCCCCCCCCCCTTAGAAACACAAGAAACAAAAATGTTTGCTTCTGTGTCATGTCTTGTATCATGATATCCACCTGCCTTTTGTGTCCACATGTTGGGCCAGGTTAAGAAATAAAGGTTAGTGTAAAGGTTAATGTTACCAATAAACATTAGTAACTGGGAAAAGGCTGTCAGTCAACTGACTTGTTCACCTGTATGCATGCATGCATGTGGACACAATGGCACATAGACACAATGGTACCAAGCTTTTGACACAATAGTTTGAAAGTTTTCTTTAAAGCACAAATTACCCGTCCTATCAAAAAGCCATGGTTGTTTCTGTTGTTTCACTGACTGGATTTTCAGGACAATTTTCCATTTCTGGAATCAGCTCAGTTGTTTCCAGCAGCCTCCTTTTGTTTTCAAATAGGCCATGGGCATTTTCAAAAAAAAACCCAAATCAAGTAGTTAAACAAAGGAACAAGCCCAAAGGTACGGTAATTTCCTGCTGTTTTCTTGCATTTCCTATTTGCAATTATAATTTTCCAAGCTCTGAAATCAATTTCTACTATTCTAGCCTACTGTGTTTTTGAAAAAAATTGCGTCTGTTTCCAAAATAACCCAAATTGAATTGAATGAAGATTGTTTTATGTGCTAGCCTTTTTCTATTCCCACTTACCTAACCATACATATCCTACCCCTTTCTCCCAACTGACAAAGAACATCGTAGATAAACTAAGGAATTAGCAACAACAACAACAAAATTTGCAAAAAAAACTTGCTCTCAATTTACATGCTGAATTTATCAACCTGGCAAATATAAGCTATAAAGTACACAGTAGTCTGGCAACCTACTCTTTCAAAGGATCTGCCATTCATGGCAACATACACTGTGACTAAGACACCTGTCATACATCAGTCAAACACCTACCTCTCAAAGGTCTCTTGTGAAGCTGATCTCACCATCTGCAGTCCTCTCTCCTTTCTCCTTTTTGTCGTTTCATCAAAAGTTCTGGGTCTCCTCTGTCATCAGCCTATAGAACAGAAAAACATCATCATTAGCACAAGTGTCCATTGAAAAGTTACCTTAGTCTACTGGTACAATCACCAGAACAAAACGCACAATATATCGGTCGTTCTCACAAGTTTTCAGCATTATCCAAGAAATTTTAAGAAAATTGATCAAATTAAGGAGTAAAAGAATTTCCTTTTGTTTACAGAAATGTAACTTGCTATTTATGGGATTCTTTTAAATGAATTAACTTTTAAAAAATAATAATAAAAACTTTGGCTTTTTTACAGAATTTCCTGTTAAGATTCTGTAACACTCCTCCAGTGAGTTAAAATATCTAGCCAAAGGCACAATCCAAAAGCTAGAATCAAATGGGTTTTAACATATGTGCACAATGTTCTGTGTGGGTTCATGAATTCACAGGACCTTGTTGCCTCCTCAAAAATCTACCCCCCCCCCCCCCCCCCCCCCCCCTCCCCAACCACCACCTGACTGCACTTCTGAATGATTTTATTTTCCTTCAAAAATAACATGTGCCTGTGTTATAACTTCTTCTAAAATTCGTTATTTGTTACCTTCACGACCTCTTTAATCCACCGGCATTGCTTCAACTTTCCACAGACCCAAAAACCATGTTTATCACGCCCGCCTGTGCACTGGGTGGATAGATCTGCATTCTACACCGCTGTACACTATAGAAACCAGCCATATTTGATAGCGCTACTTGGTCATGAAATGTGCAAGTAGTAAGAAAATATACTGATACAATTTCTACCACAATGTCAACAGAGCAGAGCAATTAATATAGCAATGAATTAATATTTACCCTCATGTTATTTTACTGAGCCCTTCTCACGAGGCAGCACAGCGTCTTTCCGCCATCGGAATACCGGAAACGATGTCAACATCGGCCAAAACAACCAAAGCAAAAGTTAACTGGCTTTGGGACTTGAAGACTTCTGCTCCTTGTTTCAAAACTTATGCCAAAAGAAAAGCTAACTGGCTTTAAAGCTTCGAGGACTTCTGTTAGTAATTTAAAACTTCATTTCAGTTTGCAACGCGCATTTTTTATGTCCTGGCCAGCTTCCATCTGTGAAATTAGTTTCAAATAAAGAGAGCTACAGGAGTCAGCGGTTGTATCTGTTGGGTGTGTGTGTGTGTGTGTGTGTGTGTGTGTGTGTGGTGTGTGTGTGTGTGTGTGTGTGTGTGTGTGTGTGTATGTGTGTGCGCGCGCGCGCGCGAGTGTGTGTGTGCATGCGCGCGGGTGCGTATGGTGTGTGTGTGTGTGTGTGTGTGTGTGTGTGTGTGTGTGTGTGTGTGTGTGTGTGTGTGTGTGTGTGTGTGTGTGTTTTCTTTTATTCTTTATTTCGAGGATAATGGAATAAGCACCCATATGCTTCTTTACATCCAGTCCCCGTCTATATGCAGTTTTGTAAATTTTGTCATCAGTTCCCACTGGCACACTATGGCCTACTCTTCCAGGAACGTCTTTTAATATGTGCATAAGATATTCTGCGTGCGATCGCGCGCAGGACCTCGGTTTATTGTCTCATCCGAAGGACTTTTGGGGGAGTGGAGTCGGAACTGATCTTGACTCCAGTGGAAAAATCCTCTTGAACAGAATTCGAACCTGGGTCGTCAGATTGGAGTGCAATGTTCTAACCACTGTTTGTTGTGTGTGTGTGTGTGTGTGTGTGTGTGTGTGTGTGTGTGTGTGGTGTGTGTGTGTGTGAGTGTGAGTGTGGTGTGTGTGTGTGTGTGTGTGTGTACTCTCTGTAGCTTAAATTCAGTAATTGTTGACGATCATGTTCATGCACTGCACTATGTTTTCAGTGGTCAAGTGAATTTTCCAAATGAATTTCACCTAATTTGGACCGGCAACTCTAGTCCTTGATCATTCTTGCACAGCTTAAATTAACATGACCGTAACGCTCCACCGTGATGCTGGGTAGGACTGCTTTGAAGCCGAGGACTTTTTGTTTGTGTTTTGTTGATTACACACAGATTCTGTTTTTAGTCATTCTGTGCACAGCATTTTCTCTCCCGGTGCGCCTCCAACACACTAGAAATTACTATTGTGTAAACTTATACTGAATTTATACGTCGTTTTCGTTTAGTTATTTTTCTTATGCGTTTATCCATTTAAAGTTCCAGGTTGTGGTATTGCAAAAGAATCAACAAAAAAACCACCTAACATGACCTCTCTCTCTCTCTCTCTCTCTCTCTCTCTCTCTCCTCTCTCTCTCTCTCTCTCTCTCTCTCTCTCTCTCTCTCTGTGTGTGTGTGTGTGTGTGTGTGTGTGTGTGTGTGTGTGTGTGTGTGTGTGTCTTAGCGCTTTTATTTTATTATTTTTATAATGAAAATCATCATTTAATTGTTAGTTCTTGTTTTCGTTTTCTGAATGAGTGTATTATTACCTTAATATAGTCTTGCTGTCCTTGTTTTTTTGTCTGCTGTTTGGTACTGGGTATAGTTTCTTGTTCTTGGTATTTCATTATTGTTCTTGTTGTTTTGTTAAGTTTTTTTTTTATCTTGATCTTATCCTTGATAAGGGCAGGGACTGGATGTACAAAAGCACACAAGCCCTTATTCATTATCCTAGAATAAAAGAATCTCTCTCTCTCTCTCTCTCTCTCTCTCTCTCTCTCTCTCTCTCTCTCTCTCAAGGAGTGGTCTGGTCTGCATCTTGTCAAGCACGGGTGGCAAACTAACTAGGGTAACTTGTTTTTATTTCGTTTCTCAGTTACAGCTCCGAGGTTTACTGATGGTGAAATTTTGCATATGCGAACCTTTGCCTGCTGCATTGCGACTTTGAGGATTGTCCAAATGGGTTACCTTTGTCAGTTACCATGGACACAGTAACCACCTGCATAACTAATTAATTCAATCCAATCCAATCCAATTATGCTGTTTATAGCCCACCCGACCACACAGGCCATATCGGAGCTGTCGCCCCCTAAAATTTAAAACTCAGATTAACACTGTGCAACTATATACAGATTAAAACGGGGTATAAAACCAACTATGCTGTCCCTCCTTGACGCCCTGGTCTACCACAAGGGTCAGCCCAGGACAGCACCGCATTTTGGGAAAAAACACATCAATCACCCATAAAATATGACAAATCCAAAACCAGATTCCTTAAAACAACTTTATTCTTAGTGACTGGATATACTCCTCTCACTCATATCAGACGGGAAAAGCCAGATTCTCTCAGGAAGTTAAACATGGTGTCCAGTGGAACATAAATTAAATAATGTGAAGAGCACACAGTGACGCTAGAAAGGACTTCTGTTCATAAATGAAGAAAAATGCTGTTATTCTAAAATAATGGCAATAGTCTCATAAACATGAACTAAAATACAAGTTGTTATTTTGTTGATGGATATGATGATGACCATCTCATTTTTTTTTTAAAAGCTACATTCATGTGCCTGTATCCTGGAGAGGGGGGGGGGGGGGGGGGTTGTAAGCATCCATGATGTCAAGTTATACTGGCCCAGCCATAGGCAAAGGCCTAGCCTAGGCTAGTAGGCCTACTATGCAGTCTTCTTCTCTCATTCGCTTTACACCATCAGATGTGTCTGGGGAAAATAATGGCATGTCCTTTCCAGCTCCTCTCTTGGGCCCCACAGCTTGGTAACCCCTAACAACGCCAGTAACAACACCACTGCTGACGCCACTGCAGCATAAGCTTTTCAGCTGATTGGGACAACACTCCTCACATACATGGGGGATCTGTGGGGTGGTCCTTGATGCAGTAGTTACACTCCCTTTCACAAATCAAAGATTTATTATCTCACAAATAGAGGAATTCATATGGGTTACAAGCCGTACATGAAAAAGTATATATTGGGAAAAAAAAAAACATTATCACAGAATAACACAGTACATGTTGGCAACCATCACCTTGCACACACTACAAGATCAATACCCATACCAGCACTTTAACAAGGAGGAACTCGTGTGATCACAAGCCATATAATACATAAAAATGATCAACAAAAAGCATTGATCACACAAAACATTACATTCAATTATTAGATACACACCCAAGCATGCACACACACACAGACACAAACACACAAACACACATGCGCACGCGCCCACGCAGGCACGCGCACACACACACACACACACACACACACACACACACACACACACACACACACACACACCACACACACACACACACACACACACTGCACCATAGTGGTATGCCAATGCACAATTGATTACAATATGTTCTACAATAAGAGCACTATCAGTTTAGCCTTCTCTTTACTTTTTTTCTTATAAATGGAACATTTAAGCAATTAATGTTGTGTACTTTGTCCTGACTAGCAAACAAAACATCAATGGCATTAAGCCACAACCCCACCTCAGAACAAATGTGTGGTGTTTCCTCTTTTTTTTTTTTGCATGTCCTAAAACAACAGGAAATCTCAAAGAACATAAAAGAATTCACACACTCACCCACACATGGCACAGAGAGAGGAGAGAGAGAGAGGAGAGAGAGAGAGAGAGAGAGAGAGAGAGAGAGAGAGAGAGAGAGAGAGAGAGAGAGAGAGAGAGAGAGAGTTATTTTATTCATTTATTTATTTATTTATTTATTCTTTTATTCTTTTATTCGTTTATCTATTCTTTTACTTTGAGAATAATGGAATAAGCACTCTTGTGCTTTTTACCACCAGTCCCCATGTGTATACAGTTTTGTAAATTTTGTCATCTTTTCCCACCAGCACACAATGGCCTACTCTCCCAAACAGTGGAACAGGTTCTGATGTGTGTACAAGAATGTGTGTGTGTGTGTGTGTGTGTGTGTGTGTGTGTGTGTGTGTGTGTGTGTGTGTGTGTGTGTGTGTGTGTGTGTGTGTGTGTGTGTGTGTGTATGAAAGCCAAAGTCAAATTTTTATGTCCAGATTGTAAATTGAATAAGGGAAACTTTTGCTAATTTTTCTTTCCATCAAGCCATCTATCTGAGAACAAAATCAAGGTCATGATTATAATACAATGCAGTTACAACCAGTAAGAAACAAAAAAACACTTAAATAAACAGCAGTCACACACATACATACATAAAACTTTCTCTCTCTCTCTCTCTCTCTCTCTCTCTCTCTCTCTCTCTCTCTCTCTCTCTCTCTCTCTCTCTCTCTCTCTCTCTCTCTCTCCTCTCTCAGGGATATTAATCTATTGTACAGGTGACAAGTGGCTGTTTTTGAAGTGATGTCTTGCAGTGTTTTCATTATCACCACCCCATTTACCTTTTAATGACAGAAAATGTTATATGCCATGAGTGAGCACATTGCAATTCAATATTTTAGCATGCAGCATTTTAACATATTTTGCTTACATTGGGTAAATCTAAGACTGACATAATTCTTAAATCCATAAATCTAAGACTGACTGAGTGTTCAGTTCTCTCTCTCTCTCTCTCTCTCTCTCTCTCTCTCTCTCTCTCTCTCTCTCTCTCTCTCTCTCTCTCTCTCTCTGGGGACCCATAGCCTAGTGGTCAGAACATTGGCTGGCAATTTTGACCACCAGGGTTGATTCCTGTTCAAGGGGATTTTTCCCCTGGAGTTAACATCAGTGCTGACTCCATTCTCCCCAAAAGTCCTTCCCATGAGACTATAAATGGAGGCCCCTGTGCGAACTCAGCAGAACATCTTGCCCACACATTAAATACTGTTCCGCTTTACATAAGAGTAGGCCATTGTGTGCCGGTGGGAACAGATGACAAAATTTACAAAACTGCATACACAAGGGGACTGAATGTAAAAAAACCCCTCATGAGTGCTTATTCCATTATCCTAATAAATAAATAAATAAATAAAATGAAAAACCCCCAAAGCAACAAACAAATTATAGATCTCTATATGGCACCTTAGCTCCCATTCTTTCCCCTCCTTAAAACTGATAATGACAAAATAAAAAATACAACCAATGTAGGCCTACGGGGCAATGGCATTCATCGGGATTAGCTAGGACAAGTTTGTCAGCAACCATATTCTTTCTCTCCCTCCACATATACCTGCACGGTACTTACATGCCTCGTGGGCCGACATTTTTTTCGACATTTTTTTAAAAAACAATTAAGGTAGACAGGTCTAGGCCCTATAGCCATCCCTTCAAAATGTGTGTGTGAGTGTGTGTGTGTGTGTTAGCTGTGTATGTGTGTGGTGTGGTTTGGTGGTGGTCATTATCGTGATGTGTGTGTCTGTGTGTGTGTGTGGTGTACGTGTGTATGTCGCTGTCGGCACCAAACTTTCAGAGCTCAGACCAAGGCCAAGGCCAAGTAAGCGGACTGCACCCACAGAGCTAGGCCTACATAAGCAACCCGTTTCTCTGTTTAATTCGTTAGGCTAGGCCTAGGCCTAATTTATCTCTGTGGCTGCCCCTTGTTCCAGCCTTAGGCCAAAGATAGACCATCTAGACTACTGAGTATCTTTGCCCTACAAGCCGAACGTAGCGGGATGCCATCTTTTGCCATA
>CM060326.1:20002668-20032668 GCA_030674155.1 Stramonita haemastoma | reverse complement strand
TACTCTTATGAGTCCCGTCACCGTGCTTGCCTAAAAGGCAAAAATTCTCGGGTTGGATCCCCATTATTTTGAGTCCAAATCCCCCCCCCCCTCCCCCTATCCACTAGTCCTTGGCTAGCAATCTGAGGGCTAGCCTTTCGGATAAGACAAGAAGCCGAAGACCTGTGTGTGATGCACATTTGGTGCACGTAAAAAGAAAACCCACAGCAACAAAGAAAGTTGTCTCCAGAAAATATTCTGCAGATATAAGCTTCTTGCCAAGGAAAGCAAACCCACTTGCAAACGAGGTTTTTGTGTGTTTTTTCTTTTCGAAGTGGGCAATGCTGCTCTTCTGGTGATGCAATTTTCCTGGAGAGAGCAACCTTCCTTTTACACAGAAAGGACTGCGGTAAGTGAAAGTGTATACAATACAAGACAATACAAGAAAAGACAAGACAATACAATACAGTGCTATGCAGTACAGTGCATTCTCTCCGTTTCGGACAAAAAGTATTTTAAAAAGAAATTGACAAGAGGTAGACTACTGTATTCTCTCTCTGTCTCTCTGTCTCTGTCTCTGTCTCTCTCTGTCTCTCTGTGGAAAAAACAACCTGATAAGAATGGAGAAAGACAGTTTATTCAGCAAAAAAGAAATGACCAGTGAATTCATTTGATGGTGCAAAATTGTTCATGATTTTTTTCACAACCACCGATTGATTATTGATTTCTCACAATGATTGTACACGCACACACTAAAACATCTTTCTTTGAACTTTGATAGTGACCAAAAATAAACTGACAGATTAGTTCAGTATGTATAAGAGAATTGCAATTTTATAATATATATATATATATATATATTTATTTATATGGAGAGAGAGAGAGAGAGAGAGAGAGACAGACAGACAGACAGACAGACAGACAGACAGACAGACAGACAGACAGACAGACAGACAGACAGACAGACGTATAAAAGAGCAGTTTAAACTTCACACTTACACAGTAATTAGTTGCCGGCTTCTATAACATCGGAATTCAAAAGTCATAAACAAGAAAATGGGTTTTTCTGACAGATGATCATAACAGAATTTATAGCTAAGCACTTTCTATTTCGATTTCTCAGTAACTATTAGTACACTACCGGCCAAACACTGCAAAATTCATAAAAATGTCAGTCTCCACGCACAATAGGCTGAATAGCTCTCGAATAGTCATAAACAAGCTTTCAGCGTAATTGCTCTGCTAATCCTAGTAAGAATGGGATGAATGTGCGACCATACTTCCAGTTTCAACCCAAACATAAATAAATAAAACAACAATCAGCGATTAACACAAAAAACACCTACTGTGCAACTACACAAAAACTACACAAATTAATAAACAACTATTTTCTGCCCTCTCTAATGGCGAACAGTCAAGGCCACACTTTAACCACACCGGTCTTTACTGTACTACTGGCAAAATGAATGTTGTTGTATTCCCACTTGATGTGATAGAAATCATCCAATACCATTTGGCAGCTGTCGAACCCCAGGTCAGCGGAAATTATTCATCGGTTATTTTCCCCGCAAATGCCAGCATGGAACTATAGGATTCTTCTCCATTTACCGTGATTCTCTAGGGAGTAAGTGGAGTACGGCTCTGAAACATTCAGTCTGTGATGAAGCCAGCCTAACAGACCCCATCCCTGTAGCCTGCACCTAGCAGATTGCTTGCTCGGTGGATATGTTTATAGCAGCACCCATACCACCAGCCTTGATTGCCCCACCTTTTAGGATGCATTGTTGTTGCTGCTGTTGTTGTTGTTGTTGTTGTTGTTTTTGCGCGTTTTCCAACTTAACATCGCCTAGGGGTCACTAAGAATAATATGCGTTCTGACTCACCCATCACAACACCTGGGAAATTCCGTGAGATTTGAAAGTACACATTGAATGAGAAGTTTTCTGTGTATGGCTGTTTTGCAAGTTACCTCGCCATTTTTGGCCACCATACTCTAATACCAGAGAATTTTCCCCTCCTTTAAAAAAGATAGCGTATGTTGTTATGCATGCATGCATGCATGCATGCATGCATGCATACATAGATAGATAGATAGATAGATAGATAGATAGATAGATAGATAGATAGATAGATAGATAGATAGATAGATAGATAGATAGATAGATAGATGGAAGTGTACACACACATAATATGTATAGAGACATACATGCATACAATGGGTCCTACTTTACTAAAAAAAAAAACAAAAAAAACAAAAAATCTTTACACAACATACCGTTTCATTTATCTAATTAAGATAGAAACAACACAAAAACAGTAAAAACAACACAATGTTTAATATCTGCTGAATTTTAAAAGTACCATCTGCTGCATTAAAAACAAAAGCTGCTACAAAATTAGCAAAATATTTATTTACAATTATTACTTCTTCTTCTTCTTCTTCTTCTTCTTCTTCTTCTCTGTCTTCCTCTTCCTCTTCGTCGTCATCGTCGTCGAATGCTCAGACAGCAACTGTTTTTGTCTGTCATATGAGCGGAAATGCGTTGCGCTGCCGTTAAGCGCCTGACAAGTCAGGCCCAGCACATCCGACTTCGCCATGGGAAAGCATTGTTATCTTTAAGTCTTTCTGAAAAAAAATGGCAGGAGAATGGACCAAGAAGGCAGACAATTGACGAAAAGGAGGTGATAAGACAAATAATAACAAGGCAGAAACAAAGAGGGGAATACAAAAGAGGGAATTCCTAGCGCAGAATATCCAGATGGGAATGTTACTTATACTGACAGGCCCCAGGCATCCCCACGGGGAAATTTACAATTTGATACATGCAACAAATTTGATAATAAAACCACCATATCATCGGGAAGATGGTCAATAAACATCACACACACACACACACACACACACACACACACACACACACACACACCACACACACACACACACACACACACAGATATATATATATATATATATACACAGATATATATATATATATATATATATATATATATATATATATATATATATATTATATATAATATATATTATATACTATGTATAAATCCTCATCGCAATAAACACCCCCTGAGGAAGGCAAAAGCCGAAATATTGGGGAACCATATATGCTGGTTGTTTTACTTTCACTATGTGTTTTGTTATATATATATAACAAAACCTCCTTGCCTTTGGTCCATCAGTTATCAAAACAATATCTGAAAATATTTAGCTGAAAGTATTGGTAAAACCACTGACAGTAGTCCAGTGGTTAATGCAAATATATGGGCAAAACCTGCAAAAGAGAGTGACAGCATGTTTCTTAGCATACACATACTTTGGACACTCCTGAACAATACTGGCATAGGAAACACCATGTTGTCCATCTGTTTCTCCACTTTTTAAAATACTCTTTTCTATCATCCAAACATTCCTTCTGAGTGATTATAAATATAAAGCCAGAGAGGCGTTCCTTGTTTGTTTGCTTGTTTGTTTTTTCTCCTTAGTTTATTAATTAATGTTTATTCGCCAGGGGGTGATTGAGACAATAATACCACTTGTTATAGACCAAAAATAACCTTCTTCTTCTCCCAATTTAACCACAAGCCCAGTTTCCCTAGCATTCTATCCCCCAACCTCCACTCTTAAACCTCCTTTACCTCTCCCTAATATACTCACCTTCCTCCTATCTCCCTCTACCTCTCCCTTCCTGTCCTATCCCCCCTCCTCCTACCTCTCCACCTCCTGTCCTATCTCCCCCCTCTCCTGTCCTATCTCCACCCCCCTCCTGCCCTATCTCCCCCCCCTCCCCCCCCCTCCTGCCCTATCCCTCCCCCCCCTGCCCTATTTCCCCCTCCTACCCTATTCCCCCCCCCCCTCCTCCTGTCCTATCTCCCCCCTCCTGCCCTTTTCCCCCCTCCTATTTCCCCTTCCTATCTCCCCCCTCCTGTCCTATCTCTCCCCCTTCCCCACTCCTCCCCACTTTCTGTCCTATCTACCCGTGGGGGGCCTCCCCCTCCTTATCCAGGCACAGACACAGGAAGATAGACAACACATCTCCTCCAAAGCTCAGAGGATTAGAAGTTAGGGGGGAGATCCCTGTAAAGATCTGCCATCCCTGCAGAGATCTGCCATTCCTAACTCAGCTTAAGTTACTGCAGTCTAACTTTTTATGGCATCTTATCAAACAAACAATTCCAAACTTTGAAGGTGTTTTCCTATATTAGTTTAAGTATGAAAAAAAAGATATATATTTACAATCATTTATTTCATCTTGTACTTGTTCAAGACAGGTAAACAGCAATTCCTACAAATTCATATAAAAGTTGTTGCTTCTTTTCCATGCAATGGCAACTTTTATCTGGACTACTAAGCAACTTTAAACAATTAAAAGGGATTGAACTGTTTAAGATAGTCTCTGAAGGGGAAGTAATATTGATATGAAATAGCCACACAGCATGTGTGTGTGTGTGTGTGTGTGTGTGTGTGTGTGTGTGTGTGTGTGTGTGTGTGTGTGTGTGTGTGTGGTTGTGTGTGTGTGTGTGTGTGTGTGAAAAATCATAATATTTTGCCAAAAAAGATCTTGTAATATGTTTATATATGAAGGAAAAACTTTGGAAGTTGATAACTATTTTAAATATTTAGGAATTATTTTTAGTGAGAGTGGCAGTTTTGCAAAATGTGACGATCCACCACATAATGAGACGGAGTGCACATGAGGTCAATTTTTAGTTATTGACATGTTATTAATGTGCAATAATGTGGCTATCAAATACAAAAAACAGATTGAAAATCGGACAATTCTGTGCAACATTATTACAAATTGAAATGATAGACTGCAGGATGTGACAAAATGAGAAACGGGCAAGTTTATTTTAGTAACAGGTTGTCAGAATGAGTGCTTTGGTATTTTCAAAGCACATTTAAAAGCAAAAGGAATATAAAATTATACCTTGATATTTCAATATAAGATAAATAAACAGATCTAGTTTAATAATCAATCAAAATCACAAAATTGACAACTTGACCCCCACCTGCCTTTAAAGGCTCCTAGCGCAAAATTAGGTAATGTGCTAAGCGACTCATTTCGTGGTGGAGCGCCACAAATGTAAGGAAAATGCTTAATCAAGCTACTAAAGTCATGTTTCATCTGATAAGGACTGCATGGCATAAAGAACTACCTATAGATGTAACACTTGATTTGTTCAATAAAATTGTTTTACCTGTTTTGTTGTATGGGTGTAAAATTTGGGGTTAAGAAAACATAATAATAATTAAAAAGTTCCAGTTAAATTTTTAAAACATGTTTTTCGTTTAAAGCGCACAGTGTCAAATTCGTTAGTATATGGAGAAGGGGGCAGATAATCCTTGTCTATTTCTGTTCCAATGGTTCGTTTCTGGATGTAGCCCTTGACTTTCATCCTGGAAAGCTATCCTCAATTGTTTACCAGAGGATGAAAGATTTACATGAAAATATCTGAATCAATCAGCATGGCTAAATAAGATACAAAATATTTTAGTGCACAGCAGATTTGACTTTGTGGGAGAGACAGTTTTGTTCAACTATTAATTCTACCAGTTCATGTAATTATCAAAACCTTCTAAATAGAAAAGTTTGTTAATGAATGGAGATCTGAGCTGTGGGATAACAGTAGATGCCTTTAGCACAAAAACTATAAAACTAATTTTAGTATGGAAAAATATATAACTTGTCTGCCAGATGTGTATGTTTACAGTCTTATAAAATTTAGTTGCTGTTGTCACAAGCTTTCTTTTGGGATTGGGTGTTTCCATAACATACCATGGAAAGAAAGAGTATGTTCACAATGCAGTATGTCTGTTTTAGGGGGAAAATTTATTTTTATCATGGAATGTTTCCTACTTTAAACGATTACAAGATTTTATTCCTCAGCATTTTTTTCAACCCATGTCCAGTTATGATTTCTGCAGTCTGTGGAAATGTAAATCTTGAAAAGTTATCCTGTCTCCCTCAAAGCTCATAACATTTGAAGGTTTTTCTTGAAATTTTATTGTCTTTCACAGGTGTAGAGTGTGTCTTTTACAGAAATTGATATACTTTAACATGTCTGGAGTCTTTAATATTGTTTGTTTATCATTTTGCAATGAATCATTGCTTTTCAGTTCCTGTAACTATTGGTAATACTAATTAATATTAGTATTGTTGAATTCGTTTGTTATTTTCCATGCTCCAAAAGGGGTGAAAGGAATTAAATTCTGAATCTGTGTGTGTGTGCGCGCGTGCATGCGTGCGTGCATGTGTGCATGCGTGTGTGTTTGTGTCTGTTTATTTCTCTTTCTCTATTTCTGGTCCCTCTCTCACTTCACTAAAAGCCTACTTATGACAGTTTTCAATCCAGTCTCAAGATATACTTATTTCAAACATAAAAATTTTCCCTCTTGTTTCATTTCTTATCTGTCCCTGCATTGCCCCCAGATAACAAATTTGCCAATGGCAACTGTCTTCAAACTGTAAGTTGTTTTACCGGTGTTAATTTATGCTGCATGTGTATAGAATTTCTGACACATTCTATATGCTGATAAAATGTTAATTTATTTTAAGGCAATATTACCCCCCTTCAAAAGCTGTCATAACAGTTATGTTCCTTTTTATTGTTTGAAGTAACTCAGAAATCCAGAGGAAAATCTGTATCTAATGTAAATGAAGCAGCTATTTTTTAAACATAAAATTGTAGACTGTGCTTTTTACCTGTTTGAAACAAGTACATAGTGACAAGAAATGTTTAAAATTAAGCTTTTTTCAGTTTCTGATCAGACATGGGAAAAGAACCTTTAAAGTGTGGAATTGTCAGTGTAATAATATGTTTCAAAACTATGAAGGCAACAACTTAAGCTTTGAATTAGGAATGGCAGATCTCTATGGGGATCGCCCTGTAACTTCTAATCCTCTGAGCTTTGGAGGAGATGTGTTGTCTATTTTCCCATGTTTGTGCTTTTTTTTGGTGCTTTTTTTTGGAGAGGAAGGGGGTAGGCAGGGGGATGGGGAGGAGGGGGATAGGCAAAAGGAGGGGGATAGGTGGGGGGAGGAGAGGTAGGGGGAGGAGAGGTAGGGGGAGGAGAGGTAGGGGGATAGGTAGGGGGGGAGGAGAGGGGGATAGGTAGGGGGGGGAGGAGAGGGGGATAGGTAGGGGGAGGAGGTGGAGGAAGGAGTGGGGGATAGGTAGGGGGAGGGGGATAGGTAGGGGGAGGGGGATGGGAAGGGGGATATGGAGGATTTAAAGTATCAAAATTGCCCATTTTCAGGAGTCTTGCATAACTTCACTGTTCACTATAACTTCCAGAGGGCACAGATTCATTGTTTCCCACGCTAATATTGTTCACTGTGATAGTAGGTAAATGTGTACAAACTGGCTTGCTGTCACTCTTTATGTCAGAATTTAATCCTTGGCGGCTGTGCTACAGGAAGAAAATCATATTACCTTCCTAACCTCTCTGCCAGAACAGATAACATAACTCACTGAGCATATCCTAAACTACTGCAATGGCAATACATTATCATTTTTCACACATGTTGCACGAGTGCATTTCATATTGTTAATGCTGTTTGGGCTTTAAGCCAGTGCTGAAAGTAGTCTAAAGGTAGCGCGTAAATATTACGGATCGATTCTTGGACTTCTTCTCTTCATCCATCAGACTACGAGTTCGTAGAGAAAATGATAAACAGATAGTCTGCTTGCAATGCAGGTTAAGCGTACACAGAAGAACCCATGTGGCCAAAAATGACAAACAGATGTAAACAGACCTAATAATTAAAAGGCAGATCGCAAATCGGACAAGTTGTTACAAATTGAAATGTTAGACATCAGAACAAACTTTGCATGGTGATAGACAATCAGGATGAGGGATTAGCTGTTTCAAAACAGGGTTTTAAAAAAGGGAAGCAAAACCATACCTTGATACTTTAGTACAAGGTAAAAAAAAAAAAAAAAAAAAGCCTACAGTTTTATAATCAAGCAAGGATAGGGAGGGGGGAGGGGGAGGAGAAGAGGGAGGGGGAGGAGGAGAGGGAGTGGGGAGGAGAGGGTGAGGGATAGGGAGGAGGTGGAGGAAGGAGTGGGGGATGGGGAGGAGAGGGGGATAGGTAGGGGGAGGAGGTGGAGGAAGGAGTGGGGGATGGGTAGGTGGGGGAAGGAGTGGGGGATGGGTAGGTGGGGGAAGGAGTGGGGGATGGGTAGTGGGGGAAGGAGTGGGGGATGGGTAGGTAGGGGGAGGAGAGGGGGATAGGTAGGGGGAGGAGAGGGGGATAGGGAGGGGGATAGGGAGGAGGGGGATATGGAGGATTTAAAGTATCAAAATTGCCCTTTTTTTAGGAGTCTTGCATAACTTCACTGTTCACTATAACTTCCAGAGGGCACAGATTCATTGTTTCCCACGCTAATATTGTTCACTGTGATAGTAGGTAAATGTGTACGAAACTGGCTTGCTGTCACTCTTTATGTCAGAATTTAATCCTTGGCGGCTGTGCTACAGGAAGAAAATCATATTACCTTCCTAACCTCTCTGCCAGAACAGATAACATAACTAACTGAGCATATCCTAAACTACTGCAATGGCAATACATATCATTTTTCACACATGTTGCACGAGTGCATTTCATATTGTCAATGCTGTTTTGGCTTTAATTAAGCCAGTGCTGAAAGTAGTCTAAAGGTAGCGCGTAAATATTAAATATTACGGATCGATTCTTGGACTTCTTCTCTTCATCCATCAGACTACGAGTTAGTAGAGAAAATGATAAACAGATAGTCTGCTTGCAATGCAGGTTAAGCGTACACAGAAGAACCCATGTGGCCAAAAATGGACAAACAGATGTAAACAGACCTAATAATTAAAAAGGCAGATCGCAAATCGGACAAGTTATTACAAATTGAAATGTTAGACATCAGAACAAACTTTGCATGGTGATAGACAATCAGGATGAGGGATTAAGCTGTTTCAAAACACGGTTTTAAAAAAAGGGAAGCAAAACCATACCTTGATACTTTAGTACAAGGTAAAAAAAAATATATAAAAAAAGCCTACAGTTTTATAATCAAGCAAAATCTCAAAATCGACAACCTGACCCCAACCTAGCAGACAAGTGAGTCAGGAGCCATGCGGCTCATTGTCACAAATTCCATCAAACAGGGTCACAAATTCCATCAAACAGGGTCACAAATTCTACAAACAGGGTCACAAATTCCATCAAAAGGGTCACAAATTCCATCAAACAGGGTCACAAATTCCATCAAAACAGGGTCACAAATTCCATCAAACAGGGTCACAAATTCCATCAAACAAACACCTTAACTAAAGTAGACTCGAACCAGTACTCTCTGTAACTGTCAAGTTGCGATTTCGGCGCTCTAACTACTAAGCTATTCTGCTCTCTAGATTGTTTTTTTTTTGTGTTCTTTTTCAACAGCAAACGTTTGCCGAGTTTTATCCTGCATCTGTATTTCTCAGCAAGGAAAATGTGTTGTCAGGGCCTTCATCACTGGTTGATACCTACACACAGCATGAACTGAAACGAAATGTACTACATATTTCTTACAACAGGACAGGCAAAAGTTCTGTGGAAACGATCGCTTCTCGTTGCCACAACTATCTCTTCCCCCCCCCCCCCCTGCCCCCCTGATATTCGGTAGCTATGTCTTTGCAAAACAGAAAACCAACCAACCAAAAGTACTGATTCTGCTGCTGTCACCACCACGCCAAAGAGTGAAGTGCCTGGGCATGAAGACCCAGTGAGGGTTCAGTGTTCAGTGTGTTGCTTTGCATTTGGGGAATTCTAAACCTGCAACCTGTCTTTGAGCGCTCTGTTTCCCCTAGCCAAGGTTAAGCAGCGTCGAGCGTGGTTGCCAATTGGATGGGTGACCGTTTGCGCGCCTTGGCTTCAGTACAGTCTCCCTAGTTCACCCAGCCGTAAATGGGTACCTGCCCTTTTTAGGGTCAGGGAAGGTAAAGCAGCGAGGGAGAAGAGATGGGCGCCACCGTCAACATGCTGGCCCCTAGAGAAGCTGAGGTCTCTGATACCTCGCTCCCCTACGACCACACAGGTTATGGGACACTTTTACCATTAACCTTTTAACCCTGTCTTTGTTTTTTTCCTTAAGGGATAAGATAACAAGACAGGAGATGAATGCGGGGCGAACATTCAGAACTCGCATAACAAAACTTGTTCCCGAAACTGTTTGACCCTTTTATCAAGTCACCAGAAAAAAATCGGTAAACTAGTTTCTCAGAGCACCGGTTCCTTCACTCACTCTCCACTCACTCAGTCCCATGTCCCAAAGGACGTAGGGGGGACATGAGAGAAGACGCAACAGAGATCTTTTTCCATGCTTCACGATCCTGTGTGGCTAGTAGGAGGTGTTGCAGGGGTTGGGCGGTCCAGTCTTTGATGTTGTCAACCCATGATTTCTTTTGGTGGCCTCTTCCTCTCTTGCCCTCGACTGTTCCTTGCAGGATGGTTTTTGCTAGGATGTTGTGTCTTGTGGTGTCACCAAACCACATCAGCTTTCTCCTCTTTATGGTGGAGAGCAAAGGCTCTTGGGGGCCCACACGCTTTTTGATTTCTTCTTTCACATAGTTATTGGTCTTGTGTTCTTTGTATGATATTTTGAGGAGTCTTCTGTGGCACTTGTTCTCGAATGCTTGGATTCTCCTCTCTAACTCTGCTGTCAGAGTCCATGATTCACAGCCATATAGGAGGATAGATATCACGAGGGATTTGTAAAGGTGGTATTTGGTGCAGAAGCTGATGTTGTTGCTTCTGATGATCCTCTCGAGTCTGACTAGAGCAGATGTTGCTGTTGCAATGCGAGCTTTCACTTCATTGTTTGATGTGCCATCTTTTGTTAGGATGGAGCCTAAGTATTTGAATTGGCTCACCTCTTCTAGTATTTCTCCATTTCTCCACCTCTTCTAGTATTTCTCACCGGTTCCTTAGATGCGACTGAATCCATCTGCTTGGCCAGTGTTCTTTGTCTTGGTGGTGGTACGTACGGAAGGGGTTGTTGTGGTCATCACCCCTCTAATCTGGTTGTCAGCATGGCCATGACCCGTCTGTTGGCCAGGAAGGCCAGAAAGATGAACAGCCCCTGGCAGCCCTGCAGGATCACGAACAGGTTAGGACAGGACGGCAGACTGCAGCCAAGACAGGAAACCCAACAACCAGGTCAGGCCCGTGAACACCGACAGCTTGGTGTACAGCGTCAGGCTGGTCCTGTGACTGCGCGTGCTGTCCACGTGCTGAATGCTGCGCAGACGCCAGAGCGTGGTGAAGTACATGGCCAGGTTGGCGAGCACCGTGCCGGCCACTGGAGCGATGAACATGGCGCTTTTAACCACAGCTTTGAGGATGAAACACTTGCTGCCTCCGTACCCGCTGTTTCCCTTCCGCAGCGCCTTGCCAGACGAGGGTCAGGACGACGAACAAGGAGGACATCAGCAGAACGTAGCTGAGGTATTTCCTTGTCAGGGTGACAGGACTGCCATGGCGGCGTGCGAGAGGAGCGGAAGGAGAGGGTGTAGAACATGTGGAAAGTGCACGTGTTCTGCGCGAACAGCACGGCCAGCCAGAGGTTAGTGGGTCACAACCCCCACCGCTTCACACAGCCCCTCTACACTCCTGAGGTGGCTGCCCACCCACAGACACACCTGGGCTCCCAACAAGACGATGATGAGAACCAGATTATTGATGCCCGCCACCGTCCTGAGGCCAGGCAGAAGACTGTAAATGACCAGCGAAATAAGCAGACACAGGACAGAAACGAAAAAGCAGCAACGGAAAACCCACAGCAAGACATCATCGGTGTCTTCTTCCTCCTTTGGGTTCTGTTTCTCTTCCAAGGAAAAGGCTCTTGTACTGATCGAGGCAAACCACGCTAGTGCCAGATTCTGTGATCTGGAAAAATGGCAGACTGACTTTACCGATAGCGACAGAACTGTTGTCCAATACAAAGATCTGGGCAGAGCTGGGATCAAACTGAAACTCTTCAGCGGTCAGCTCCACCGCAGGACATACCAGAGGACCCGACAGAGGGAGAAATTGAACATTTTCAAGGGCGAAAACCTCCGATTCTAAAAGGCTGCGTGAAACGAGCGTAATGGCTCTGAAATCCTCTCCCGTTTTGGTCCCGTTATTCATGAGACGGAAAAACGCTTCTGGATAACACGTTGGGAGACTTGGAGTTCAGTCACGTTGAGCACAACCTGCAAAATTTCGGTCACGTTCGTGGAGAGATTCATCATCTGCTCGTCGGTCAAATCACGGTTCACAGGCTTTCCCAGAAAGAAACGAAACGTGTACAAGGTTTCTGTTCATGTCCGTCTGATAGTCTTGAAGAGCCATAGTGAAGATACGAGGGCCCCCGTAGGTCACCCAAGAATCAGCCGGATGAAAGTAAAGGAAATTATACAGGATGTCGGGCAAAAGGCGTTGGTCCATGATGTTAGTGATTTCCTCCAACACAGGCGATGGTGCGTGTCGCTGTGCAAACACAGCATGTAGCCGTACACGTTGCTGACCAGGGCAAGCTGCCACAGCCCGGGGTGGTAGTGGTGTGTGGTGGTGGGTGTGATGCGTTTGCCTACTGGACAGTGGACCTCTCTGCAGGCCTCCTGAAATTAATCAAAAGGTCAAGTGTTCTGCCTGTCTTTAATATATATATATATATATATATATATATATATATATATATATATATATATATATATATATATATATATATATATATATATAGTGTGTGTGTGTGTGTGTGTGTCTGTGTGTGTGTGTGTGTGTGTGTGTGTGTGTGTCTGTGTGTGTGTGTGTGTGTGTGTGTGTGTGGTTGTGTGTGTGTGGTGTTGTGTGTGTGTGTGTGTGTGTGTGGTGTGTGTGTGTGTGTGTGTGTGTGTGTTGGTTTTAAACCTGAAGTTGAAAATTTTCCACTGAAACTGAATGAAGTGACGGCCCTGATATGGCTTTCATGGTCGGTAGGGCTATAAACAATATTAGGGTAAGGTATGGACTGAATGAAGCACATAGCTTAATTTGCCCCTTTCTGATATCTTGAATGGTACATTTTAAATTTTTTAAAATTTTATACCACTTTATGTTACAGCAGATTTCTCTGCGTGAAATTCGGGCTGCTCTCCCCGGGGGAGAGCGCGTCGCCACAAGTGCAGCACCTACCCATTATTTTTTTCTTCAGGGATGGTGTCTAAACACGACACTTGTGTGCATGCTGGTTTTTTTTTATATTTTGTCATCCGCTCCTACTTGCACACGATGGCCTGCTCTTCCGAAAGGCGGAACGGGGTTTTAACGTGTGTGCAAGATGTTCTGCGCGCGTTTCGCACACGGGGCCTCGGTTTATAGTCTCATCCGAATGACTTTGACATTCAGTTCGATTTTTTCGTCAAACTGGAAAGAAGGGCAAGGCTGGGTACGAACCCAGAACCTCACGGTTCAGTTGTTGGCAGGCGAACGACTTAACTATCCCGCCACCTTCCTTCATAACATAACATAAAAACTAAACTTGCTCAACTATGATCTTGTTTCTTCAAATTTCGCAGACTCCTCTATATTCCAAAAGAGATGATATGAAATAAAGTTTTGAAAACAAAAAAGCGGCAACATTAACCGTGGGTAAAAACGGTCACATACACACAAAAATCTCACTATATGGAAAACCCGAAGCTCTAGCTTATGGTAAAAAAATGTTTGTCAACTAGAAGTACTTACAGTTTTATGATCATAAAAATTCACCACTTGAACATCTGTCAATTCTTTTTGCCTCCTGCCGATCTACTGTCGTCATCATCATCATCATACGTCGTCATCATCAGTGAAGTCCAGAAGCATCAGAAGTGGAACATCTGGATCAACCAAACACTGAGGGGGCTCGTACTTATACTATCAGCTAAAAACAAGATCACAAAATAGACCATCATCTTTTCTTTAAAACAGTTAAAACTGAAATTAGGCGCTGGAAAAATTATGAATTTACGAATATAGTTTTCAGCAATTTGTGTTTAAATCGTGTCGCGTTGCACACACGCACTGCACACACAACAACACATACGCACGTACGCACGCACGCATGGTAGGCACGGCACGCACGCAAGCACGTACGCAAGCACGTACACACGAACGCACGCCACACACGTTACAACACGCATGCATAGATAGTGTGTGTGTAGTTGTGTGTGTGGTGTGTGTGTGTGTGTGTGAGTGTGTGTGTTGTGTGGTGTCTGTGTCTGTGTCTGTGTCTGTGGTCTGTGCGTGCGTGCGTCTGTGTCTGTGTCTGCATTTTCTACATTTGGACGTCTCGACACTGAAGTGATATTAGACCAAGCGTGTGTTGTGTGTGCATGCATGCGTACGGTGCGTGCGTGAGTGTGTATATCCATTAGACTATGAGTGGAGGTCTGGGTGCAAGTCTTTCGCACAAGGCAATAAACGTAGGTCCTGCGCTGTTCCACATCATTATTTAGCGCAACGTAAAAGAATCCACGGCAATAAAAGAGTTTGTCCCTGGCAAAATTCTAAGAAAAAAAAGCCACCCATGATATGGGAAACAAATACAGTTGCAGACAGGGATAAAGAAAAAAAAATAGGATGCACTAGCTCCTGTGACAACGTGTTCTCCCCGGAGAGAGCAGCCCAAATTTCACACAGAGGATATCTGCCGTGACAAATAGTGGCATACAAAAAATAAGATAAAATAAAAAGTGCCAAGGCGTAACACTTAATTGCCGTTATGCTTTTAACACAACGTGAAGCTGAGATCGCTGTCGTCCACGACAAGACTCTTTATATTTTATTTTATATTATATCATATAATACACTTTATGTCACAGCAGATTTCTCTGTGTGAAATTCCGGCTGCTCTCCCCACGGGGAGAGCGCGTCGCCACAAGTGCAGTGCCACCTTTTTTTTCTTTTTCCTTGTCTGCAACTGTATTTGTTTCCTACCAGAGTGGCTTTTTTTTCTACAGAATTTTGCCAGGGACAACCCTCTTGTCGTGGGTTCTTTTACGTGTGCGCGCTAAATAAGAGATGGGTAAACACAGGACCTCGGTTTATCGTCTCCATCCGAAAGACTAGCACCCAGACAACCACTCATGGTCTAATGGATGGGGAAAAGTTTTGGGCCCAAACGGGATTCGAACCACTGCACACTTTGATCCAGAATTTCGCATTCTTGGCAGGCGGCTGTTACCTACCTAGACCACCGATCTTACTTTGGCAGACCAAATCTGTACTTTCCTATCAAGAAAAAACGAAATCAAGTCAGAATGTGCTTGCAATGTAGATAAGGAACATTAAAAAATTAATGATACACTGCAAACTTCGCACCCAGTCTGTTTTTGCGGTCTCTACGGTGATTCCCAACACAGTGAGAGATGGGATAACTCTCGCAACCCCTAGGCTTTTGTATTTGTGATTGTATTGTATTGTAAAGTGATTGTATTGTGTTGTGTTGTATATGTTTATGGCTGTATTGTATTGTGTTGTATTCTGATTGTATTGTAATTGCGATTGTATTTGTGTATGTATTGTATTATATTGTACTGTGTTGTTTGTGTTGTATGTGCATTGTATTGCAATGTGATGTGTTGTATTGTGTTGTATTTTATATAACCACTTTAAGTCACGGCAGTTTTTCTCTGTCGTGAAATTTTGTGGGTGCTCTCCGCAGGCAGAGCGCGTTGCCACAAGAGCACGCCACATGATTTTCTTTTTCCCTGTCTGCAACTGTATTTGTTTCCCTATCAGATAGTGACTTATTTATTTCTACAGAATTTTTGCCAGGGCACAACTTCCTTGTTAAACGTGGTCTCTTTTAACGTGTGCGCTAAATAATGATGGGTTACACACAGGACCTCAATTTAATTTTCTTAAACAAAAAGAAATTGCAACCAAGACCACGTCCCTTTTTGTGAAAAAAAAGGGGGGGGGGGCAGTTTCTAGCCTAATATGGGAAACGAACCCCCCACACACACACAACACACACACACACACAAAACACACACACACACACACACACACACAACACACACACACACACACACACACACACTCGAACCGGTTCTTTTTTACTTTCTAGCAGGTGCGTGCCCCTCTAAACCCCCCAACCACTCCAATCATCTGGTGTTATTAAGCTTATGACGCCCCAACAAAAAAAAATATTTTTTTTAAAAACTTTTATGAGCCGGAATTCGTCCTTGGTCTAGGGTAACCACTGCCCCAAAAAAAAAACTCCAAATCGAAGGTGCAGGGGTTTTAATCCCCGTTTGGGTTCCCGAAATTTCCCCCCATCCATTTTTTTTCTTAGACCATGATGGGGTCTGGATGCTAGACCTTTCGGATGAAACGCGTAATTAAACCGAGGTCCCGTGTGGTTACGCAGTCATTAAATCATGCGCATTAGATAAAAGAACCCACGTAACAAGATCGTTATGTCCGTGCAAAGTATTCTGCTTAAAAAAAAGCCACTCTGATAGGTTAACAATAAAAGGCTGCAGCCATGACAAATAAAAGCAAAAGTGGGCGTCTGCTTCTTGTTGGCTACACCAACACCTCTCTCCCATCACCACCCCCAAATCCTCCTCAGTGGGGGAGTAGCACCGAACAACAACGCAGATGAGAGATCAGCTGTTACTTAAATGGTAAAATGTAATGGTGTCCCAGAAACCGATTGGACGTAGAAGCGCAGCGAGGTGTCAGAGACCTCAGCTTGCACAAGGGGGGCCAGCATGATGAGGGCGGCGCCCATCGTCCTCTCTCTCCCTCGCTGTGACTTAAAAAGTAAGTTAACCCCCCGCCAAAAAAGGTACGTTTACTGCTACCAATGTTTCATAAGTGGTTGCAAAGATAGCATGAAGGGATTCTGTATGAAATAGATTTCTTCGTTGACGAGCTTCACTTGAGCCATAGATACAAGCGGCAGGCAAGTTCAACGATGTGATGTACGTAGGTTTCGCCACAACCCCGTCACATTCAATGCGCGGAAACTGATATGCATACCCAGCATTCTCTTCACGTGCTCACTTAAAAGACAGAATAGGAAACGGTAACAACAGTTCGTTGTCCTGGTCATTCAAGGACTGCCGTGTACAGTTTCTTGAGCGTAGGCGAAGCGCCATACCAGGTTCGCGAGGTTCCGTCACACTCAGAAAGCACCCAGAACCGGAGATGACAGCATCGGAATGACCACTGGGCGAGCAGTAACGGTTTTTTTGTATGTGAAACCAACTGTTCCAAACTCGTCAAGTCAAACGGACTGGTGATCCTCCTCCCAAAGAGACGACTCTTTGACTCTCAACACGCTGCCTCAAAGACGCTTCCGTACGACTATCACAGCGGGTTCGCATGAGACGTATTCCCGCTTCTGGAAAAGAACCGAAGGAGAGGGAGAACACGCAACAGAGTATCGCTAGGAGGATGACTGGCAGAGACAGTACGAAGTCGCGGGACAACAGTCTCAATCCTAACTACGGAAGCAAGCGCTTGTGGCAGAAACACCGGTAACACATGCGACCACCATGTTGTGATTCTGCCGCGCCACCGGATCACCGCTCCCGCAGAGAGTTTTTAAAGCAAGCTGCCGCTTGGAGACTGAAAGTCTCTCATCCTGATGACTGAACCAGGCAGAAACGTGATCACCCCGGAAGTCGCATCAGGCCCTGGTGTGGTGTCGGGTCTGTGGTAGGGGCAGTTTCTTATGTGGGGGTTCTCTATCCCATCACTGGCCTTATGTTGGATGAAACTTATACGTGATGAGTGACAGTTGACCCGTTGCCACTGATCCACAGCAAGTGTCCTTGAGGTAGGGGCGCTGCCATAACAATTCGTGTCCACGCAGCCCATGCGGCTTGAGGACGAAACTAAGATCTTGACTGTTGGTTGGACAACTTGAGTTTTCTTGGCCATCATCGACCGGGGCACTGTCTAAAACCTTTGAGGTTTTTCCTTGCAACAGTCGTCGTGATGATGCCGTCATCAGAAAGCCCAATATCGTAGCGTCGGTCGTCTGCAGAGCAATTTAGAATTGGGGGTGAGGCGATGTAGTATCCACAGCCTGGGCTGCCGCGCATGAATTTTCCTGAAGGATGAGACAACGAGTAGGGATGTTCTTGACAGTAAACCTAGGCAGAAGACTAACAGCAATCGCGGGGAATCGTTACGCAGCTATGGCAGCCATCCTTGAGATGTTTATTTCAAATCCTAAAATTGGCTGTTAAGTTTTCTAATCACAAGACATTTATCTCCTAGTCATGAAAAAAAAGGGAATAGATTTCATCACCATTTTAACTATTAACCGCACAGTCGCTCTCATTGACAAAAATGTCTGCAAAATAGCCTTGTTTGTGGTTAATAACAATTTAACACCATAACATCACAAAAATATGTCCCATTAGGCAAAGGAACTGTAAGTCATTCAAAATAACATGGTACCCTTAATATTGAGATTATGATCTAAATCACTCTTAAAAACATCAGTCAGCACTCTACTACCTCCACAAACACAAACTGAACCGCCCCAAAAAATACACATATAAGACTATACACAGCAAGACATTAGCAAGCATGACCTACAACCCACTAAAGACTGGTAGATGTGTTGGTTTGGTGGATTGTTTTTACAAAAAGTCGCTGTTTCCCTCCCCTATTACTTGGCTTGCCGTTCCTATCTTTTGGTAATCCCCCAGGAATCAGTTAGGAGCTGTGTCTGTATCCTTCGGAAGCGATGAATGAACATGTGTTCATTGCACTGATTGTGGGCTGTGAGCAAAGTGGACACAAGGCTTCGCACGCAGCATGACATAAGGACCTATGTCCTAGTCCGGCAGACGGTTAAAACAAGTCATGACATTAATGTATCAGAGACACCATCTCAAGCGAAACATCGATCTAGCGCTCCCTCTCTCTCCTCTCCGTCATCCTCTCTCTCTCTCTCTCTCCTCACGTCTCCATCTCTCTCTTCTACTCTCTCATCACTCATCCCGTTTCCATCTCTCTCTTGCAAACTCTCACTCACAGGGGGATGGATACTTGTTGGTCAAACATGGCGCTGGCAGATTTGACGACCACGGTTCGAGTCCGAGGTCGAGGCAGATGTTTTCTCCTTGATTACCCATCATGCGGACTCCACTCTCCCCAAAAAAATTCCCATCGGATGAGAGCTTTAAAAGCCGAGGGCCCGATGTGCGAACGCGCGCAGAACACTTACAACGACACGTTAAATCTTCCGCTTATTTGGCGTAAGATAGCCATGCGGTAGCCGGTGGAACAGATGACATTTCAAAAATGCAAACACACGGGACTCGGATTGTAAAAAAGCACGAGATTGCTTATTCCATTATCTCAGATATAAAAGAAGAAAACAAATAAATCAAAATCTCTCACTCTCTCGAACTCGATCTCACATCTCTCCTCCTCGTCTATTCTCTTCTCATCTCCTCCACTCTCTCTATCTCTCTCTTCTTCTCATCCGAATCTCTCTCTCTCTCTCTCTACTCTCTCTCACTCTCCACTCCCCCCAGCATCCATTTGCAAATACGTGTTTAATATGTAAATTACTATTATTCAAATATGACACTCCAGACTCGGAGAAATGAAAGGGCACACACACACACACACACACACACACACACATACACCACAAACACACACTACACAGCACACACCACACACACACACACGACACCACCAACTACCACCACCATCCACCACCGCACCACCACCACCACCCTACCCACCCATCATAATCCCATACCATCTCATCATACTAAAAGTACCTAACCACCACCCATCACATCAATTCACATCAAATCACATTCCACACAAAATATGCACCGATCCCGTCCAATACAATGGAATTCAGTACACTAATGTTTGCTTTTGCGGAAAGCAGACGGACATTGACACATTCCCAAACATGAAATATTCATCACTTGATATCCTCATCTTTTCTTTTCTCTCAGAATGGCAATAACACTAACCAAAAATATAATGTGTGCGGTGAAGAAAGTTAGCATGTCGCTTGTCCAGTCTCCTCCTCTTGGCCACGTACACTTGGTTGCAGGTTTATTTCCGTACGCTCACAACAATCTTTCCTCAGGTCGAGCTGTATATCTGGCGTAGTCCTTTCAAGGATGCGTTCGCCATTCTGGTTTTCTTGACCACAGGCGCACATGGGAAAGTGTAGCTTATTTTCCGTCAGTAGACGCGTCATTTTTTGTTTGACTTTATTTTAATAACCCCTTTTTATGTCACAGAGCAGATTTCCCAGCTGAAATTCGGGCTGCTTCTTCCTCCCGAGGGAGACATGCGTCGCCACAAGTGGCAGCGCCGACACATTATATGTGATTATTATGTTTTCCTATCTGCATCTGTATTATGTTTCCGCATCAGAGTGGCTATTTTATATTTGCTTTTAAACTTCGAATATTCTAACATATGGAAAGTGAAATATGTTTTCCTTATTTTTGTGATGTAAAAGATAACTTAATACTAGATACTATTTAAAAATTGCTTAACATCAGTTTTCCTTTTCGTCAAACACCCACTAACAAAAATTTGCAGACTGAGGTATTAAGGGATGTCAACAAAATAAAACAATGGACTTGCCATTTTTTGAGGAACTGTAGGCATAAACCCATTAACGTTTGAAAGTTATTAGTCTTTAAATTCAATTTGGATATCATCATGACTGACTTCAAAAGAAAATATGCTATTTGAAATTGTTATATCATTAAGTGAAATACATCAAAACAATAGAAGAAAGATCACTGGATTTATATAATCAAGAACAATAATTCATAAGACTTAGATTCAAACATGTTGTGGAAAAATCATAATACATGAAATACGAACAATATTATGCTATGGCCTAAAAATGTAAACTTGAAGAACTGAACAGGAGTGTTTTGAAATCAACAAAAACAAAGTTAGTTTTTCTAAGCTTAAATTTTTACTACACCTGCTGTTTCACATTATTACAGATATGATATGCCAATATTCTATTGATAATGACAGAATGAAAAATTGATAGGCTCATAATCAGCAAGATTTCGCACCAGCTCCCAAGATTTTAAGTGACAAGCAAAGGAGAAATACAAATATGCAGGAGAAAGGAAGAAAGAAAATTGCAAAGACGTTTAACAAAATAGAATACGAGAAACACTTATCTTGATGTTTGTATATCTATATTTATGATGTGAATAAAAAGGAAGAAACTTTCAATCTAATGTTAAAAAAGAAAGCAACGTGATAATAATGAATAACTACACGAATAGAAAGAATTTCACAACGAAGGACTGTCTGCTACCCATGATCAAATAAAATATGTGCATGATTCTTTTTCCAGAAGAGCAAGAAACATCAGTACTCACTCATTATACACCTAAAGAATCTCACAACTTAGTGAATGTCTAAGACTAACGTTACGTTTGGTGTCAAATAAGTCTCGGATCTGACTTCATGCAATAAAGTTTTCTGATTCTTGATTCTTGTAGTTTGAAACAGTCTGGGTGACGGTGTCTTACTTGCCTTACTGGAACCCCCCCCACCTCCCCCAACCCCCCCCAACACCCCCTCCCGATACTTTTCGACTCACTTGAGCCTAGTCATCCTTTACCAATCTGTTTGCAAAAAATCAGCATACGCCACACTTCCCTGATAACAGTTTCCCCAGTCATTGCTTCTCGTCAGGGTGAGTGCCCTCTTTCCTGCTCACTCAGATCCATGTGGAGCCACATACTGTGTCCTCTTTCTAGAGCCACATAACTGGGCCCATTGCAGATCCACATAACAAGTGCATGGGTCTGAGGATCTCAAGCTCCCTGTTGATTGGTTTCGCTTCCCATGACGTTCATTATTTATTTTTTTATTTTTTTATTTATTATTTATTCTTTTATTTATCTTTTATTTTAAAGTGATAACGAGAAAATAAGCACTGCGTATGTGCTTTTTATTCTTACATCCAATACCCGTGTGATATACTGTTTTTGTAAATCTGTCATCTGTCCCACCGCATCACAATTGTCCTACGCTTTCGAAAAGCGGAACGATTTTAACGTGGCCTCGATTGTAGTCCTTATCCGAAGGACTTTTGGGGAACATTGGAGTCCCAGCACTGGATATAAGCTCCAGGGGAAAACTCCCTCGAACGGGAATCGACTGGGGTCGTTACAATGTGCCAGCACAATTGATCTGACCACATTAGCTAGGGTAGCTTTGAAGAAGTAGCTGGATCACCATGAACAGAATGTACACTGTAGATCTGTTTAAAGACTGCTGGCGGTTTGAGTACAGCAAGTGCTAGAGTTTGATATAAACTATGTCTTCGCATTATCCTGCTTTACATTCTTTTACATTTTATACCACTTACGTCACGCAGATTTCTCTGTGAGTGAAATCGTCGGAAGCTAATTCCTTCCCGCCGCGAGAGAGCGCATTCGCTACAAGGGTGGCTTCTCCATTCTACGGTGGATTTGATCTGAGATACAATGATAACATGGTCGGTTGCAAGAGGACACTTGCATTAATTTCTTCTGCCTACTGCTATAGACTGTATGGTTCTCGCTTGATATTGAAGACACCATTTCCAATGGATGTTAGCACTGAGCTAGGCAGTTATGTTGATTTTTTCTATCAGAATACTCCATACCCCTAGAGGTTCCCGCAGACCTCGGCGGATTAATTTTACATTTAGTAATTTTTGTAATTTATTCTTTGCGATAGCAAGGAATAATTGAATATGAGCACTCAAGTGCTTTTTTCAAACATGTCCAGTCCCTGAAGTATACATGTTGTTAATATTATAATTCTGTTCTCACCGGCAAACGATGGCCTACTCTTCCGAAAAGCAGAGCAGGATTATAACAAGTTGACGGCAAGATTATTCTGGCGTGCGGTCGCACACGGGTCCTCGTTTATTACCTCATACCGAGGACTTTGGGGGTAGTGGAGTTCAACACAAACGTTAACGTCCAGGGAAAAAACAACGCCCTCGAAAAGGGAACGAAGCCGGTCGTCAAATAGCGAGTGCAATGGACTGACCACATGGGCTATCCCGTCCCTGATAGAGGCAGGCTTGGTTTCTGTGTCCGTCGATCAAATTCCTGACATCTAGTAATTCGAGACTATGATCGTGTTGCCATAATAGACGAGCAAAGGGAACGAAAAGTAATTATGAAGAGGACCAAGTAAAGGAGAGATATTAATATGGGGGTCTTGTAGGAGGGAGGTATGTTGGAAGTCATGTGCATAGTGCGAAGTACACCTATCCATTTAGTTGTGTGTTAAGTGAGAGATGAGATATGAGTGATGAGTATTTTGTGTGTGGTGTGCGTGCGTGCGAGCTCTGAGAGACATATTGAGTGTGTGAGCTTTGAAGTTGTTGTACGAGCTTGTCGCACGAGAGTTGTCTGTTGCACGCGTATGTAGGGCGTAGTGATGCTATCTCTCTCTACACTCTCTCATCTGTCACTCTACTCTCTCTCTCCGCCGCTGAAATTAATCCCGAAGAAATTCATGTCATATTAATTTCTCTTCCAATCATCACAGCCACTCTCTGACTCCAGCCGACAAAAAACTGTCCGAAAACAAGCAATCCTTCTCAAGGCTACATCACCTAAACTTCCATAAGTAATCCCCCCACCGTCACAATAAATCCGTTCACACTCGCATAAATACCAAGCACAACACATCTCCCAAAGCCCAATATCGGGAATCGAATCTAACACGTAAAACCTCTAATCAACACTCCAAACCTCTCTGTCCCCAAACCCACAAACGTACTATCTCTATCATCAGTTTCATACTCTACCTAAGAAAAAAACAATTACAAACCTCTTTCCGAACTCCTATACTCTCATCTCTCTCGTCTTCATTCTACTCTACCTCACTCACCTTCTCTCTCTCCCTCCTCTCTCATCTCACTCAATCTCCTCTCCATCTCTCTCTCTCTCTCTCTCAATCTCACTCGGTAGCCTAGTGAGTCAGAATTATTGCGCTGGCAATTTTGAAACGACCCAGGTTTGATCCAGTCGAGGAATTTTCCTACCTGGAGTAACATCAGTGCTTGACTCCACATCTCCCCAAAAGTCTTCGGAAGAGACTATAAAACCAGAGCCGCCGTTGTGCGAACTCACGCAGAACACCTTGCGCACAGTTAAATTCCTGTATCCCGCTATCGCAAAGAAGTAGGCCACACGAGTGCCGTGGAGAACAGATGACATTTACAAAACTGCATACACACGGAAAGTTAGGATGAGAAAAAAAAAAAAGCACAAGAGTGCTTATTTCCATTATCCTCGATATAAAAGAATAAATCAATAAATCAATCTCTCTCTCTCTCCACTCTCTAATTAATTCTCTCTCTCTCACTCATCTCTCATCTTCTCTCTCGTCTCTCTTGCCTCAAACTCACTCTCTCTCTCAATCTCATCTCAGGTCTTCTCCCTCCTCTCTCCTCTCATCTCTTCTCTCTCTCTCTCTCTGTCTCTTTCGATAAGAACAGATAGACAGATAGAGACAGACAGATAGACAGATAGACAGACAGATAGACCCACTAAATAGATATATGAGCCGTCGCAGTCATCACTATTTAGTGTTATGTTGTATAAATTTTAAATTGCAATATTTGTTTGCATTGTTATACTTGGTTTTGTTTGTTGTTGTCTGTGGTTTTTACTACGCATTGTGGCTTTTTTTATTTTTACTGTGTTTGTACGATATTTGTACTGTTTTATGATGAGGATCTCTATTGCGTTGTGTTGTACTGTATTGCAGTTGCAACGCATGTATAAATTGTATTGCATTGTATGTGTAATGTGTTGTGTTGTGCTGTAATGTATTGTATTGTTATTGAATTTGTACTGATTTGTATTGTAATTGTGTTGTGTATTGTAGCTGTATTGTAATGTCTGCCTTGCACGACTACAACTGTTGGACTACTCCGAGAATGTTCCAATTGAGCAGAGCCTGAATTGGAAATAAGGCACAGCCATCTGTTTTCCGAAAACACATGTGCTCCTACGAACATGGAATCAAATTGCAAATTGTTAGTGGTAGTGAAGTGTAGTGTAGTGTATTGTAACGTGTAGTGTAGTTGTAGTGCAGTGCAGTGCAGTGAGCAGTGCAGTGCAGTGCAGAGCATTGGTAGGTGCAATGTAAATGTAGTGCATAGGTAAGTGTCAAATCTGTATTGTAGCTGTGTTGCTTTGCACTGCAATTGCATTCCATTGCAGTTGCACAGTAAAAACATACCATATCTTTGCATGTATAATTTACTGCTCATCCCTTTGGAGGAGACCGTCGTCGTCACAAGCAGCAGTACTACCCATGTATTTTTTCTCTGTCTGTATGTGCATTTGCTATTGTGTAAATAGGAGAGATAATAACCCCGATTGTCGAAAATACGGCTAGCCTTTATGCTGGAATACAAAAAGCGTGTGTAGCATTCGCAAAATCCACCATTTGTGAACCTCAAAGCGACAGCCAAGGATCGGTAAAAAAAAACCCACGAGAGAAACATTTTTTCCAGATACTTGTTTAGTCACAATTTGGAGTCTTTCCCATGGGTTCTTTTCAACGTGCGGCTATATGTACACACTTAACCTCAGTTTATCATTCCAACTGAAAAAACTACATCCCAAACTACCATATAACGCCTACTGATATTATACATAAGCATGATAAGGAAATCATGGGTATGGACTGTGAAAGTAACAAGCAACTTCTCGTGATCAATATGGTGGCCATTACCTCTTTACCTCCAACCTGCTTTTTAACAAAAAAATTCAACTACCAATGAATGTTGATTAAAACCAACTTCTGCTTTACATTTTTTGTTGGTTTTGTTTCTTTATTCTAGTATTCGTAGCGGATTTTTTTTTGCGCGTTCTTGTATGCGCTAACTTGAGGGGGGGGGGGGTTGGCTATTACCAAATATTAAATTGCTCAACTTATTCAATTATTTTTTCTCTGGCTTTTTTTTTTTTTTTAATGGGGTGTCCATTTTCTATGTATTTTCTGGCCTTTTTTCCAATTTTTCTTTTTTTTTTTTGCGATAGCAGCGCAGCAAGCTCTGTGCTCGGTCTTCGTTCGAGTTTATCTCGGATTAATATCACTTCACTGAAACGGACGTGACATTTTGGGAGGGGGTTTTTAACCACTCATTTATTGATCCGGGTTTCACCATTACTGTGGTGCCTATGTTAAATAGGACCCAGTTGTGGTTGACGTTGATTACATAAGTACACTCAAAATGAGGCGATTCCAAAGTTTAAATGTCAATGCATAGTAGTATCTCTTGTGTCGAAGATCATTTTTTTACTGTTTGTCTTGTCTGTAACATGTTTAAAGTCTTGTCTGCTTGTTTAATTTTCTGTCTGTTGTATGGACTGGTGTGTAAGTGTGTTTGTGTGGTGAGGTGTGTTGTGTGTGTGTTTGTGGTGTGTGTGTGAGTGTTGTGTGTGTGTGTAGTGGTGTGTGTGTGAGTGTGGTGTTTGTGTGTGTGTGTGTGAGTGAAAATGAAGTGATAAATGAGGGAGTGATGATGAGTGAGCGGGTAAAAGTCTCTGTCGTCGTCTCTCTCTCTCTCTCTCATCACTCTCTTCTCCTCTTTCTCTCTCTCTCTCTCAGGTCTCCTCTCTCTCTCTACATTCTCACGTCTCTCTCTCTCATCTCGTCTCCTCTCTCTCTCTCTCTCCACCCTGCTTGCATACATTTTATGCAATTTCATATCCTTCCCCCCCCCACCTTCTAAAACTTTAATTTAGTTTATCATTCCATTCTATTAACGTTTTAAGTCAAATTAAATCCCCATTGACCTAGTTGGTTGAGAGAGGATGTAGAAATGTTGTCTGCACTTATCGTTTCTTCTTCATTTTGATCGTATTTTCGTGCCATTATTCTCTTTTGTGATACGTGTAAGTATTATAGGTATTGATATTCTATCGAAGGCTGTTTCAAACCAATTCCTGAAGTCTTTATCGTAATTTGTCAATAGGGCTTCTTATTCCTGTGAATGTAATTGTGTAGAGCGGTAAATGCAATAAGATGGCAGTTGTGTGTGTGTTTTTGTTGTGTTTGTGTGTGTGTGTTGTGTGTGTGTGTGTGTGTGTGAGTGTGTGGTGTTGTGTGTGTGTGTGCTGTGTCAGTGTCTGTGTGTCTGTGTGTCTGTGTGTCTGTGAGAGAGAGAGAGAGAGTTAGAGAGAAAGAAGAGAGAGACAGACAGACAGAACAGAACAGACAGACAGACAGACAGACGGACAGACAGACATGATAAAGACAGAAAGGGAGAGGCAAAAACAAATACGAGAACAGAGAATAGAGGACAGATACAGGGAGACAGAGAGAGAGAGAGAGAAGAGAGAGAGTGTTGTGTGATTGTGTGTGTGTAGTGTGTGTTGTTGTGTGTTGTGAGTGTGTGTGGTGGTAGTGGTGTGTGTGTTGTGTGTGTGTGTGTATAAGGCACATAGTTTTTGGACATAATATAATCGAAGGTATGCCAGCCAGAACGGCTATCCCAGTTCGATGCAGTTTCGGAGAGAAAATGGCAGTATGAACAAGTTTCACATCGCTGTGAGCTTTGTGCCTTTTAATGCTGTATCCGTTTAAGCCCAGTGAGAATTATATTTGTCACATATTATTCGCCCCTTTCCATATCTGAAGTTTCAGATGTGCAACAAGGTATTGTTTTTAATGGAAAAAACCCTCTTGTTCAAACTCACAGTAGAGGAGCTAGCCAATTTGAGAATGGATGATAACTGAAAGAAAAATAGCCCGCCCGGTTTTGCCGAACCTGCTAAGGCCTACACAGGCAATTGGGCTTGTAGGGAAAGAAAATAAACTAAGATGCCTAAAGGGCAGTCTACTTGAAAGTGTGTTAGGCAGCTCCAGCCTGCCAGCTGCTTTACCCCCGGGAAGCGGGGGACTTGTGTCCGGGCAATTACCTAGGGGGGCTGGACACTCTCCCTCTACTGAACTTTCGGAATTGGTTAAATCTTAAAAAATATTAAAATAAGAAACAAAATATGAAAAAAAACATTTTTTTCCCATACAAATGGTAAACACATTAGACTATATTAAGACGAATGGGGAGAAAGGGAGAAGAGGGGGAGAAGAGAGAGAGAAGAGAGGAGAGAGAAGAGAGAGGGGAGGGGAAGAGAAAACAGAAAAGACAACAGACAGACAGACGAACAACAACAGAGACAGCAGACAGACAGAACGACAGACAACAAAAAACAAAGCAGGGAACACAGAGACAGACGGGTGGACGGGGGGGGAAGGAAATGGGGACAAGTGAAAAAGCACCTAGCACAAATTGTTTTCTCGGCCCAGGGGTTAAACCCCGGCGTTTTTCCCCCACCAAATTTTTTTTCCCCTCACCTAAGGAAGGGAGAGAACCAGAGGCTATTTTTATTTCCCTTTCTTCTTTTGACAGCAGAAGGTCTAAACCCCTTTTTGAAAAATCGAATCCTGCTCGTTTCGTGTGCTGTAGGGCAGTAGGGCCCGTAACCTTTCCCTTTGAGCGTAGCTAAAAATAATATAAAAAAAAATTAAAAAAAATATTAAAACGTTAAACAAAAATACGTAAAAACAACAACAACAGCAACAACAAAAACCCAACAACAACAAGAAGTGTATTAAATCCAGTTACTCACCTTTCACCTCCACTCCCGTGGGGCTATTTTGACCTTGGGGGGGAAACCATGAAAATTTTGCAGCCACTTCCTCCACCCTTGCGGTTTTCAGCCCCCGTAATAAGTCGTTCTACTTAAGCCAATCCACCTCTACCGGGGTTGTCTTCCCATCTTTTCCTCTCGTCTTCCCCCTTTTACAAATTTTTGTAGGGCTTTCCTTGGGCCCAAATTTAAATTTTTGGTGTGAATTGCCCGTACCATTCAGTTTGGGGGGGGGGGGGGGGTCCACCCGAAGTCAGAACTTTTTTATAAAAAGCCAAAGGTTTTTTTTTAATTCCCCGGGTTTTACTCCCAATAGTTATTGTTTATCTCTGCATGGAAAACCAAGAAGTTTTCGAAAGCACCTCATCTCCTTGCCTGTATCCTTCTTTTATTGTCTGCTCTATGAATCCGCTTCCCCCCCATAAACAAAATAAAAACATGCCCCAGGTATTGCATTTGGGCAATTATTTTTAATACGAAAAAAAATGATTTCTCACAGTTTTAAAAAAAGGGGGAAGTGTGTGTTATATAGAAATTAAAACTTTCAAGTTTAAACCTCTTTTTAAAAGATAAAAGGGTTCCATTACCTAGGTGGGGCCCTAGGAGGAAGCACAGAGACTTCACTCTCCAGGGGCCCCGTATTTTTAAACCCAAAAAAAAAAAAAAACAGTGTTTTTTTCATTTGTATGTGTGTGTGCATGTGTGTGCTGGGGGGGGTGTTGTGGTGTGTGTGGTTGTGGCACGGTGGTGTGTGTTTCGTGCGTGTGTGTGTGTTTGTGGTGGTTGTGTGTGGTTTGGGGTTTGGGCCCTGGGGTGGTGGTGCGTGTGTGTGTGTGGTGTGTGTGTGTGTGTGTGTGGTGTGGGGTGTTGGTGTGGTTTTGTTGTGGGACACACCGCTGCGTCTTTTTTTTTTCTCTGCATTGTATTGCTTTTTCCCTTTTTTTCCTTTTTTGTTTATTTTTTTTTTTAATTCTTTTGTTTAGATGGGGAAACTAATATAAAAAACAATTTTTTTGCTATTTTTATAAGCTATGTCCCACTTGGAAATTATTTAAAAAAAATGTTTGACTTAACAAACAACTAAACTATACGGCACAATGTCATTTTCACAGACTATAACCAAGACATCGAATCCCACTACCTTTTCTGAGACAAAAACTTGTAAAAACGCAAAAATCTCGCCCTTTTAATTTTCCTAACTCTAACCAGGGATAAAAAACATATAAAAGTACAAATTTAAAACATGCAGACTTTTCTTTCATACTGATATTTGCAAAACCTATAATTTGCTACAGAAGAAAGGGTAATTTTGTGCTACC
>CM060326.1:19992668-19995168 GCA_030674155.1 Stramonita haemastoma | reverse complement strand
TTAAAAATACCCATACCCTCATTATGACCACCTTCTTTTTGGTTTGTTTGAAGGGGGGTGGGGGTTTGTTTGTTTGTTTGTCCATCGTGCTCGACGATGACCTCCAAAACAGCAGAGGAGGCAGCTGCTGTTTCGGAAACTGGGCAGAAATTTGATTATAGTGGAGATGCCTTGCCCACAGTACATCCATGGCCAAGAGTGCCTAAGGACAGTCAGCAATGGAGATGTTCTCCAAAGGCCAACTAGCCCCCTGGGCTTTAGCACACAAGGACTGTGCAAGTCAAGCCTCCTATTACAACGCTAAACTGGTCAATTTCTCATTTTGTCACTTCCTGCATCCTTTCACATCAATTTGTAATAACTTTTCACAGAATTGTCCGAGTTTTTCATCTGGGTTTTTTAAATTTTTATTGAATAGTCTTTATATTGCAGGTTAGTAATATGCCCATAACTAAAAATTGACCTTTGGTGCAATGCGACTCCTTATGTGGTGGAGTGCTTCTTCCAATATCCTTGAAAAATAAAAGAAAAAGAGATGAATGAAGAAAAGCTGTGGAACCTGTTCATGGAACTACAAAAATAAAGAATGAAATTAAATGTCCTCGTGACAGTTTATGCAAGTTTTAAAACAAACCTTGTAGTTAAAGACACAGAAAAAATGCGTGAGGAAAAGAGAGGGGGGGGGGGGGGAGAGAGAGAGAGAGAAGAGAGAGAGAGGAGAGAGAGAGAGAGAGAAGAGGAGAGAGAGAGAGAGATTTTCCTTTCCTTAGCTAGAGCCCCAGGATTCAACATGGTGAATTTTTGTGTATACAACCATTTTTTTGAGCCACCATTGAGACAGCCGCATTCCAACTTCGTATTATATATATATTCCACATGCAAACCATCCACCACAAAAAAAAACAAAATTCACGAACATACCCTTCACAACAATTTAACCACACACACACACACACACACACACACACACACACACCACCACCACCACCACCACCACCACCACTACAACCACCACCACCACCACTACCACAACCAAATTGTACTTTGTACTTTTGTACTTTTATACCACTTTATGTCACCCAGATTTCTCTGCGTGAAATTCGGGCTGCTCTCCCCGGGGAGAGCACATGTGCAGCGCCTACCCATTTTTTTTTTCTTTTTCCTGCATGCAAGTGTATTTGTTTCCCTATCAGAGTGGCTTCTTTCTACAGAATTTTGCCAGGGACAACCCCCTTGTTGCCGTGGGTTCTTTTACGTGCGCTAAATAGTGATGTGTAACACACGGGACTTCGGTTTATCGTCTCAATCCGAAAGACTAGCGCCCAGACCACCACTCAGGGTCTAATGGATGGGGAAAAAGTTTTGGGTCCAAACGGGGTACGAACCCCGCACACTCCGACCCGGACTTTTTGCTTTCTAGGCAAGGCGCGTGACCACCTAGACCACCGACCACCGTTTATCACTCTATCGTCATTATCACTGGACACCCAGGCAGAGAGCCCCTGAAATGAGACCTGTACAGATATTACACAGTCATTGTTTCCAGCAGTGTCCGCTTATCTCTCTACTGTCATTGTCAATACAGTACAATAGGGATAGCTAGGTGGTCAGAGCGGGACGTGATAGCCTAGTGGTCTGAACATCGCGCTCGCAATTTGACGACCCGGGTTCGATTCCCGTTCAGGAGATTTTTCTCCTGGAGTTAACATCAGTGCTGACTCCACTCTCCCCGAAAGTCCTTCGGATGAGACTATAAACTGAAGCCCCGTGTGTGAACACACGCAGAACATCTTACGCACACGTTTAAATCATGTTCCGCTTTTCGTAAGAGTAGGCCATCGTGTGCCGGTGGGAACAAATGAATATTTACAAAACTACATGCGCACGGGGACTGGATGTAAAAAAAAAAGCACAAGAGTGCTTATTCTATTATCCTCGATAAAAAAAAGAATAAAAGAATAAAGAAAATTGAGCGCTCGCTTTCCCCAAGTCAAGTTAAGCAGCGTCGAGCTTGGTTACCAGTTGGATGGGTGACCGTTTGCGCGTCTTGGCTTCAGTACAGTCCCTCCAGTTCACCCAGCTGTCAATGGGTACCTGCCCTCTTTATGGTCAGGGAAGGTAAAGCAGAGAGGGAGAGGAGATGGGCGCCGCCCTCGACATGCTAGCCCCTAGAGCAGCTGAGGTGTCTGATCTGATGCCTTGCTCCCCTACGACCGCCTAGGTTATGGGACACCTTTACCTTTTTTTTTTTTACCTTTACCTAAGTCACAGCAGATTTCTCTGCTCGGGCTGCTCTCCTCCAGGGAGAGCGCGTCACCACAGGTGCAGCGCCACCCATTATTTTTTTCCCGTCTGCTACAGTGTTTGTTTTCCCTATCAAAGTGACTTTTTTCTACAGAATTTTGCCAGGGACAACCCTCTTGTTGCCGTGAGTTCTTTTACGTGCGCTAAATGATAATGTGTAACACACAGAACCTCGGTTTATCGTCTCATCCGAAAG
>CM060326.1:19980168-19987668 GCA_030674155.1 Stramonita haemastoma | reverse complement strand
TCTTTTTCCTGTCCTTTTTTCTTGGATAGCTTGGGTTTGTTTTGTTTGTTTTGGTTGTTGTTGCTGGGTGGTTTTTTTTTTGGGGGGGGTTGTTTGTTTTCTTTGTTGTTGATGTTGTTTCTTGTTTGTTGGTTAGTTTATTGTTGTTGTTGGTGGTGTTGTTGATGTTTTTATTTTTATTTTTTGGATTTTTTTCTATCTTATGTTATCCCTGATGAGAGCAGGCACTTGATGTAAAAAAAAAAAAAAAAGCATATGAGTGCTTATTCATTATCCTTGAAATATATTTTTTTTATTCGACTTGATTTGATATGATATAATTTCATTTGATCTGTCTGTCTGTCTGTCTGTCTGTCTGTCTGTCTGTCTGTCTGTCTGTCTGTCTGTCTGTCTGTCTGTCTGTCTGTCTCTCTCTCTCTCTCTCTCTCTCTCTCTCTCTCTCTCTCTCTCTCTCTCTCTCTCTCTGTGTGTGTGTGTGTCTCTGTGTGTGTGTGTCTGTGTGTCTGTGTGTCTGTGTCTGTCTGTCTGTCTGTCTGTGTCTGTGTGTGTTCTCTTATACCTCTGTGTAACAATCCAAGGACGACACATAACACCCCCCCATAAAAGGCCAGTAGGCCCTAAGTGTCCTTCCACGCTGTCCAAACGTGCGTTAAATGAGTCGGAATGGTCGTGAGCCGTTGAGAGCCCGACAGAACAGGCGTTCAATGAAGTGCGAATTATGCCTGTAGCTTGCACTCTCGCCACTTCACAATCAAGTAGGTTTTCGCCCGTCACCATTTGCCTGCCCTCAGCTTAATCCCTCTACTTCTCCACCTACCTACCTACCCCCCTCTCCCCCCCCCTCACCCACACACACACACACACACACACACACACACACACACACACACACACACACAACACACACACACTCCCTACCACCACCACCACCACCACCACCACCACCACTGTCCTCATCCTTTCCCCCACCCCTCTCTCTCTTTTTTTTTAAGCCATGAAGCGAAAGAATGCTACAGTTTGATTTTTCGTTCCATGTTGCTCAGTCCGTTTTTTGTTAATACAGTGGTATTCTTCGTGTGATTGATTATTGTAATTTTGTAGATTTTGTGTCTTAGGGTTGTTGTTTTTTTATCTGTATTTGCTTTCTTATTCCGCTTTTTGGGGGCAGGATATCTTTCTGCCCTGTGAAACTGCTGTTGTTGCGGTTTTTGGGTGGGGGGTTTTAGATACTAAACGTGTGCTGAGAAACAGGACGTACTCTTGAGGGCTACTTAGTCATCATAAGAAGGAGAGTTAGATATTGTGCAAATGGTGCGCGTGTGAAATGGTTTGTGTGTGTGTGTTGTGACAAATCGCATACTGGTGCTTCTGTGAAGTGTCTGTGACGAACAGACCCAAGAACAGATTCCACGGTTGTCTTTCTCTCTTTCTCTCTCTCTCAAGCCTTGAGCAAATTCACGAACGTAAGTACGTACGTTGGTGCTTATCTGTGACAATATCCATATGTTCACTTTTTTTTGTCGTTCACATGTGTTTTGTTCTAAGTGTGTAGACTCGATTAAAAATCAAAACGTTGGGATAACCAGTTTTGTTGTGTTTTTTTGCTGTGTTTTGTTGTTGTTGTTGTTGTTGTTATCGTAGTTTGTTTTGATGTGTTATGCTTTTTAAAGATAAAAAAAATTGTTTGAAGTTTCTGAAAATTTATTATTTTCCATAATCAATTATATCTCTTATTCAGACCAAGACCCGGATGAAAATTAAAAACGTTTTGGATTATTTATCCGCTACCCTTAGAAATGAAAATAAAGATTGTCAGAGATTATCAATACAAAAAAGTCTTGGAGACAAAAAGTCTTTTGAAAACAGTATGTGGAAGTCTCAGGAAAAGGTACCGTTAATTGTTCCAGACATAAGTTCTCATTCTTAAACCTTCTGCCGGGAAGTCATCTTCAGCAGCCACGATTCAGTGAAGTCAGTGGTTAACCATCCTTGGAGACGGTATTTATTTATCGATTTTTTATTTCCACGATAATGGGATAAGCATTCATGTTTGTTTGTTTTTTTGCCCAGTACAGTGGTGCAGTTGATTTAAAACTGAAGTCAAGGGTGTCCTTCCTCGTATGTACAGGAATGAAATGAAACAGTTGTGCTCATACATAATAAAAAAAAATGTATATATGCAATTTGTGTGTGTGTGTGTGTGTGTGTGTGTGTGTGTGTGTTGTGTGTGTGTGTGTGTGTGTGTGTGTGTGTGTGTGTGCTCTGTGTCTTTTTCTCTCTCTCTCTCTCTCTCTCTCTCTCTCTCTCTCTCTCTCTCTCTCTCTCTCTCTCTCTCCTCTCTCTCTCTCTCTATACTCTCATCATCTATCTCTTCTCTCTCTCTTACTATTATTATTTATAATATCTATATATGTATTATATATATATGTATATATATATGTATGTATATATATGTATATATATATATATATATAATTATGTGTGTGTGTGTGTGTGTGTGTGTGTGTGTGTGTGTGTGTGTGTGTGTGTGTGTGTGTGTGTGTGTTCAAGCTTTTTCACAAAAAGGGGCAGGGGTGAGAAACAGTGAGTGTGTGAGTGTGAGTATGTGTGTGTGTGTTTCATAACAAGCCCATAATCTATACCTCGTTTGACTCACAGTAACTGGTTCATGTATGTGTGTGTGCGTGCGCGCGCGCGCGCGCGCGCGCGCGCGCGCGCGTGTGTGTGTGTGTGTATGATCCTTTGGAATCTTCTTAATCCCCAGTCTAGTTGACTGTGTGGTAGTGTGTAGTTTCCCCAAAACCTAGCTTTTCTCTAACACGTGCTTAATCTTCTGATAGATTGGCATTTGGACACGCTCAGCTTTCCTTCTTTGTTTCAGGGGTGTGGCCTCCGTCTCCGATCGGATTGGTGAGTTTTTACAATGTTAACTTCTTTTGTTTGTGTTTTGTTTGCCAACGAAAACATACATGGGTGTTACAGACAAAAACTTATTGCTGTATTTGTTGTTCGTTCCTTCTCTCATCTTAACATTAACCAGAATACGCACCCAGAATCATTCATCCCACTTTGGAAAAATTGTGAAATTGTAAATATACACTGAATGAGAAGTTTGCGTGTATGACTCTTTTTTATTATTATTACCCTGCCACATAGAGAGCCATAGTCTCCGAGTTCAAATGAGTTTTTTTCCCTCCTTTAATGGAAAAAACAAGTTGTTACGGGAAGAGCTTGTGATGGTTGAAAACAATCTCAGCACAGCTTTTTACAACACAACATTGTAACGTCATCCTCAGCATTCAGCTTACTACATCAATAACTGATAACGCCTTTTCCCTGCTGCCTGGGTTTTGAAATTACATTCTTCTTTCTTTCTTTCTTTCAAAGTATTTATTGCTGGCATTTTTTCTTGAGGACTTTACCGTGGTAGAGTGTGCTGAGCATATGTTTCAGTTTAGTTTGTTGTTTTCATTTTTTTTATGGGAAGTATTAGAACAAGGGGACGGGATAGCTCAGTCGTCAGAGCCCTTGCTTTTCCCAAGCTAAGGTTAAGCGGCATCGAGCGAGGTTAACAATTGTGACCGTTTTCGCGCCTTGGTTCTAATACAGTCCCCCAGTCCACCCAGCGGTAAAATGGGTACCTGCCCTCTTTAGGGTCAGGGAAGGTAAAGCAGCGAGGGAGAGGAGATGGGCGCCCCGCTCAATATGCTGACCCCTAAAGAAGCTGAGGTCTCTGATGCCTCGCTCCCCTACGACCACATAGTTTATGGGACACCTTTTCCTTTACCATATTAGAACAAACGAATATTCTAGATATTGTACACGACACTGGCCAAGAAATTCACCAGGGGAGTTTTCATCAGATGCTGTGCAAAGCTCTGTGTACTAGAGTAAAACTTCCAGTGAATTCGGTTTTTTTCGTTCCTCTGCTAGAGCTCCAAGATTCACCAACGGTACAAACAAACTTTTTCAGGTAAATTGAGCCTGAACTAATGAATGTTAAGTCTCCAAATAAAAAAATAACTGACTTTAGGACGCTGCTTTTGCATAGACTTATACTGACGCCCCTAAGATCACAATTCAAATGTTCTTACGGCTGTCGAAGAAGAAGAAGAAGAAGAAGAAGAAGAAGAAGAAGATGATGATGATGATGATGATGATGATGATGATGATGAAGAATATGCTGCTGCTGCTGCTGCTGCTGCTGCTGCTGCTGCTGCTGCTGCTGCTGCTGCTGCTGCTGCCGATGATGATGATGATGATGATGATGATGATGATGATGAACAAGAAAAATTGCGACGAAGAAGAAGAGCAACAACAACAACATCATCATCCTCAACAACATCAACAAGAACAACAACAGCTGTAACAACAACAATAACAACAACAACAAGTAAGAACAAAATCCCAATCCTGCTTAAAATCAAATCTATCTTTTAAAAAAATAATAAATCCAAACACTAAAGGAGATTAAGCGTTTCTGCCCCGCCACACAAGGTTACAGGAGGTTGGTTTGGTTTTTTTTACCATACAGATGAAAAGATGAAAGGCCTTTCCTTTATTTAGTGTCGTATTTACTTTCACTATTCAAAGCTCCGGCATAATAATTCACTGCTAGCAAGCCTAGCTCCACGTTGGCATACCCCGCGTCGTGCTATGGAAAAGTCATGTCATAAAATCAACACCGCAGAAAGCACTAAATACTATGTCAATAACTACCCGGCACCACGGGTATATAGACAGGGGGTTTAAAGTTAGTGTAGGGTGGGAAATTGGGGAAGGGGGGAGGGGAGGAGAGAGAGAGGGGATGGGTGTAGGGGTGGGGGTGGAGTAGTGGATGGAGGAGGGGTGGGGGGAGGGAAGGTAGAGTGAGGGGGGGGGTTGGAGGAGGTTCTGTGTCTCTTTGGGCGCGTTTGTAAGTGTTAGTGCAGTGTATCATTCATATATATAATATATATATATATATATATATATATATATATATATATATATATATATATATATATATATATATATATACATATATTTTATATATATATGTATAATTATATATATATATATATATATATATATATATATATATATAATTATGCATGTATGCATGTATGTATGTATGTATGCATGTATATAGGTAGGTATGTAGGTAGGTATGTGTGTATGTATGTATGTATGTATGTATGTATGTATGTATAGATAGATAGATAGATAGATAGATAGATAGATAGATAGATAGATAGATAGATAGATAGATAGATAGATAGATAGATAGATAGATAGATAGATAGATAGATAGATAGACAGACAGACAGACAAACAGATAGATAGATAGATAGATAGATAGATAGATAGATAGATAGATAGATAGATAGATAGATAGATAGATAGATAGATAGATAGATAGATAGATAGATAGATAGATAGTGTATGTGTGTGTGCGTGTGTTCGTGCGTACATGTGTTTTTGTGTGCGTGTGTGCTTGTGCGTCTAAGGAGAAGAATGAATGCTTAATATGTATTGAGACGTATTGACGGTTAGAAATAGCATTGCCACCACTAATATCATCACCACCACAAACACAGCAGCCATCACCTACACTAACAACAACAACAACAACTCCATCCTTTTACCATCACAATCCAATGTCTCTCAGTACCACCACCACCATCATGTAAACGATGCTGTCCTTAATATAAAAAAAATATTAAGAAAACATTACTTCACTCTCTCCTTTCATTCTCAGGACACAAACAATAATCATTAAAAACTTTCAGACAATGTGTCTTGGATCATTTCTGTTGACGTTGTGGAGCCCCAATGCAATCTGTCTCTCTGTCTCTGTGTCTCTGTCTGTCTCCGTCTGTCTGTCTGTCTCTCTGTCTCAACCAACAAAACCTTACCTGATCTTCTACAAAAGACAAATACTGGTGGTTTTTGCTGTTGTTGGGGTTTGTTTTTTGTGGGGTTTTTTTTTGGTTTTTTTTTTTGGGGGGGTTGTCACCATAATTATGTGCAAGATTTTATGCATGCGTCCGCACACGGGACCTCAATTTATTGTTTCTTTGGAGGACTTGCAGGGAAAAGAATCTGTGAAAGTGGTAACTCCAGGGTTGGATAGTGGTGGAGGGGGGTTGGGGGGTCCCTTCAACCCTCAAACAAACCACCCAGTAGGGCTCAAATCCACAGAGTTATGTTCTTACTTATTGTGATTGGACAAAATGGCAAGTGAACAGACCTACCCTTAAACAACCACAATAAAAGACGAACGCAAAAAAAAGGATCAATAAACTGATTCGGTTTTTGTGAAACTTTCGCTGCCGCTATCATTTTATTCCCTCTAATATCGTCATGTCTCGCCCCCTCTCTAACCTTATGCATGCTCACTCCCCCCCCCCCTCTCCCCCCAGCCCTTCCTCCCACGTATAGACACATTTCATGCACTATCTATGTCTTTACCTAACCCCAAACTACACGCTCTAGTTCTCCCTTTCACTAGTGGCATTGATAGATATTATGGATAGTTCTGTCACCACGTACAGGCGTGTGCGGACATCAAAGCAAGCTACACCGTTGACTGCTGTACTTATATGAAGACATTATCTTTAATCACAATACCCACCCTCCGTCCCCCCGCCTAACTAGATGGTTTTTATGCTGTTGGTGCCTTTTTTTTTTTTCTTTTTTCAGGTGTCCTGATCTCACTCTCACTCTCAAGTCGTTCCTGAGGTTGATTTAAGGGATGATCCACTGTCAGACACTGTTATTCTTGTGTCAAGACACCTTTACACACACAGCTTTCACGTAGCGTGCGTTTAATAATGATGTGTAACACACAGGACCTCGGTTTATCGTCTCATCCGAAAGACTAACACCCAGACCACCCACTCATAGTCTAATGGATGGAGGGAAAGTTTTGGGCCCATACGGGATTCAAACCACCATACATTTCGACCCGGACTTTTCGCTTTCTGAGCAAGCGCGTTACCTCTAGACCACCGATCTACCTGTTCCATCCATTAATCATAGCATAAATGGAATGTACCAACAACAACAACAGTGACAATAATGATAAAAAACAATAATAATAACAAGGATGATGATGATGATGATGATATACATAAGATATAAAGCAGATTATCATAAAATGAAAGGTAAATAAAAACACTTTCATTTTTTTTTTCCATACAGTTTGTATTACATCCACTTTCATACAGAAAATTGATGCACTTGCATCAGATTTTCATACAGAAATGGAAGGAAACATTAATCTCTTCAGTCAGATTCAGCTGTCACAAATGAATAAGTTTGACGTCAGTGTGTTGAAGTCCGATGTTTAAGAGCCTTTGTGGTTGTGGGGTCTCAGGAGTAACACACCTGGCAGTTCAGTCGTACAATAATGCCGGACAGTGGATCAGCACCTTTAGTTCCCCCCCCCCCCCCCCCCGCCCCCCTAAGAGTGCCTTTTGTCACGGCTTCCATCATTAATCTCCTTTCGGCTTGGGC
>CM060326.1:19935168-19977668 GCA_030674155.1 Stramonita haemastoma | reverse complement strand
TTCAGTCCTGCCCCTATCAGGAAAAATATTATGATAACAAAAATACCACATAAACACGCATACACACTCAAGACAACAACAAAATACAAGTGTTTGACTTGATAATACTCTTAGCAAAATCTGATGTTTACAAATACCGGATTGGTAAAATAAAACAATAAGTTGGTATTAATTTCAATGAAACAAAATATGAAATGGAAAAATTGGAGCACTGCAAACAAATGCAGTTTACTTTTTTTTCCGGGATTCTTGCTAAGAGAGAGAGAGAGAGAGAGAGAGAGAGAGAGAGAGAGAGAGAGAGAGAGAGAGAGAGAGAGAGAGAGAGAGAGAGAGAGAGAGAGAGAGAGAGAGAGAGAGAGAGAGATGATCAAATCAAAACAAATCAAATCAAATCAAATCAAATTATTTTATTTCGAGGATAATGAATAAGCACCCATGTGGTGTTTTTTTTACACCCAGTCCCCGCCCTTAGCTAAAGGACACCTCATGATATGATGATAAAATAAACCAATACAAACACATCATGTTAATAAAATAGGCCCGATACCCACATGTCCACACAGAAATAGCAAGCAAACAATGAAAATTTTTTTTAAAAAAAACAACAATTCAAAGAAAAGACCAATAGTTAAAAAAAACAACGACAACGACAACAACAACAATAAAAACAAGCAAAAGTGCAAATAAAGAAAAGAAAAAGAAACAAACAAACAAACAAAAACTCAGCAATAAAAGAAATAAAAACAAAACAAAGAAAGAAAGAAACAAAAATAAAACAACAAACAAACAATAAACACCTACTAAGTGAAAGAGGTTACGCAAAAAACAAACAACACCCGTACGCATCCAGAGAGAGAGAGAGAGAGAGAGAGAGAGAGAGAGAGAGAGAGAGAGAGAGAGAGAGAGAGAGAGAGAGAGAGAGAGAGAGAGAGAGAGAGAGAGAGAGAGAGAGAGAGAGAGAGAGAGAGAGAGAGAGAGAGAGAGAGAGAGAGAGAAGGCAAGGCAAGGCAAGGCAAGGCAAGGCAAGGCAAGGCAAGGCAAGGCAAGGCAAAATTCTTTTATTCGAGGATAATAGATAAGCACTCATGTGCTTTTTTTACATCCAGTCCCCGCCCTTTTCAGGGAAAACATCAAGATAAAAAGATACTAAACAGTAAAACTATATGCAGTACCGAACAACATAAAGGAATAAGGACATTATACATAATAAGATAATAAAAATGCACACTTTCAGAAGACGAAAATCAGAAGCCACAATAAAATGATTTTGATTATAAAAGAAAAAGAAGCGTTAATAGATAAAGAGCAACCAAAGAAACATAATGAAATAAACAACTTAGCAACCAAGAAAAGTCCACCCAAAAATAATTAGTTACAACATTGTTACGACTCATAACAACAAAATGAACTCAGAAGGAACTAAAGATAATACAATGATTATAATGATGACAATAAGAATAATATCAACAATAGTGATAATAGTATGATAATAATACACGTAAAACTCACTCCTACACGTAGGTTACACACACACACACCACACACACCACACACACACACACACACACACACACACACACACACAACACACACACACACACACACACACACACACACACACTCACACACACTCACACACACACACACACACACACACACTCACACACACAACATACATACATACATACATACATACATACATACATACATACATACATACATACATACATACATACATACATACATACATACATACATACATACATACATACATACATACATACATACATACATACATACATACATATACGCAACTCACTCACGCATGCACGCTCGCAGGCAAATGCACATACAAATCACACACACACACACACACACACACACACACACACACACACACACACACACACACACCACACATACACACACACACACACACACACACACACACACACACACACACACCACACACACACACACACACACACACACACACACCAAGCCTTTGTAGACATGTTCTCAGAATCAATGCGAATTGAAGGGCTATCATGTGAGCATAGAAAACATAGAACAGAGGAGGAAAACAAAACAGAGTTGCATTCTGAACCAATGTCTGATAATGATGAATATGTCAATGCCCCAATCTTATTGAATGAGGTAAAAGAAGCATTATTTTCACTTTCCAACAAGAAAACATCTGTCGGTTTGGACGCAGTATCTAATGATATGCTGAAACATTTACCAGAAATTTTTTTATCTCTGCTACACAAACTTTGTAATAAATGTTGGATTGATGGTGTCATGCCAATGAAGTGGAAACAGTCTATAGTTGTTCCAGTACATAAGCAGGGAAAGCCAAAAACAGATAAAAGTAGTTACAGACCTATTGCCCTGACTTCACATACTGGCAAATTAATGGAACGTATTATTCTTAAACGATTAATGTATTACTGTCATAGAAATAACATAATCCCAATCAACCAAGCAGGCTTTCAAAAAGACCGATGTGCCATAGACAATTTGGTTAAACTTTCAACACACGTTAAGAGCCAATTTGCTCGACGAAAAAACGTTCTAGCTACATTTTTTGACATCAAAAAGGCTTATGATCAAGTTTGGCATGCTCGATTGTTGCTCAAACTGAAACATCTTGGGTTTTCTGGACATATATATCATTTTATTGAAAGTTTTCTGTGTAATAGAAGTATACAAGTCAGAGTAAACAACTCATACTCAGGCTTTAGGTCTCTTCACATGGGGCTACCCCAAGGTTCTGTTATAGCTCCTGTCTTGTTCAATATTTTATTACACGATCTTCCAAAAAAGTTGTCAAATGATGTCGTTTTAGTGCAATATGCAGACGACATATGTATGTGGATGAATGTCAACATGAAGCGAAACACACCAAAACGGGCAATAAATTACATCAGAAAAATGTACCAAATCCAACTTGACAACATAAATGATTATATTTTTGAGAACGGACTTTCTTTTTCTGCAGAAAAAACACATCTAGTACTGTTTAACAATGGTAGTAATCCAGATGAGCTACCGATTTTCAGGATTGGCAGTGAAATTATTCAATATAAAAACATAATAAAATTTTTGGGTGTTATTCTTACGTCTAAGCTATCTTGGAACGCACATATCGAGTATACCTTAACTAAAGCAAGAAAGTGTTTGAATTTACTTAAAATGGTAAGTAAGCAATTTTGGGGACAAAGCACTTTAAATCTTAAATGTTTAGCAACATCTCTTATTCGTTCCAAACTGTCTTATGGACAAGAGGTATTCTTCAATGCACCAAAGTATTTACTTAAAAAGTTACAAAGTATGGACTGTAAGGCATACAGACTTGCCCTCGGAGTACCTTTTCATGCACCGACTCTTGGAACTTACCGTGAAATTAGAGAATTGCCACTAGATGAATACCGACAGTTGGCATGTGCAAAATACGTACTCAGAAGCACAACTACGGAAAATTTCACTACAGACGAAGTAAAAATAAAATCAGAAATAAAATTTCCTAAAAGGGCGAAACAGATAACTTCTGTAAAGACAATTGGTACGTATGTTTCAGACCTTTTTGAAAAATCTGGAATCAATCAACATATCATGGATACTCAAACTAAAATTCTACCTTATCCCTTATGGGAAATGAACAAAGCAAATTTTGATATAGAATACACAAATATGGCTAAGAGTGAAAATCAAAATATCATGATCTCTGAAGTCCGATCGCACATTGATCAGAAATATTGTCACCATCTAAAAGTTTTTACAGATGGTTCACATCTAGATGATCAAGAAACAGGTTCAGCTTTTGTAATACCATCGCTTAAAGTAGAAAAATGTTATTATGTTGGTAAACATCATTCGATATTCACAGCTGAGCTAATAGCAATTTTAATGGCTCTTAACCATATTCTCGATCTTCCGCTGAATATATTTCAAACTTTACTCTGCGTTGATTCAAAATCGGTACTCTACGCATTGAAATCCACAAATTCTAAGAAAAAGTCTAAAGTTATATTAGAGATCAATCATGTTATACATGTTTTAGCTTTAAGGGGTATTTGTGTCACTTTCTGTTGGGTACCTTCTCATGTGGGATTCTTACCAAATGAGTGGGCTGATAGAGCTGCAAAGAGAGGTGCAAAACATGGAGAGGATTCTATAGAATTACACGTTCCATTATCTTTACAAGAAGGCTATCACTTACTAGAAGAGGCATCGTGGAGCAGGGCCAAAAAGGCTTATTATCCAAAGGAGCGCATATCAGAAAGGTCTTCATACACTGTCCCTGATTTAAAGGTTATCGATCGCTCTGAGATCAATACAAGTTTTTTCACGGCAAGAAAGGTCAGGGCTTTATTTTTTCGGATAAAACTGAATGCGTTCACCACTAAATATAGCAAAAATACAAAATGTTTGTGCGGTGAGAAAATCACAAACAGTCACATAATTTTTGAATGTAAGAGTCTAAAACCATTCTTACCTTCTTTCTCGGAAAAATCCTTGGATAAGATTTTTAAAAATCTGAATTTGGCATTTCGTATAACAAAATCTTTAATGAATAGTTCTTTAGGAAATTTGTTATAGTTTTAAGTCATACTAGCAATTGTTATGTATTTACTTGTTGTTATTACTGTTTAGCCCAAATTTATGTACTGTATACTTTATTAAGAAAAAGACACCCATTTTACTGCACACATCCATCAACATACTAGACCCTCCCCTTCCCTTCCCATCGTCTAATATCACTTTGAGTGAACAGACGTAAAATCGAAGCAACAACAACAACACACACACACACACACACACACACACACACACACACACACACACACACACACACACACACACACACACACACACACACACACACACACACACACACTCTTACTCACACTTATATTTATAAGCACATATCCGCAGGCGTACATGTACTTGAGGTGGTAGGTTTTTTGTGGTTTTTTTTTCTTAAAAAAAAAATTTTAGTCATAGAAAAAGAAGAATGAGAGAGAGAGAGAGAGAGAGAGAGAGAGAGAGAGAGAGAGAGAGAGAGAGAGAGAGAGAGAGAGAGAGAGGAGAGAGAGAGAGAGAGACAAGGCAAGGCAAGGCAAGGCAAAATATTTTATTCGAGGATAATAGATAAGCACTTGTGTGCTTTTTTACATCCAGTCCCCGCCCTTTTCAGGGATACATCAAGTTGAAAAAATACTAAACAATAAAGCTTTATGCAAACCAAACAACACACAAGAATAAGGACACTATATATGATAAGGTAATAAAAATGCACTCGATCAGAAGACAAAAATCAGAAGTCACAATAACAGATTTTGATAATGAAAGAATAGAAAAGTGTTAATAGGTAAAGAGCAAACAAGAGAAGAGAATAAACAACTGAAAACATCAATCCACCACCATCTGTCAAAAATTATACATGTGACATAAATCATACATTTGGATAAAAGGGGGAAATTTTTTTTTTTTTTAAACTAATATCCTTATTGGAGGGGGGGGGGGGGGGGGGGAGATACTGCCAATAAAAATATAAATAAAATCAACAATTATAATGATCCAAATACCAAAAGTAAGGAACCATACCAAGTATCAAACAACAGGCAAGAATTAACACAGAGATACAATATTAAGGTAATGTTATAAAGTCACTGATTCAGAAACGAAAATGAGAAGTAAGAATCAATGATGATTTTGAGTTGAATAAAGAAAGCAAGAAAAACAAAGAAAAAACAAAAACAAAACAGAGAGAGAGAGAGAGAGAGAGAGAGAGAGAAGAGAGAGAGAGAGAGAGAGAGAGAGAGAGAGAGAGAGAGAGAGAGAGAGAGCAAATCTAAATGTATTATCTTGTCATCAGATTGAAATAAACAAAACTTGTAAGTATTCCATCAAAAATATCATTTCTTGCGGCTTTAAAATGATGAGTGAGGGTTTCTTGTGTTTTTTGTTTTGTTTTGTTTTGTTTTACGATGAGCGAGTTTAAAAGACCTAAAGATGAAAGTGAGTTATGTCCCTTGTTTTCAAGATCACAGAAAGAATAGTGTCCCTTACATTTAGGATACCTTTTCTTTGCAGAAGGTTTGAAAAGTGAAAAGAACCCGGATGTAAACAAGATGGAGGAAATAGTTGCCTCCTTCGATTACAATGTTGTCTACCGACAGCAGTATTAGACTGAAATGTCCTACTTTCCGTCATTTGGGCCTTTTTATGATCCTGTCAAGGAGCAAGAAGTTTACAAAGATAATGATGGGAGTTTGAGAGTGAGGAGCAGACCTCTTACCCCGTCAGGGGTCAGTGTGGCGACTGCTCGTCGTCTGGAAACACAACCAGGAAACAACAGAGAAAGGAATTCGTATGTAATCGAACACAATTCATTGCTTTCTCTGTGCTCTTTACGCCTAAGTTTATCACTTGATCTGACATAGTTCTGTTAGCATGTAGTTTTTCAGTCATGAGTTTTTAAAACTTAATGTGAAGTTACATGGTAACATAGTGTACTTAATAATGTCAATATCCCGTGTAAACAGTAAAACACTAGAACCAAACACTACGAAAAAGTAAGTTGAGTACACTAAAACTTCACTTAGGCCTACAAATTTGACGATCGTTCACTAAGCCTATAAACAAACAAGCAAAAATGAAAAGAAAACCAATGATACAGAACAGGAATGTAGCCAGAACTGAGCAAAGAATAACAGAAAAACTTGAAAGTTGAATAAGATACAAATAGCTTAGGGTAATAATATACCATCAAACAGTTTGGGTTTTTTTTGGTTTTTTTAGAAAAGCAGTACATCAGTATTTCAGTAGGTACCGGCAGCCCTTCTTTGAGCCTACGGGAAAGTAGCGCTGAGTGGGGAAAATGCATGTTTTTGACAGGCCAGATCTTGGAAACTATCTAAAGAATTGGCATAAAAATTATGAAAAAATAAACAATGATGTTTACTTATGTGCTCTGAGTTGTTTGTTTGTGTTTGCATGCCATGGTTTGACAACAAAACAATTCCAAACACACCCACTCTTGCACAAAAATCGAAGCGCGTTCTCGGCTCGATGTTCCGCCAGCCGCCATTAGCCGAGCGAGCGAATCGGTATGTGTAGAAAATCGCTACGGACGATGTGCTCATTACTCTGCATCAACTTCAAAATGGGTCAGAACAGAAGAGCATGCTTCCAGCTTTAATTCAGTATAAGTTTTAAGTGGATACGAAACGCTGAAATCAGTTAAAAATCGGAAGTTTAAAGACGCTTAGCGCGAGTCGCGGTTCGACTACTTTCGGTCCTAACTACGGAACATCGGACGAAGTTACCGTAGACATGGTGGTTGCGCTTGAAAGGCCTGTCTTTGCTGAATCCAATGGTGTATCAAGCTCTATGATTGGTTCCAATGCTTTTGACCAACAGCCAATCAAAGTGAGGGTGTCATCAAACCATGTGTACTCCATTTTGGGCAAAACAAAAATGGCGGAACATAGTAAAAGAAGCGATGCCGACCGAGTCGAATACGTTAAACGTCACGGAATTACAGGACAAACTTGGCAAGTTAATGCATGAAATATCAAGCTAAGACCTGTATTAAACGAATCCACAGCTTCATTTTGCTGAGCATTTGCAAACTTATTATCTATTTGGTTCGTAAGACACTCGCTAAAGTCAGACACGATCTGGTGAAAAGCGACTTGCACATCGTTCAGTTTGAAGCGATCGTTACTTTTCTTAATGGGAAACTGATGCAAATCGACACCAGATATTGGCATATCTATCATTAATTTAGCGATCTCAGAGCTAGTTTTTTTTTATTAATTCCATGATTGAACAGAAAATCGCCTTTAAAAACATCGTTGAGAGATAGTTATGAAACGGAAGTTGGCTCCGCGCGCACATGCTGGTCAACAGCACAAATCGAAAGCAGACTAGGCTAGTGAGACAACACATTGTAGGTCTAGTTTTTTGTAACATGTGTAGAACTTCAAACTAGAAATAAGCTTTTTAATTGCTTTCTAAGCCTCCTTTTTATAGATGGCAATATAATCAGTGAAAGTCGGGTTTTTTTTAAAAATCAACAAACGGGTATAACCACCAAGAAATACAATGAATCAATAGTTCTTAGTTATTTGACTGGGTAATTCTTCTTCTTGCAGTTCACAAATAAATAAAAAAAATTAACACTTCAAGAAATCAAAACAATTAAAAGTGAAGCTGCTGAAGTTGGATTTCTATCCTCTGTTGAGTTTCTTTTCATTTTACTAGTATGAGTTTCTAACACAGTTTTGTGTTTTTATTGTCACACCATGGCATGCAAACACAACCAACCAACCCAGAGCACATAAGTCAACATCAAAGTTTATTTTTTTCATAATTTTGTAACCCCATTCTTTAGATAGTTCTCAAGATCTGGCCTGTGATTTGTATCAATTTTGTGTGTGTGTGTGTGTGTGTGTGTGTGTTGTTTGTTTTTTGCAAAGGTGTTAGTGTGTGAATTTTCTAAGACACCTCACTACATAAAAAAAAATGCACAGATCAGTTTGACCAGCACAGGTACAGTGTACAGCCAAGCAAACATTCCCATGACAAATGTTTATCACAGTGATTAAATTTTGGCAATTACATAATATTCATATTACCATGAATATATTGTGATATTATCCCTTTTCAACACATTGATCATTATTGATGACATGGTCTAGATCTATTATCACTGAGGCTTAGTAGACAGCGAGTAATAATACTAATATTCTATAATAAGTGCTAACTCAAAACATCACACTATACACAACTCTCTGTAGTCTTTCTCTTCATTTCATACAAACTGAATATGAATGTAAAACATGATACATGTATACAGTGTACTCTCTCTCTCTCTCTCTCTCTCTCTCTCTCTCCCTCCCTCTCTCTCTCTCTCTCTCTCTCTCTCTCTCTAGATAGATAGATAGATAGATAGATAGATAGATAGATGGCTTGATGAAAAAAAGCAAATCAATGCTTATTCAATGTACCATTTGGAAATAAAAATTTGACTTGACTTGGCTTGACTTCACACACACACACACACACACACACACACACACACACACACACACACACACACACACACACAGTTGTCATAATATCACACTGGTTGATGAAGAAATGCAGAGATTGGGATAAAATTCAAAATACATGTAAAAATGTAAAATAATATTTTTTAATACAACATGGGCAAATTCATAAAAGAATAAGAGTAGAGAATAAAGAGTTTTGGTTAAAAAGTTTTTCTTTTGAGAATTACAAACAAAAACTCTGTCTCTCTGTAATCACCAGTCACTTACGAAGAGCACTGATTAAATTTGAATGGCAAAAAAGATAATATGGAGCAATTTTTATCTAGCACTACAGATTTTTGTGTGCAGACTGCCAAATTCTCAAATTTTGTTCTACAGGGGCATGATGAAACTATCACAAGCTGAGAGAACAGCTTCAGCCTTGGAAAGACAGCTGGAAGAGACAATAGCCAATATTACAGAGTACTTTTTTTTTTTAATGTGCTGAAGTTTTCTACACCCTTTTAGTTTTTATTTTCAGGAGTTGCAGTATAAAATCCAAGAGTTTGACAATATGAAGACAGTGAATGCTTAGCTTGAAAACAGTAATGACATCTTGAACCTAAAACTGAAGCCAGTTCAGCAAAGTCGGGGGAAAATGTGTACTACAAGCGTCTCTTAAGGATGTCAGAAACTTTTTCCTTTTGAAGTTAAAAATGGTCAGGAATATATAATAGATCATATAATTTGACAGAGAGCAGTGTAAAAGAGGTTGTGGCAAAATTTTATTGAAATCTGCCAGTTAGTTTGGGAAGAATGTCCATTTCTGTTTGAACGACTCTCTCAACTCATCCCCAAAAGTTCTTGTTTCAGAATAAAAAACATAAAAGTTAGGTGAAAATACCAAAGAAAGACTCTTCATTTTGTAGAAAATAATGTATAAAGACTACATGCAAAATTTGAAGACAATTCATTGAATAGTTTCAAAGTTATGGCCGTTTTTTATATGGCAGGTCAGTATCCTCCCTTTGTTCCGCCGTCCAAATTGCATTACCTCCATGTTTTGAACATGGGATTTCTCCTATATTTCTCAACCAAATACCCTAGAAAAAAATAAGTGTGGTTAATACAACTAGGAGAGGCTGTCTAAATTGAAATAAGCATTCTGCTTGTCAATTTCACTGTGCTCTGGTGCTTCAAAGTTGGCACATCACGCAGTTTTGACCTGCGTCAAATTGTGGTTTTTCCAAAGTTTGACACCCTAGTGCATATCAACCATACACATTTGAGTCATGAAACTTATTTATCTTAGGAATATATGTTATAAAGATTTAAAATACTCATTTTCAACTGGGTATGTATATTTTGTACAATTCTATTGAGGTTCAAACTTGGACGATATTTGAGATTGTCAAGTGCGTCAGCATACCCCATTTTTAAACGGCCATATCTCCAAAAGTATGAAAGATAGAGACTTCATTTTTGTTTTATTTTTTAAGTTAGATCATTATCTTTATGATGGTATGGGTTTTGAATATTAAAATGAATAATTTAATTTTGGCTGCCGGTACCTAATTTCAGTGCTTACTGAGCTGTGTGGGATCTGGTATTGTGGTAAACATAGATCTTTGATTTTGCAGAACTGTCTAGTCAAGTCAAATTCCCCTTATTTCTCAGTGTGTGTGTGTGTGTGTGTGTGTGTGTGTGTGTGTGTTTTGTGTGTGTGTGTGTGTGTGTGTGTGTGTGTGTGTGTACAAGTGTGTGTACAAGTGTGTGTGTACAAGTGTGTGTGTACAAGTGTGTGTGTGTGTGTGTGTTACGAGTGTGTGTGTGTGTGTGTGTGTGTGTGTGTGTGTGTGTGTGTGTGTGTGTGTGTGTGTGTTTATGTGTTGTGTGTGTGTGTGTTTTATGTGTTGTGTGTGTGTATGTGTGTGTGTGTCACTGTGTGTGTGTGTGTATGTGTGTGTGTGTGGGGTGTGTGTGTGTCACTGTGTGTGTGTGTATGTATGTGTGTGTTTGTGTGTGTGTGTGTGTGTGTGTGTGTGTGTGTGTGCATACATGCGGGTACTACAGTGAAACTAAAAGTATAAATTATAGATCATACAGTACACATCATACTTTCAGCGCTTATCATGACTAACCGCTACAGCAAAACGTATGATATTGTCTATCTTGACTAGATCAAATTTTGTGACAAATCTGTCAAATGTACTGCAGCTCAAACATTTTGATTTTCAGTTTGTGTCAGTGTGTCTAGCTTGACTGTCAGTGGTATACTTACTATGGTATCTCGTGTGTGTGTGTGTGTGTGTGTGTGTGTGTGTGTGTGTGTGTGTGTGTGTGCTGTGTATGCTATGTGTGTACTTGAGAAATTCAGCCAGAATGAACACAGTGCATTTTTTCTGCTGTTTCAGATAGGAATCATCACAAAAGTTTACAAAACAATCAGACAAATATTATAGATCTAATGATTGAAAAATTATTTCATCAAAATTAATAATAAACTGGCATCCATGGATAAAATTGAGCCCGACTGTCAAGTGACTGACTTTTTTTTTTCCAATGTGGCTTTGGTTAATTGGTTTCTTTGGTTTCAAATCCAATACTACCATTATCACTTTTTTTTTTTTGGGGGGGGGGGGGGGGGGATATTACTTTTAGTTTTAGAAGTGCATATTTTTGTTTTTGAACAGTTTTAAAAAATTAAATTCATTTTTTCCTCCACAGTAAAATAGAATCAAAGTGGTGTGACCATGTGCGACCTTGCCAAGGTGACCTGTTCTACATTGATGTGGATGGCAAGACACGAGCTACAAGTACCTCTCACCCCCAGACACCACCTCGGCTATCACCCTCATCACACTCTGGATCCAACGCAGATCTCGGTCGACAGAATGGTGAACATCACAGCGACAAAACTGTGGCCCGTTCCCGGTTCTTGCGGGGAAGTGCGAGTGAGGAAGATGAAGAGGAGAGGCTTCGATCTCGCACGGAACTACGCAAAAAGAGCAAGCAGCTTCAGCAGGCGCTGCAGAAGAAACAGGACCAGTTGAAGAACGGAGAAGTGAGGGGGGGAGAGCAGCTCAGAAAAATCAGGTCAGGTGATAATGGTGAGGTGGACGCTGTCCTCTCCCAGGACAGCAGTTCCAGAATGTTGTCACACACTTCAGACAGAGTTAACGGCCTCACGGTGGGCCCAAGACGCCCTGGTGCTAGTCAACAGCGGAAAAACGGACCGCATATCAAAGACGTTGTTCTTATACCGGATTTCTCCAGATACTCCGACTCGGCCAGCAAGCTTGCTGGTGGTGCTGAAGTGTTTGAGCTGTTGCTGGGCATAGCTCTGTGTCGCTACAAGCAGCGGTCCACGGCTGCTGTGACTGGAGATGTGGGAGAATCCAAGGTGGAAAGCAAGGAACGCAAACTGGTGGTCCAAGGGGTGATTGCTGGGTCTCCTGCTGACAAATCTGGGAATGTTCACAGAGGTCTGTATTTTTAAAAAAAATTTTTATTGAACATTGTGAACGGTTATCAATGTCAATTATCACTCCGTAGTTGTTTTTTTTCTGAAAAAAAATGAATTCATTATAATTTTGCTATATTTATGTGTAAATTTTCTTAAGGGTATTTGAACTTGAGTAATGAAAATTTGAGTTCTTACACACTCCAAAAAAAAGATCTAATAAAATACTAAATTGGAAAAGGTCCCTGCAAATTTTAGAGATTTTATTTATTTGATTATTTAGTATTCATGAACTAAATGATGATACTTATTCAAGCTATTGTAGTATTGATGAGTATTCTGAGTTTCTGTTTTAGCTATTGTGAGGTTTTTGTTTTTTGGTTTTTATTTTATTTATTGGAAGAAAGGATCCTTTCACTTTCAGATTCCATACTGAGTACATCAAATTTGATAGAAATATTGCCATTTGTCAGCATTTAATCAAAATGAGGGGTTTCTTCCCCTCTTCTTTTCTTCTTTTTTTCTGCTTAGTGAACTTGCACTTAGGGTATGACAAAAAGCATGCATGTTTTAAACTGAAAAAAACTGAAGGAATTTAATCTTTTGAATAAGATGACAAAGTGTTGTAAAAGTGACTGGTGATGAAAGAAGTCCTTATAGCTTTATAGGACTTGCAGTAGAATGGAGTGAAAACTAGTATTATACAGCCTGTTGTTGATTATCATGGTGTCACAAATTACTGAAATTAGACATTGTGAATGTGATCATTGCTTACTATCAAATTATTATTATAGTCAGATCAGAAAGCAGACATTGTACTGTCTACCCACTATTCTACCAGCACCACCTCCAGCCTGCTTATTTTTATAATGCATTTAAAAAAATGAGATGAAGAACTTTTTTCTTATCTAGTTTTCATAAAATGCAGGAGACATGTTGCTGTACCTCAATGGCCAAGAAGTCGGCTGGTCCAGTTTGAACACTTTGGCCCAGAACATTAGAAAAGAGGTAAGTCAAATATTTCACATTATTGGGCTCTGAATTTTCTTTAAAAAATGTTGGTTTTTTAGACTAATAAAGATCTTGAAAATAACCCCCCAATTTTTTTCAAGTTGCTAATTTTACAGTTTTTGCAACCTCCTATAAATATTATATGCTCTTTATTTTGATCTGGTAAATTGTGCTTAGCTATCTAGATGCATCTATCATGTTTGATTTCGCATTGATTGCTGAAATGGGTTATAAATCTGTCAATGAATTCAACTTTTTCCTGCCTCTTATTGTTAAGATACAACTTTTAAGATCACTTGCCTGGAATGCACTTGATAATTATTCAGACAGGAGGCTGCAATTGATCCAAAATAAAAGAAAAAGAACAATTTGAAAGCTTGATTCTCAAAAGAAAATATGCCAGGATGGTGCCAGAGGCTCCATTTTGTTCAAGCCGAAATCCTCAGATTGTTTTAATGTTTATGTGTTACAGGTGAGGTTGACATTCCCAGTGCCCAAGATCATTTTCATGTTGATGTGTTACAGGTGAGGTTGACATTCCAGGTGCCCTAGATCATTTTTATGTTTATGTGTTACAGGTGAGGTTGACATTCCAGGTGCCCAAGATCATTTTTATGTTTATGTGTTACAGGTGAGGTTGACATTCCAGGTGCCCAAGATCATAGGGCCAACGTCCTGCAGTGCAGGCAATGTTGTGGCCAATGGATCCAGTCGTCTGCCAGCCTACCACAACTTGTGCCTTCTAGTGACTGGCCGAGACATCTTTAACCTGCAGCAGCAGCTTCTGCAGCACAAGTGTATTGCCCTGTACCTGACCCTGTCTGGCAGCAGTGACGCAGAAGATGCTCCGAATGTGAGTGAGGCTGTTTCTCTCTGGCCTGGCTGCCCAGAACTTTTTCACATATATTGTTTTGTGCTCTGGGTTCAGAGTTTAGAAAGAAGAAAAAAGAAATTACTCTGAAAAAATAGGGTGTGGGAACATTGATTGCATCTTATTTTATTAGTATTTTCTTTGCAGTTTCATGAAAATTTACATACTTCTTCATATTCAACTTCAAGCACCTTCTGAGTAAAAGACCTCACTCTGTATAAAGAAAAAAAAAACCCACTTAGTTTTGAAAGAGATCCTGGAAATACAATGAGATGCAACAACTCTGGAGAGTGAATTAGAGATAAATAAACACTCAGAGTAAGTATATGACACACAGGGCAAGAGGAAATAAAGGCATTAAGAGCAGGATAAGGTAAACACAGCTGAAAGAACCGATGAGGAAAGGAAATCTTTTCAGGAAAAGGACTGAATGCTTTTAAGGCACAGCCACAAATCATTCATTGTAACCCTTTTTCATTTACTACAGTGTGCGTCTGCTAATGAAATACATGCTATCTGTAATGTTGTTATTTATTGAATTATTTTAGCAGTGAATTTTTTTTACATGATCTGTCTTCATGTTGGTTGTTTTGTGACCAGGAGGACATCGTGTACTCCTTCCCTCCCCAAGAAGAAACCCTTACCAACATCCGTGGCCTGTTCCTCACCCTCAATGCTTCACTGCAGGACAGTGTGCAGTCTGGTGCTGATATGTAAGTTTTGTGTCTGTGTTTGTACGTTTATTATATGTTGCTTTACTCTGTTCTTGTTATGATCTACTGACTTCTACAATTATGTATTTTGGTGTGTGTGTGTGTGTGTGTGTGTGTGTGTGTGTGTGTGTGTGTGTGTGTGTGTGTGTTTGTGTACATGAGTAAATACACCATAATAACAAATAGAATATATATGCTAATAATATAATTTTTTGTATTGGTTTAGTTTTTGGTGTTTTGTTTTGTGTTGGGGATTTTTGTTGTTGTTGAGGTTGGTTGTTCGAAGTGACGTCCCGATATGGCCTGTATGGTCTTCGGGGCTATAAGCAACATGATTGGATTGGGTTGGAGGTTGTTGTGGCTGTAACTGTTTAACTGATGTTGGTGACACTGCTGTGGTGTGTTGGCCAGCTCTACCCTTGTGATTGAGGAAGAGACAGTGAACGTGGCCTATCACCAACAGGGGCGGGACATTTTCATTCTTGCTGCTCCTTCTCTCAGGTCAGTGTTCTATCTTTCTGTGTGGGTTTTGTTAATGAGCATGAAGATTAAGACAGGCATTGTTTTAGGCAAAGCTGCTATTTTCGGTGGATTGAACAGAGTCTGTTTCATTGTATAACTTTGTTAAAAAACAGTTTTAACCCTTTGCTTGGCACAACGCCCCAAAGCGCCCGACCCTGTCCTTGGGCAAAACGCCCCAAAGCGCCCGGCGACATGACCGTCACTTCAGAGCGATCATACATTCGAAATTCCCGCCAATCTTGCTTCAAATCTCGTGAATATAGAAGCCACGAGACTGTCCACGAGACTTCCGCATGTTTATTACAAATGGCGGCGATTTGAGTGAGTTTGTTGCAAGTTTTGGAGGAAAAAAATCGCAAATTTTTCCAAGATGGATGCTATCTTCGAACCCAACATGTACGATCGTTTTTACAGCTTCCATGCCGAAAATATGATGCTGTGAGATGTGTATCTAGGCTCAAATATCGATGTAATCGATCCTAGTAGTGTGTGCACTTCTGAGTTTGTTGACTGAAGTGAGAGAGACGACTTTGACTACGGCGAAGTTCGAGACGAAAATCGATCGTCAAATCTAACACGGCCGATACGCGTTTTGAATTCTACTCTTAGATTTGGGGAAATTATCGTGGATTTCAAGTTCGGCAATGGTTCAGAACTTGATATATTTTGTTATTTGGTTGCTATTCGGGATTTTGATACGGTAGCAGCTCAAACTTAAACGTTAAGCTGATCGCGATCATCGGTAAACAAAAATGGCGATCGTCGGAATGTTCGATGTGTTCGTGCACCATTTGTCAAAAAAACTAAAAAACCAACAGTAGGTTGAAAATATCTTTTCTATAATTGTTTCTTAATGTTTTAGTTTTTATTTAATCAAAATCCATGCACGCATTCTAAAGTTATTGCAACGCTAACTGTAACACACACAAACCAATCAATGACTTTGTGTGTTTATGCATTATAATTCTAAAAGAAAATGAAAATAATGACAAAAATTGGGTATTAGCAATTTCTTTATTCATTTCTGCATCTTGCTGTTTTTATTTAATCAAAATCCACCCGACCATTGTAGAGTTATTGCATGTTAAATACATACACCCACTCACAAGCCATCCACCTCCATTTTCTCTGCCCGGCAGGAAGGTGACAAATGATTTTGCTGTGCCAAGCAAAGGGTTAAAACCTTTAGGGGAAAAAGGCTTCTTAAAGTAAAAAGTAAGTTTAATGAAATCAAGATGTTATCGAGATAACAAAGTGATAGGCAAAACAAAAATTTGTTTTGATACTCAAAAAAAAAAATTCTATGAAAACAAATTTTACCAGTTGCTTGTAGAATTAACTGTGTTCACTCATTGTTGACTGCTGATTTGTACAGTTCAAAAAGAAATGTTTTAAGCAAAAGCTGCTTGTAGAATGAACCTAAGCTTTATTTTTCACTCATTGGTGACAGTTTTTCTTGCAGGGAACTTCATTCTGAATGTTGGTTTGTTGCTCAAAATGACTGGAAGAAGAATCATGGGTAGAAAAAATATCAAAAGGAAACATTTCACTTTTTCTGGGTCCAAACAGATCATAGCATTTACTTTGCATTCACAGCAGGAAAATGGGTTAATGCAGAGATATGTTTGACAGAGTTGAGCTCTGAGAAAGTGATATGTACCACTCTGCATTTTTTTTATCTTTACATTTAGAAGAATTGCTCTGAGGCTTGCTGTGTGTTTGTTGTTACAGGGTCCCTCTGTGTTTGCTGCGCGGGGTGATGAATGATGTGTGCAGGATGCTGACCACGGTGTTCGGTTCTGTGGACAGGTGAGCCACTCTCATACTAAAGTGACAAGATTTACAAAACTGCATACACACAGGGACTGGATGTAAAAAAAGCACATGAGTGCTTATTCCATTATTCTCAATATAAAAGAATATATATAAAATAAATAAAATGAAATAAAAATAAGTGTACTCAGGAGTGGATTCTATTTTGTACAGAAAAGGTGGTACCAAAACCACACAAAATAGCCTCTTGTCACCATTAGATAATTAGATAGAGTTTTTTGTGTCAATGAATGTAGATTAAGAACTGTTGTCTATAGACATTTTCAGGTAGTAGTCAGTAAAAGCCCATGGTGTAGTATCATACTGAATAATTTAACACACCTATTATGTATACCTTCCAAGGTCCAGCTGAATATTACTGACTGTTACCATTGAAATCAAGTTAAGCATCAGGTTGTTGTTGTTTTTTTATTAAACTCACCATGTCTGTTTTTTTGTTAGATATCTTTCAGTCTTGAAAGAAGGGTCTGTTTACAAGTGGTTATTTCTGGTTTATTTTTCCACTGCAGATTTAGGACAGCACAATCATTTGTCTCTGACATCTCCAATCACACTGATTGTTAACTCTTTCGCTGCCATATGTGACTCTAGTGAACAGCATAATTCACACTGTAGGCAACTTCAGTCGACGGCAAGGGTCATGTTGAAAAGGACAGGGTTTTTTTTACATAGTAACAAGGTTTCCTACCTCAGTTGACTTGCAAGTATAATAATAATAATAATACATGAAATTTATATAGCGCTATATCTTGTAAAAACAAATCAAGTGTGATAGCAGACACATCATCCCTCACCCCTGATCCAGTTTTAAGTTGAAAAACTGACTATCTTATTCTGACACGGACTGAATGCAGAGAAATCAGTATCAGCGCTGAATAATCCTTGGTGCTGAAGAGAGTTCTTTGGTCAGAAACTTGGCAGCAGAAAAGAGTTGACCCTCTTTGTCCCGACCCTGGATTTGCCGGGATTAAAAATTACCTCCCCTGAATCCCTATTCGGGATTTGCCGGGATTTACATAAAGTAGTTTTCCATAGTGACTTCACTGATCGCTACCACATGCCAAAGCTCTATCAGCCCAGAGGCAAAGAGCCTGTTGTGAGAGCCTGGAAGTAACAATAGCTGCTGGTAGCTACTTAGATGGAGGAAAAGGTGAGCGAGCATGTGTGCCTGACCTGATTTTGTGATGGAATGCGAAATCTAGGGGCAATTTGTGTTCAGAGAATCCCAATGCAAGAGGGTTAAACCAGTATGACAGATCTCTCAACCTCGTAAAAAAAAAAGACTCTCTTGACTCTTTTAACTCAATGCCCTGATCCATGATTGCGGACACCGTTTGTCTTGCAGGGCATTTCACGGGGGAGAAAGCAGTCAGCTGGACCAGGTGTTTGCCCTTTTCTTCCACCGCCTCATGTGCCAGTCAGGGGCAGACAACTGTGGTGGCAGTGCTGGTGACACCGATCTTGTCATGAGTACTCCTTCTTGGTCACAGCTGGGCATGGACGGCATGTGTGCTGCCCCCTTGTTGCCTTTGTCGGAAGAAAATCGGGTAGGAGCGAGTGTGTATGTGTTGTGTGTGTGTATGTGTATGTTGTGTCATGTCAAGTCAAATTTTTATTTCCAGATGGTACATAAAGTAAGCACTGCTTTTTTTTTTTTCATCAAGCTAAAGATAGATATCTTTAGTATCTAGGAAAAAAACAAAACAATTTTTTTTTTTTTTAAACCCAACCCAACTTCATCAATATTTAACTACAACGTTATTAGGGCAACTCATAACAATGAAATAGACTCTTTAGGAAAGAAACCAAAAATTCAACTGGTGTGTGTGTGTGTGTGTGTTTGTCTGTTGATGTGTTTTTGCTTGTTTATAGGGTAACTAAGTGTTGTTTGGAACAGCAAGCTCTGCTGTGCCATATGATTATAACTATTACTGATGAGAGTTCCAGCAGATACCTCGATTCTCCCTAATAAGATAAGGAACTTTTTTCTATCAATTGTACTTTAAGTGTGGTCAGTAAAAGATGGTAGCTTATCCAGAAGTTTTTGAAAGGTTGAATGTGTGATATTTTTAAAGATTTTTACAATGCAACTGTTTTTGAGGGTTTTTTTATCAATGATTTTTTATATTTTTTGTGTTTTGCAGTTGATCTGTGACGAGATACTAAGTGAATTCGAGGCCGTGGATTTTGATGACTTCCTGGTGAGTTTTAGAAACACTGTCCGTACTTAAATGAAATGGGTTGTTCTGTTTGGACTTCATTTGATCACACCATTACCACATATCTGCATGTACACATACACACATAGTGTACTTGTATGCTTTTACAGAAAATGAAGTGCCCAGTTTGGCTACGGCACTCGATTTTCCTTCTAGAAAAAGTGCCTCATTTCACAATAAAACTGCTCACCCAAAACAGTGTTGTGCTAAATTTTTAGTAAATAGTTTTGGAATCAATTGAAAACATATTATCTCAATCTCTGGAATTGTTTGAATTTACATTTTTGCAGCGTGGTTATTTTTACCTGCTCAGAGCACACCAAAAATATCAGAGAAAATATAGTTTTTGTGTTGTTGGTTAATCTTTGCTGGGTTTTCATTGCTAAATGCAATCACAGAACACCCATACAGTTGGGGGGTTTTGCAGTGTTTTCTTTCGTTTTCAAAAATTACGAGACTAAGTGTTAAAGAAAACACCAGGTTAAAAAAAAAAGTGATATCTGTCCATCAGTGGAACACAGTCAGAAATAAGGGGCTGTTATTCATGGTGCAGGACTGATATGTTAGATATGTCTGTTTTGTATTTAACCTCTTTACTGCACTGCTGACGAACAGCATTCATCATAGATACTGTCGCCAGCAATGCTCAGTTGACGATTGCTGTTCGTCATGATTCAACACTCTCTCTGTTTCGTCCAGCATGTGCCTGAGCAAAATATGATAGCAGCGAAAGGGTTAAAGGAGGGGTCGGAGGGTGTTTTGTTTTTTTGGGTTGGTTTGCTTGGGGAATGTTGTGTTTAGATTTGATTTGATTTGATTTATTCTCTTATATCGAGGATAATGGAATAAGCACTCTTGTGCTTTTTTTTCATCCAGTCCCCGTGTGTATGCAGTTTTGTAAATTTCATCTGTTCCCACCGGCACACGATGGCCTACTCTTACGAAAAGCGGAACAGGGTTTAACGTGTGCACAAGGTGTTCTGTGTGTGTTCGCACACGGGGCCTCGGTTTAAAGTCTCATCCGAAGGACTTTTGGGGAGAGTGGAGTCAGCACTTAGAAAGGGTTTGTGTGCGTTATTGGCTGACTTGTTACCTGGATGTTTCAGGAGGAAGAAGAGCTTTATCTGCGCAGGTCCTTCACTCTCCTGGGTTCTTGTATATTTTATAAGGTGAGTGTCGTGTCTCCTCTCGTGCATGTGTATGTGTGTCTGTATCTGTGTCAGTATCTCTGTCTGTCTGTCTGTCTGTCTGTCTGTCTGGCTGGCTCTCTCCTGATTCTGCTTTGAATTGTTTCAGTCTCCTCCAACAGTCCATTGTTTTCCCCTTTCTTCCCTCTGGCCTCTTTTTGTTTCTTGTTTCTGTCTGTCTGTCTGTCTGTCTGTCTGTCTGTCTGTCTGTCTGTCTGTCTGTCTGTCTGTCTTGTCTTGTCTTGTCTTGTCTTGTCTTGTCTTGTCTGTCTGTCTGTCTGTCTGTCTGTCTTCTCTCTCTCTCTTCTTTTCTCTTCTCTCTCTCTCTCTCTCTCTCTCTCTCTCTTCTCTCTCTCTCTTCTCTCTCTCTCTCTCTCTCTTCTCTCTCTCTGTCTTTCTCTCTCTCTCTCTCAGTCTGTCTCTGTCTGTCTGTCTGTCTGTCTGTCTGTCTGTCTGTCTGTCTCTCTCTCTCTCTCTCTGTCTGTCTCTAGTTTCTCTCTCTCTCTCTCTCTCTCTCTCTCTCTCTCTCTCTCTCTCTCTCTCTCTCTCTCTCTCTCTCTCTCTCTCTCTCTCTCTCTCCCCATTTTTGCTGCAGTGGAATGGAATAATAATGGGATTTTGTTTGGATCCCTGGTAGTGTACTGCTAAGACATTATTCCTTCCTGTCTGCATGTCAGCATGACCTTATAAAAACAGAGGACTATTCAGTTCATTGTCAGATAGGAGTGTGTGTGTGTGTGTGTGTGTGTGTGTGTGTGTGTGTGTACATGTGTGTATGTGTCAAACTTGACTGCACTCTTGTGTGTGTTTTTTCTGGCAGAAATATCTAGTCTGTAGTCACCTGAGGGAGTCAGACCTGCGAGACGTGTACGGGTTTCTGAAGTGCCACAGCCTGCTGACCTTGGCGACCCGGCAGCCCCTGGATGAGCTGGTGGTGTGGCAGGAGGTGCACCTCACGCGGTGCTCCCCCTTGTGGCCGCCAGGGACACCAAGCCTGTGGGATACCAGGAACCCTCCGCCCGCTGCTTCATGCTGGTCGTGGGCATGGTCAGTGTCGTGTATTTATTTATTTTATTTTATTTTATTTTTTTAATTTATTCTTTTATATCGAGGATAGTGGAATAAACTGTCGTGTGCTTTTATTTTTTACATCCAGTCCCTGTGTGTATGCAGTTTTGTATTTTTTTGTTTATTCTTTTATATCGAGGATATTGGAATAAACGCTTGTGTGCTTTTTTTTTTACATCCAGTCCCAGTGTGTATATTGCAGTTTTGTAAAATCTTGTCAACTGTTGGTTTTTTGTGTTGTGTGTTTATTTTTGGGGGGTGGATGGGTTTTGCCTTTTGGCTTGAGTGAAGGTTGGGTTGGATTTTTTGTTTTGGGGGGGGGGGGGGAGTTGATGTGGTGGATTTGTGCATGAAGGGAGGTGGCTTTTTAAAAATATGTTTTGTTTTTTTTGGGTTTTGTTTGTTTTTTTTTGCTTGAAGGGAGTTATTCTGTGTGGGTTAAGTGTCACAGCCCTGATTTGGTTCGTAAGTTGTCAGTTAGATTGTAAACTGTCATCGTTATTGTTGTTGTTGTTGTTACCATCATCGTGATATAATGATGATGTTTATGATTATCAGTGTTAGAATGAGGAGGAGGAGGATGGTGATGATGATGATGATGATGATGATGATGATGATGATGATGATGATGATGATGATGATGATAAAAATGTCAACAACAACATTTGACAGTTGATATCCACCATATACACCATCAACATCATCATTTTTCTTCTTTTTTCCCCACAGTTTTTTTTCAAATCTCAATTCTTTTATTTCAAGGATAATGAATAAGCACACGTGTACTTTCTTTTTTAACACATTCAGCCCCTGTGTTGTCACACTAACACTAACATTCTCAATGCACCTCTGATGGCAGAAACACTTTGTGCTAGCTTTTTTTAAAAAACGCATCCAACCTCTTTAGTGTCACACTAACAACTCACATTCTCACTATATGCCCCTCTGACTGCAGAAACACTTTGTGCTGGCGACGGTGCTGGAGGCAGGGGGGTGTAGCCAGAAGGCGGGGGGCAGGCCGGGCCCTCACCCCCTGTTTGTGGACCAGGCACGAGCCACCCTGGTGCAGCTGGACTCTGAGGACGTCCACATGACACACTGCTGTCAGGACAGGTAGGGAGGGTGGGTAGGGTAGGTGGGGGGGGGGGGGGGGGTTAGGGAAGGGGGAGAAGAGGAGGAGGAAACTGTGGTGTTGGATTGTGGGGTGTAGCTTGTTTTTGTTGATTGTGGAGTGTAGCTTCTTGTTTTGGTTGTTGGAGTGTGGGGTGTCGTTTTTTGTTGTTGTTGGATTGTGGGGTGTAGCTTCTTGTTTTGGTTGTTGGAGTGTGGGGTGTCGTTTTTTGTTGTTGTTGGATTGTGGGGTGTAGCTTGTTTTTGTTGTTGGATTGTAGGGTGTAGTTTTTTGTTGTTGGATTGTGGGCTGTAGGTTGTTTTTGTTGTTCGATTGTGGGCTGTAGTTTTTTGTTGTTGTTGGATCGTGGGATGTAGCTTATTGTTGGATTGTGGGGTGTAGTTTTTTGTTGTTGTTGAATTGTGGGGTGGAGCTTGTTGTTGAATTGTTGAAATATGGGGTGTAGCTTGTTGAATTGTGGGGTGTAGTTTCTTGTTGTTGGAATGCGGGGTGTAGCTTCTTGTTGTTTTTGTTGTTGCATTGTGGGGTGTAGCTAGTAGTTGGATGGTAGGGTGTACCTTGATGGATTGTGGGGTGTAAGCTTGTTTTGGATTGTGGGGTGTAGCTTCTTGTTGTTGGATTGGGGGGTGTTGCTTCTTGTTGGTGGTGGTGTAGCTGGATTGTAGGGTATACCTTGTTGGATTGTGGGGTGTAGCTTGTTGGATTATGGGGTGTAGCTTGTTGGATCATGGGGTGTAGCTTGTTGGATCATTGGGTGTAGCTTCTTGTTGTTGGATTGTGGGGTGTAGCTTCTTGTTGTTGGATTGTGGGGTGTAGCTTGTTGGTGTTGTTGGATTGTGGGGTGTAGCTTGTTGGTGTTGTTAGATTGTGGGGTGTAGCTTGTTATATTGTGGGGTGTAGCTTGTTATATTGTGGGGTGTAGCTTGTTGGTGGTGTTGGATTGTGGGGTGTAGCTTGTTGGTGTTGTTAGATTGTGGGGTGTAGCTTGTTATATTGTGGGGTGTAGCTTGTTATATTGTGGGGTGTAGCTTGTTATATTGTGGGGTGTAGCTTGTTATATTGTGGGGTGTAGCTTGTTGTTGTTAGATTTATCTATTTTATTTTAATCTTTTATATCGAGGATAATGGGATAAGCACTCATTGCTTTTTTTCATCCAGTCCCCGTGTGTATGCAGTTGTGTAAATATTGTCATCTGTTCCCACCGGCACACAATGGCCTACTCTTATGAAAAGCGGAACAGGATTTAACGTGTGCACAAGATGTTCAAGATTGTGGGGTGTAGCTCGTTGTTATTGGATTGTTCTAGACTGGTGGAAGAGCAGGACTCCCCCCTTGTCACGAACCCTGAGCGGTTTGTCACCCACACAAAGCAGGCAAAGGATGAGGGCAGCACCTTGGGCAAATTGTCTGTGGCTTCCAAACCTCGTAAGTTCATTTTTGCAGGTTTGTCTGTCCGTCCCTCTCTATGTTCTTGTTTTTATAAACATTGAGATACTTTCATTTTCTGCATATGTTGGTTGGTAGTAGTATTTTTAAAACTCTTGTCATGTACCATTCTCTATGCCCAATTAGCTTTTGTATTGTGGCCTAAGGTTGATGTACAGTAAAAGTCTAGTCTAGTCTAGTCTAGTCTGTCTGTCTGTCTGTCTGTCTGTCTGTCTGTCTGTCTGTGTCTGTCTGTCTGTCTGTCTGTCTGTCTGTCTGTCTCTCTCTCTCTCTCTCTCTCTCTCTCTCTCTCTCTCTCTCTCTCTCTCTCTCTCTCTCTCTCTCTCTCTCTCTCTGTATGCATACATACATGCATTTGTGTGTCTTATATTTTGTGTGTGTGTGTGCACATGCATGTGCATGCATGTGTGTGTAGGGGGGTGGGGGGGGGGCTATGATAATATTTTGTCTTATAACATTACTTGAAAAGTTCAAAGTATTCAATTATTTTTTTCAACGTACAAATCCCCTTTTTCATACCTGATAATTTTTATTAAGGAAAAAGTACCTGTTAATATTTACTTAGATTAACTAATGAACCTCTGTTTGTTTTGTGGCTTCCTGCCTTAACTATTTTTTACAAGTGCCCAGTGAAAAAGTATGACATATTGTGTACGGAACAAAAACACATAGCAGATGTTTTTCCAATGTCAGGAAGGCATGACAGGTATTTTGGAGCTTTTGGTATTAAACAATACAACCAACACATCTGTTTTTGTCTGCAGCCAGCCCAGGTCGGTCAGGGAGCGAGGGACCCTACAAGTACCGATCCAGCCCAAGGAGTGATCGCAGGCCTGGTGAGTGAGTCACAGCACTCAAATCCAGCATCACTCAGTCAAGAGGGCTAAATTCTGTAGCATGCCCTTTCCTTTTTACCTAGTCCAAGTGTTGTCAGTTCCTGCTATGATTAGCACCAGCCCCGGCTGTGATGGATTTATTAGCAGCTGAGAGGAGCTTAAAGTGGGGGAAAGTGACACCTGTGGAGTGGAGGCACATGAGTTGTGTACCTGTGGCCTGCAAGGGTTGGGTGGTGGTGGTAGTGGTGGTGGTGGTTTTACAGGTTTAGTGAGCCACAACTCAGAGAGGTTTACGTCAGTTCCAATGCTGACTCCACACCTTCAAAAAGTCCTTTGAATGAGACTGTAAACCCAGGTCCTGTGTGTGAACGCGCACTGAACATCCTGCACACATGAAAAAATCCGTTCCACCTTTCGGAGGAATAGGCCATTATGTGCCAGTGGGAATGGAAGGCAAAATATTTAAAATGCATATACACTGGTGCAAATTTAGACATCATTCCTGAAATCAGAATGAGGCTGGTAGCTCCCTGTGGACTTCCGTCCCTGGGGGTGAAACACAACGAATTGGGTTTGGCTGTGGCGGGGAGATTGAAATGAGCGGTGTGGGAGCAACAGGATGGGGACATCACAGAAGCAAAAAAAAAAGAATGGGGCTGGTGGGCAAAAAAGACACACAAAAGACAGTCGCATACGCAAAAACTCACCTTTGATAAACCTCAGAGCTTTGGCCAAAGAATGAAAAATAATATAATTATATCTGTTCCAAGACTCATCTAGCTCATTACTGATAGTGAGTTAAACTGAACTGCAATTATGGAGAGGGGGGGAGGAGAAGATGTACAAGGGTGTATAAGTGTGTATGCATGTAATATGACATCATAATAATGAAAGTTATATGTAACAAATTGTCCCCGTTTTTCATTTTATGTGGCCCTTTGTCCTCCTGTCTTGAAATCATAGATTCAACACTGGAACTCTTAAAGCCATATGTTTTCATATGAAAAGTGAAATATGAAGCAATAATCATTGCAATAATCTTTATTCTTTTCATCTTCGTGATGATGAAGCTGATGTTGCGGTATAACAAGTTGTATTAATTTTTCTTTAATCCTAGAATGAACATATTGGTACTCTAAAAACCATATATTTTCATCTGAATAGTGAATTATAAACTGTTAATCATTCATTGCAATGACTTTTAGTCTTTTAATCTTAATGATGATAAAGGTGATGTTGTGGCCTAAAGAGATTGCATTCAACTTTTAGTCACAACAGATTTCTCTGCATGAAATTTGGGCTGCTCTCCCCAGGGAGAGTGCATTGCCACAAGCAGTGCCACCCATTATTTCTTCTCCTGTTGGCATGTGTATGTGTTGCCTCTCAGAGTGGGGTTTTTCTTACAGAATTCTGCCAGAGACAAATCCCTTGTTGCCATACATTTTTTGAAGTGCGCTGAAAGCGTGCTGCACATGGGTCCTCAATTTATTGTTTCATCCAAAGACTTGCACCCAGACCACCACTCACGGGGCACAAACGAAGATCGAGCCCGGTCTTCTTACTTTCAAATCAAATCAGATCAACTCAAATTCTTTTATTTTGAGGACAGTGAAGAAGCACTCACATGCTTTTTTACATCCAGTACCCTTTCAAGGTAGGTGCATTACCTGTAGACCTCCAATCCATCATTTCATTGTCTTCATATTCATTTCGTACTGACAGTTGTCTATTATCTTGTCACACAGCAGCCGACAGTGATGCAGGTAGCGAGACAGGGGCCATGACTCGTCAGGGGAGCAAACTTTCCTATGGCTCCAATGACTCTGGTGGTAGTGGGAGCAGTGCAGGCGCCCCAAAGGTGAGTCCTTGCGAGTTTTTTTCGGTTTGTTTTTTTTTGGCTCCTTTTTTTTGGTTGTGAAGGGAAAGTATTGTTACTTTGCTTTGTTATGTTAAATTTTGTTGCTTTTAAAAAAAAAGTTTTAGACTCTGCAGGATCTTTAGAGGGTCAGGATAGCTCAGTGGTCAGAGAACTATCTTTTCCCACCTAAGGTTACGCAGCATTGAGCGTGGTTACCAATTGGATGGGTGACCATTTGTGCGCCTTGGCTCTAGTACAGTCCCCCCAGTTCACCCAGCTGTCAATGGGTACCTTCCCTCTTTAGAGTCAGGGAAGATAAAGCATGAGGTAGAGGAGATGGGTGCTGCCATCAAAATGCTGGCCCCTAGAGAAGCGGAGGCCTCTGATGCTTCGTTCCCTTATGACTACATAGGTTATGGGAACACCTTTGCTTTTTTTCTTTTTTTTGTTGTTGATCTTTTTGTGATATTTCAACTTACAAATCTCCTTTCACATAATAATGATGCAGAAGCTTACTTCAGTATTTTTGTTTAGAGCAACTTGAATGGAAATGGATAAATAAATAGCATGAAATCAAACTGTAACAGGACCAATCAACAGCAAAAAACACATGCACAAAAACAATTCATGTGTTTGTTTTAGCTGAGCAGCAGATTCAGGTTTGATACTTTACCATTCATTTCTGTGGATTATTAGTTCTTGTTGATTGTTGGGTTGTTTGTTGTGGGTTTTTTGGGGGGGTTAGACTTGGGTTGGGGTGGGGTTTTTTTCTTTTTAGACTTTTTGTGGATTTTGTTACCTTTTGTTTGATCTCTCTTTTTTCTCATTTGTGGTTTTTTTGTGTGCGTGTGCATGTGTTGTTTGTTTCTGGGTTTTTTTGTACACCAATCCAGATCTTAAAAGAATTTTTTTTTAAATAAATAAATCTATACATCTCAGCCACACACTCCCTCCCTGCCCTCTATCTTCCACACACACACATCAATTGTACACACACACACACACACACACACACACACACACACACACACACACACACACACACACACACACACACACACACACATCAAACACACCACACACACACACACACACACTACACACACTACACACACTACACACACACACACACACACACACACACACACACACACACACACACACACACACACACACACATACACCAACAATCAAAACATCACACACACAACACACACTCACCACACACTCACACTCCTACACACACTACTACACACTACACACATCTACAACACACTACACACACACACACACACACACACACACACACACACACACACACACACACACACACACACACACACACACACACACACACACACACACACACACACACACACACACACACACACACACACACACACACACACACACACACACACACACACACACACCACACACACACCACACACACACCACACACACACACACACACACACACACACACACACACACACACACACACACACACACACACACACACACACACACACACACACACACACACACACACACACACACACACACACACACACACACACACACACACACACACACACACACACACCACACACATATCACAACCACGATCACCATTATTGAACACAAAAGAACAGCTTATTTTATTTTATTTTCTTTATCTATTTTTTATATTTTCCAGCCCAAAACAGGCCGCTTCAGTTCTCTATTGGACATGTCGTCCATTGGTCGCAGTATGTCGGCATTGCACATCGACACCATTGGTACACCAGTGCCACAAGGAAAGTGAGTGAAATGTTATTCAGAAAATACTCTCTTTTTTAAAAAACTCTTTTGGTTGATATACTTGCCATGTATCAAACACTGCACGGCAGTTGGTCTTTTTCTGTTTTGGGGTTTTATTCTCAGTGGTAAATCATGGGAATGAATACTAGGATCAGGCAGGGAAAGATTTTTCAGTAGATGTTAGCGTTCAGTTCAGTTCACTTCACTTGTTTCCATCGCCGCTGTCGTCAATAAGAGCTCCATGCTATGCCGCTAGGGTTCGCCATCTCTTTATCTGTCTTTGAGGTAACGAAAAAAATCTATATTTATCTCTATCACGCAGATTATCCAGAGGCAGAGACAATGTAGTCTTCCACTTCATTCACTACAACGACCTTGAAGGCATCTTGGTGACCTCCCCTGACCTTGACCTCACCTCTGCCCCCACCCGAATCCAGACAGAGGTCATGGCCAACTTCCATCGTTGTGTCCTGAATCTGAAGGTTGTGTTCAGTGGGCGTGACACGCAGACTGGTGATGGACAGGTGAGAAGATTGTTGTCATATATATATATATATATATATATATATATATATATATATATATATATATATGGTTTCTTACATCTCTCTCTGTCTGTCCAGACTATTTCTCCTCTGTCTCTCTGTCTCTGTCTCTGTCTGTCTGTCTGTCTGTGTCTGTCTGTCTGTCTGTCTCCTCTCTCTCTCTCTCTCTCTCCTCTCTCTCTCTCTCTCTCTCTCTCTCTCTCTCTCTCTCTTCTCTCTCCTCCCCTCTCTGCCTCCCCCCCTTCCCTCCCTCCCCTCCCTCCCCCCTTCCCCTCCCTCCCTCCCTCTTTCTCTTTCTCTTCTCTCTCTCTCTCTCTCTCTCTCTCTCTCTCTCTCTCTCTCTCTCTCTCTCTCTCTCTCTCTCTCTCTCTCTCTTCTCTGTAAACTCTAAGGAGCCCTGTGGACTGTGAACATTGTATGGAAGCTGAAAGTTAGAAGAAAAGCTGTTTTACTCACTCTCTCACACACACACACACACACACGCACGCACGCACAAACACACGCACACATGCACGCACACACACACATAGGACTATTGACATGGTTTCTTAGCTTCATAAACAGAAAAAAATTGCTAGTTATTCCCAGCAGATAACATTATTTCAGAAGTAGTGGAGTTGACTTGAAATATACATAAACCAATTAAAAAAAAAAAATCTTTGTTTCATTTGACTAAATCTATGTTTTAAACTGGTAAGACCTTAACTCTTGAACCTGGAACTTTTGTGCGAAGGTTTTGGAAAGCATTCCCCACAGCCAGTAACCTTCGATCCTAGGTTTGACAGTGCAAGGTACAAAACTTGTTTCTTGTTTCAGTTTTCACTCTTCTTAACTAATCAGTTACTTCCCTTCTTAGAGGATATCTGGTAAACACATTGTGTTTTTTTGGGTTTTTTTTAAATGAAGGTTTAAAGTGTTTTTGGTGAGAAAAACGTGTCATTAATAAAGGTTTGATTGACACTGAGAATCTGTGTATGCTCTACCATGATGAGAATGAAAGTAACCCTGTTTGAAGAAAGCTGTCACACATCGCTTTACCACAGCTTCCATTTTCATTTATTCTTTTATATTGAGGATAATGGAACAAGCACTCACATGCTTTTTTTACATCCTGTCCCCGTGTGTATGCAATTTTGAAAATGTCATCAGTTCCCACCAGCACACAATGGCCGACTCTTACGAGGAACGGAACAGGATTTAACGTGTGCACAAGATGTTCTGCTTTGTTTATTTTATTTATTTATTTATTCTTTTATATCGAGGATAATGGAACAAGTACTTACATGCATTTTTTTACATCCAGTCCCCATGTGTATGCAGTTTTGTAAATGTCATCTGTTCCCACCGGCTCACAATGGCCTACTCATACGAGAAACAGAACAGGATTTAACATGTGCACAAGATGTTCTGCATGCATTTGCACACGGGACCTTGGTTTACAGTCTCATTCAAAAGACTTTTGGGGAGAATGGGTTGCCTAGTGGATGGATGATGACAGTTAGTGCACCTTGGCTTCAGTACAGTTCACCCAGCTGTTAATAATTGTGTGCCATTTTTTTTAAAAATCAAGGTTTGAAGTGTTTTTGGCGAGAGAATTATGTTGTAAAAAAGGTTTGAGTGACACAGAGAATCTGTGCATGCTCGACCTTGATGATGAGAATAAAAGAAATGCTGAAAATAGACTAGATTTTAAAGAAAGCTGATATGCATCGCTTTTACCATAGCTGGTTCTGGTTCCACACACACACACACACACACACACACACACACACACACACACACACACACACACACACACACACACACACACATGCCGAGTGGTCAGAACATTGCGCTCGCATTTTGACGACCCGGGTTTGATTCCCGTTTGAGGGGATTTTTCCCCTGGAGTTAACAACATTAATGCTGATTCCACTCTCCCCACAAGTCCTTCGGATGAGACTATAAACCAAGGCCCCGTGTGCGTACGCATGCAGAACATCTTGTGCACATGTTAAATCCTGTTCCGCTTTTCGTAAGAGTAGGCCATTGTGTACCGGTGGGAACAGAAGACAAGGTTTACAAAAAAAAACTGCATACACACGGGGACAGGATGTAAAAAAGCTATTCCATTATCTTCGATATAAAAGAATGAATAATAAATAAAAATAATAATGTGTGCAGAAGTCCATGTTTGAGCGTGACCAGGCCAGCACACAGGGTGTGGAGGAGCACGGGGTGTTGTTCAACTGCTGTGCGCCTGCCTCACCCTCTGACCACCCCAGAGTGGCCACGTCACTGGCATACTGGGTCGTTGGGTGAGTGTCTGTCTGTCTGTCTGTCTGTCCCTGCTGTTGACAGCATGGAGGGTGTCATCCGTCTTCTTCTGTTCTCTTGTTCTTGGGACGAGTCAACAGTGTCCCCTTAACCCTCTTAGTCCCGATCCAGGATTTGCCAGGATTGAATAATTACCTTCCTTAAGTCTCGATCTGGGATTTGCTAGGATTTACACACAGTAGATTTCCATCACGCTGTGACCATCACCAATTGCTACCACATGTCAAACCTCTATCAGGGTAGAAGGAGAAAACCCTGTTGAGTGTCTGGAAGTAATTATAGCTGCTGGTATGTACTTAGAAGGAGGAAAAGGCCAGCCAGCATGTGTGCCTGACCTGATTTCGTGATGGAATGCAAAATCTAGGGGCAGTTTGTGTTCAGAGAGTCCGAATGCAAGAGGGTTAACATATGCAGTCATTAGGGAGATGTCAGAGACCTTGTCTTCTCTTGGGGCCAGGATTTTTTTTAGGGCGGCACCCATCTCATCTCCATTGCTGCTTTTTACCCTCTGTGTTCCTAAAGAGGGCAGGTGCCTATTAACAGCTGGGTGAATTAGGGGACTGTACTGAAGCCAAGGTACACTAACTATCGCCACCCATCCACTAGGCAACCATACTCAATGCGGCATAACGTAAGTTTGGGGAGAGCCAGTGCTCTGACCACTGAGCTGTCCCATCCCTAGTCATTGAGATCCAGTGGAACACCAAGTAAAAGTGCTTCTTATTTTCATGCTGTGCTTTTAAGAAAAAAATCAAGTCCATCTCTTTTGTGTAAGTCTTGTTTTAAGTATGAATGAGGACATCATTTCTCTTCTTTTCCTGTAACTCCTTAGAGAGTCATCGGACTTTGTACAGAAAACCCCATCATCAAATTCCTTATTCATGATGTAGTGTCTGAATCAGATGCTAGTGAACAAACTCTGTCATTATTTATTGGGGGAAAAAAAGAAAAGATGCTGCTCAGGTAGTCTTACTTTTCTTTATGTGCTCAGATTGTGGAATTGATAGCTGCTGAAAATTATAGCATTGTTTGTTGGAGACCATTTTTTTTCTGTTTTGAAGTTTATGACTGGTTATCTGACCACAAGAGTTTGCTGGAAGGTAGTTGTTGTTTTTTTTGTTTTTTTTTTAGATGGGCAGAGTCAGGTAAATACCAGATGAATACTTCACTTAAACCCCTTCTTGTGTGTGCCCTTTTTTGTTTGCCCTTTTTGTGTTTGCCCTTTTTATGTTTGCCCTTTTTGTGTTTTCTGCTATTTTATCCGTATATACTGTGAAAGGAGTATCCATCTAGCAAGTTTTTGATATATATGCTTTACTGGTGATACAGTTACTAGAAATCAAAATGTGAAGTAAAACTGTTAATTGTAAATCAGTTTTTTATTAAATGGCCAGTTCTACCATCAGCATCTCAAAAACTAATGTTACCAAATTTTTATTGTTTGTTTGGTTGGTTACATGTCGTTCTCGATCAGTCCTGGTAATTTTTTTTTTTTAATTACCAGTTCTACCATCAGCATTTCGAAAACTAATGTTACCAAATTCTTAGTGTTTGTTTATGTGTCATTCTTGATTATTCCTTTTTAACTCTGTCATGTTTCCGCTGTGTCTATCATCAGGAGACGACTGATGTTGGGGCCCGACCATCACGAACTGTATGTGTGCTTCCACGAGTCATCCAGCCAGAGTCTGGTAGAGATGGCCTTCACTCTAGGATTTGGATCCTGATCCTGAACCACCCATGAGTGTCAGCGCGTTACGTGTGTATGTGTGTGTGGGGAAAAAAGACAGGCCTGGTTTTCTTGCCATTCTCTGCGTGGAATAAACTGGTTTGTGAAGGAGTACAGACCACGACTTCACCACCACCCTGAGAAATGGGTGCATGGAAGGGTGCAATGTTTCCATCAGTGAGCGTGGTGAGAGGGTTTTCTGGTGGTGTGTGAGAAAGAAGAGGTTTGATGCTTGCCAGATTGGGAAGGTAGCGGTGTATGTGTATGTATATATGTATATATGACTCTGTCAGATTGGCAGAGGGAGTCTGGTGTGTGTGAAAGGGTGGTGGAGAGAGTGAGGAGTGAGGTGGTGGAAGAGATGAGGAGTGAGTGGGGTGAAGAGGATGAGGAATGACATGGTGGAAGAGTGAAATGGTGGAAAGGATGAGGAGTAATGGTGGAAGAGATGAGGAATGAGATGGTGGAAGAGTGAAATGGTGGAAGAGATAGAGGAGTGAAATGGTGGAAGAGATGAGGAGTGAGATGGTGGAAGAGATGAGGAATGAGATGGTGGAAGAGATGAGGATGAGGTGGTGAGAAGAGTGAGAGATGGTGGAAGAGATGAGGATGAGAGATGATGGAAGAGATGAGAGTGAGATGGTAGAAAGAGATGAGGAATGAGATGGTGGAGAGATGAGGATGGAGTGGTGGAAGAGATGAGGAATGAGATGGTGGAAGAGATGAGGAGTGTAAGAGTGGGTGAAAGTGAGATGGTGGAAGAGATGAGGAATAGAGATGAGAGATGAGGAGTGAAGATGAATGAAGAGATGAGAATGAGATGGTGGAAGAGATGAGGAAGGAGATGGTGGAAGAGATGAGGAGTGAGATGGTGGAAGAGATGAGGAATGAGATGGTGGGAAGAGATGAGGAGTGAGATGGTGGAAGATATGAGGAATGAGATATGGAAGAGATGAGGAATGAAGGAGATGTGAAGAGATGAGGATGAGATGGTGGAAGAGATGAGGAATGAGATGGTGGAAGAGATGAGGAATGATAAAAAACAACAACAGACTACCTGGTATACACACGCCCAAAGTGTGTGTATGGGCCAGTACTGTGTGAAATCAGGGACTGATGTAATTAATTACTTATTGCCTGTATGCTCAGATGTGTGATAAGACGACTGTACCAAAAAATGGTGTGTTAGAGTAGAGCAGAAACCATAGTTTCGTTGCTGAAAAGGATTCATTTACTGAAAAAAGGCATTGATCTAATAGCGGCTATTTAAAATGTGTGATACATTTTAAAATTTTCCTCTGGAAATGTACAGGAACCATCCTTACGCTTTTATCAAGAGAGAGAGATGCTGCTTTGGAATAGATGGAAACCTTGTGTGAAAAGAATTAATTTACTCAAAAGTTTTGGTACGATACTTACTTAGAATGGGTGATAGTTGTTTGAACTTTCCCCTGGAAATGCACAGGAAGCCTCGTTACTGCTTTCATCAAGAGAGAGAGAGATGCTAGAAAGGGATGGATTACTGTGGTGATAAATCAAGGGAGGAAAATCAAAGAAGTAAATTCAGGTACTTTTTATTGCTGCATCCAAGGCGTGAGAGAAGTGACCTGACTTCTTTAATTAAAAATGATCCCCAAAAAAGCCAAGAGAACAAACTCTGTTGAAATTCAGATCAGAACATTTTTACTCTACAAAAATAAAAAGATATACACAAATGAATGGCTTATAACCTTTCACACCCCACTGAAGATGCTGGGTTGTTTGCACAAGCCATCTATTTTGCCATTTTATTTCCTTTTGAAATTTTATGTGTGTGTCTTTGAGTGTTTGAGAGAGGATTGGTGGGGGGGGGGGGGTAGTTGTTAAGGTTGGTTTTTTTTTTTTGGGGGGGGGGGGGGGCAGGGGGAGGAGATAATTATGTTAATTCTAGTTAATCAGACTTTCAAACGTCTGCAAGATTTCAGACCAGATGCTCTTGAAAGCTGTCACTAAGAACGAGAAGTTGTTTGTGTGAGCTAACAGCTGTGAGTATGAAAGAGTATGTTTGAACCTGTGGGCATTCTTCTTGTGTGGACTGCGAACAACAACAAAAAAAGTGAAAGTAGTGCAATATGAAATGGACGCAGGAGATGTGCACAGACTGTAAAGCACAGCATTTTGAAGGAACTTGAATGTTGGATGTGTATTGTTTTTTAACATATCGGTGAAAAAACAAAATGTGGTGCTGCTGTATATTTTAGATAAATTCCAGTTTCTCTCCATTATAATGTCTCATCAGTGAAATTCCTGCTTTGTGGCCATTGTATCATCTCAATAGTAAATGGTTTTTGAAAAACAATTTTTTTGGTCTTAACTGCATTTCTTCTTCACATGCCTCCTCACCCACCAAATCAGTTTGAAATTGAATATGTTTAAGGTTTTAAATCTTAATTTAAAAAATGCATCGGGTAAAAAAAAAAGATTACATTTGTTTAAGTGGGGTCTATCTTCCTCCTAAACTGGATACTTAGCCATTGAACAGTAATTTGTAATGTTTGGGTTTTTTGTACTATTTGTATGGTGACGATATTTGTATCAGATTTGCCTTGGGCAAGTTAAACATATGTCACTGAAACATAGTCAAAACTAGTCAAATACAAGCATGAGACTATCTTAAATTATTTTAGACTATTCAAAAGAATAACTTATAAGAAGATGGCTGCTGTACCAGCTAGCTTACAAACTGCAAATATTTTTTTTTAATGATCCAAATCTTGTACATGGCTATTTGCTTCTACTATCAGAACTATGTTGTTGTTTTTTATGTGCACCTTTTTTGTATGACTTCAAAGTGGATCATGTCTTTTTAACAGGTTTATCATTTTCATAGTCAAGACCATGTTTTTGTGTGCAGCTTCCTTGTACAACTTTCTTTATATTTATTTTGTTCCGAAGTTGGTTTGTTTATTGTCGTTTCTTTAGAATTTTGATGTCAGGAGTAATGTGGATGTAGTCAAGACAGCCCTGGCTGTAGGGTAGAATGGTTTCTAAAGGATACTGATTTTCTCATGTGTTATGTCAGTCATTAGTACTATTTATTGTAGGACACCCATAGCATGTTGTAACATTACTGAATGTACTGAACAAGCTCTGAAAAATTGTTGCTTGTTTTGGGTTTGTTTGGTTTTTTTGGAGGGGGGGAGGGAGGAGTATCGTAAATGGAGATTGAAAATAAATGTTGTAAAGTATTAGGCTTGTTTGGGTTTTTTTTTTATCTGATTTATTACAGAATGCAGTTCATTAAAGAACAAGGAATGCTTTGGTACAGATTTAGCCCTTTCGCATCCTTTTTCTTGAACAGGTCATATTTCAATTCAGTGCTAAAGTTGTGACTTGATGTGTTTTATTTTAAATCAATTTTTAATTCTAAATGGCAATGAAATTGTGTTTTTTTTTGGAGGCATACTTACTGGATGGCTGGTGTTTATTGAAATACAATCACGTTTGGTTTCTTGTCAGTTTAAAAATGTAAGATTATCGTTATTCATGTAAGGGCTTAAATCTACTTTTTCACTAGTCTACCACACTACTTATATGGCTTGCTTTCACACTGCTTAGTTTCCCCAATCTTCACTCTATTTCTTCCAAGTTTCTGACCAAAAGAACTCTCTCCAGCACCAAGTTTGGTTTTTTTCAGCACTGTTGGTGATTTCTCTGCATTCAGTCTGTGTCAGAGTAACATGGGTCGGTTTTTCCACTCAAAACTGGGCAGAGGGTAAGGATGATATGACACCCGCATGTCATACTGGAGGTGTGAAACCTTGTTACTGTATGAAAAACTGTCCTTTTAACATGACCTGCACTGTCGATAAAAGTCACCTGTGGTGGTGAATAGTAGCGTTGACTTTGGACAGCAGCTAAAGAGTTGCTCAAAATTCAAACTTTCAATTTTTTTTCAATCACAAATGTTTTATCATGTCACTGTTTTGTATGAACATTCTCAGTAAGGAATGTGAAATTTAGATTTTTTTTACATTATTATAGGCTAAATACCATGACAAGGGACGCTATAGCTGAATGGTTAAGACCGTTTGGCTTCACCGCGTGGGATCATGAAGTAATGGGTCTAAATCTCGGCATTGATTTGATGAATTAAGGGGTGCGAATTTTTGCAATCTCTCAGGTCAGCTTTAAGTGTAGACCTGTCAGCGCTTTAATTCCTTTTGCGTATAAATACAGAAGATATAATCTGCACGTTAAAATCCTGTAATTCATGTCAGGGTTCGACGGATTACGAAAACATGAACATTCAACATACCCAGCATACATGTACAGTGACATGAGCTGCTAAGTCAGAAAGTACCGGCTGAGGACAGCTGCCAGACCTCCTGTGAAGTTATTACCACAGTAGAAGACTAGGAACTTTGCACCCCACCTGGTAAGGGAACTCAGAGAGAAAGAGAGAAATACCATGCTGGTTGATGCTAATGATAGCAACAACAAAAATGCTAAATGGTAGCGATTATTGCCTATTTCTCTTTCAAAAGCAACCAGTTAGACTCTTCTTTTTTATGGGCAAGATTTTGTGAAAAGCAGAGGAGGAAACTTGCTAGGCCAAGCGATCACATTTTCAAAAGAAAGTATCAGTTAAACTGAAATCATTACTGAAGGAAAACTTTCAGAATGAAGGCTTTGTCTTAGTCAGCGGGTCTGATAATCATGAGTATTCTGCATGCTTCCAGAATCGTGTCATTCATCTTGCCTGTAGAAGAAAGGTCTGATGTTTGTAAGGATCTATAAGAGAAAAATGCTCAGGCTTTCGAGGTATATCACTGAATATGACAATAAAGGCTTTACTTTTCTATTTTCAACTTTTTCAGTTATGGCTATGTATTGGTTTATAATGCTTCCATTGTACATTTCCTGTCTCCATGGTAAAGAATTTATTGATTGTTCATAGTATGTGTTTGCAACTGTGCAAATGATGTACGTGTATGTGTGTGTGTGTGTGTGTGTTTGTGGATATCTCTTGAGTGTGTGTGTGTGTGTGTGTGTGTGTGTGTGTGTGTGTGTGTGTGTGTGTGTGTGTGTGTGGAATGATTTCTTTCTCCTCATTTTTGTTGTTATAGTTCTGCTTGTAGTCCAAACAACAGTATTTAGCTATAAAATGAACCTGTATAGATGTATGCTTGCCAGATGATTGTATTGTACATGTGTAGCCCGTTCATTGTCGTCATCATCATTATTGCCATTATTATTATCATTTCACCTTTATGATAAGAGCTACTAACAACACAGTAGTACGCAATAGTTTGTGTTTTTTAAAACTGCCCTGTAAAGAAAATGGTGTGGTGCTTTAATAGTTCATGGAGGATTAGTGATTCTTGTTTTTATTGAATGAAATAAGTATTGAACTTGTGATTTGTGTCGATTCCTGAATAAAATGTATTACGTGGAACCTCTGATGATTTCCTCTTGTGATAGGTTGGGATTTTTCTATTGTTGGGTTTGTTTAGTTGGGGTTTTTTGTTTTGTGTTGTTGTTGATTTTGGTTGGGGGGGGGGGGGGTTTGTGGGAGGGGGCGGGGGTTACAGGAGGGTGGTGGCGGTCGTTTAAATTATTGATGCTGCAGTTTTAAAGTCTCTGTGTGATAGAATTTTTATGTGTTCATATGAGTATCAAAATTTATTATTATTGCAAGCAAGAATTATAATAATTTTTTTGTTTTGATTAAAAAAAGGTTTTAAAATAGATGAGGATGTTGCTAAATTTATTATTGTCCAACTGAAATGATTACAAATGATTTAAAAGCTCTCTTTCTGTCGTTCCCCCCCCCTCCCTCCCTCCCTCTCTCTCTCTCTCTCTCTCTCTCTCTCTCTCTCTCTCTCTCTCTCTCTCTCTCTCTCTCTCTCTGATGTTTATGAAGTCCAAGATGCAAGAAATTCCACTCTACAAATCCTATGATATGCAACAGCCAATATTCATCCTGTATTTTCCATACATTGACAGTGCTTTCAAGCATTGCCCATTAAGACAACACAAGTTATTAAAACAATTACTTAGTTTTGACAATTTTTTTTTTTACCATTCTCTTTGTTGATAATTTTTATCTTTCTTAATGATTTTTTGGTCTCAGATTTGTCTCTTTGTTAAAAAAGAGAAATGCACGAGAGGCTAAGGTGAAATGTGAAGGCGACAACTTTTTACCTGTATGCAATCTACTTAACATACCTGGTTAGCCTGGAGCATGGGGCAGCTATTATTCCAGTGCATGTCCAAAGTTACCCATTTGCTACAATCCAGCATAGATGACAAGATCCGTAATCTTGGCGCCCGGATTTTATACTGCCTGGTTGTGAAATTATGAGTGAATGTATCGATACTGCACTCGTTGAAGTCATTGTGAGAAACCTCATGATATGCATCTACTTATTTGTGTAGGGATCAAGTGATCATAGCAAAGTTTATAATTAACGATGTGGTGGTTATCAGGTTTGCATGGCTTAAGGGGTGGGGATGGTGGTCTATTTTGCTGTTAATTGTTATAATTGAACATTCAAGTTTGTATCTTTGGTGTGTTTTTATTAGTTTTTGTTTTGAGTTTGCTGGGGTTTTGGGGGGAGGGGGGAGGGTGTGGTTTTTTTTTTTTTCTAAATCTGTGTTGTGAAATAAGTTGAATGATCAAGTCTTTACTTTTGAAGTTTTTTTTTATACATGACAGGTACATGTATTATGTGACTGGCAGTTTTAAGGCCAGATCTGATTTTAAAATTTTGATAGATTTTTTTTTTAGAGCAAAAGTAAAACAAAAAGGGTAGCTAGAATTGACCTGGGTGAATTATTCCAGTACAGAAGTCTTGGGCCAGTCAGTGGTGATCTAGATAAACTCTTTCAGGCTGTGGAGGGTCAGTGCTGATTTGTTTAAATTTTTATATGTATGTAAAATAATACGTTGATATCTTTGTCATGTTTGATATGGTACAGATTCTCTCAATACGTTGATATCTTTGTCATGTTTGATATGGTACAGATTCTCTCTCTCTCTCTCTCTCTCTCTCTCTCTCTCTCTCTCTCTCTCTCTCTCTCTCTCTCTCTCTCTCTCTCTCTTATAGAGGTAATATTTTTTTCATTCATTCTCTCTCTCTCTCTTCTCTCTCTCTCTCTCTCTCTCTCTCTCTGTCTCTCTCTCTCTCTCTCTCTCTCTCTCTCTCTCTCTCTCTCTCTCTCTCTCTCTCTCTTGTGTAAAGAAAGACAAAAAAGTTCCTTTTTTTATATATACAGCACATCTTAGATCATCAGTATGTGTCATAACGCACACGCAGCCTTTGTGTATATCATATGAAAATTGTGGAGACTTGACTATGTCTCTGATAGACCAACAAAAAAGAATGGTAGATCTACCTATCGTGGGTTATCCATCAAGATTGTAACAGTACAGCATTCAGAAAACATGTCTCATACATGCTTGATTTCAGAAGTCACAATATAATATATAAATTTGTATAATTTTGTTACACTTACAGTTAATCAAAAGAAAATAAGCAAAACCTAAAACAAACCAAGACCTTGATTGAGGATTTCTGTCTCAACACTGTATTATCAGAAGTAACTTGCCTTTGGGAAACTGCCATAACGGTTTCAGAAACAGTGATTTTGTCATGAGAGAAACACTGCCATAATTACCTTCTTTTTTTTAAGTAAACTATCTTTTTAAAAATCATGATTTGTTTTTCAAGTAATCTTTGTATTAAGGACTAGATCTCAAAAGTAAAGAAATTGATGCATTTCAGAAACAAGTTATAGGACTGGGGGTGAGGGAGGGGGGGGGAGATAGGGAGAACAGAATACCAGATGCATTTTCAATCTGACTTGGTCGCCTATTTCAGTTTCTTTTTCAGTGAGTGGGCATGAAGATCTTTCACAAATTCGACTTCACATTCTTTCTTATACAATGACTGATCATTTGCTTTACTTGCCTTACCTGTATGTTGCTCCTCTTGTTTCTTCCTTGTCTTGGCAGCATATTGTGACGCTCACCACGAATGATCGCTTAGCACATTACCAATTTTGCGCTAGGAGCCTTTAAGGCAGGTGGGGTCAAGTTGTCAATTTTGTTATTTGATTGATTATTAAAGTAGATCTGTTTTTTATCTTATAATGAAATATCAAGGTATATTTTTATTCCTTTGCTTTTAAATGTGTTTTGAAAATACAAACATATTGAAACTGTTACTAAATAACTGCCCGTTTCTCATTTTGTCAACTGAGTCTATCATTTCAATTGTAATAATGTTGCACAGAATTGTCCGATTTTCAATCTGTTTTTTGTATTTGATAGCACTTTATTGCACATAATAACATGTCAGTAACTAAATTGACCTCATGTGCATCCGTCTCATTTGGGTGGAGGTCACATATTATCGTCTTTTGCAGATGCCAGAGAACAGCTTTAAACTGGAAAGTTGTCCAATTTTTGGGGCTTCTGTTTTCTTTTACTGAAAAACAAATCACATTCTCTCCGTCCCACAGTATCTTGCCTGGTCATAGTAATTAGTTGTTATCTTTTTTGATAATCTTTGGTCTTGTTCGTTTTTCTTTTTAGATTGTTTTTTTTTTTGGTTATGTTCCAGTTTTCTTTTTAGATTAATTTTATTTGTAGTTATGTTCCGATTGTCTTTTTAGCTTAATTTATTTTTGGTAATGTTCCAATTTTCTTTGTCAGATTATTTTTGTTGCTATGTACAAACATATGACTTTTTTTGTTACTGTTTGAAATTTCATTTTGTGACCTTAATATTGTATTTGTTTTGTTTGCTTCCTGGATCAGTATGTTTGAAAATGAGGTTGTGTGTTTTTTCTTGTCTTTGTAGACAGTTAGTGTTGTAGTGATGAGAAGTGAAATGAATTGAAACTGAGCTGAAGGA
>CM060326.1:19927668-19932668 GCA_030674155.1 Stramonita haemastoma | reverse complement strand
GTGTGCTCTCTGCTGTCAACTTCAAGCATGCAAGAACACTGAAGCAGTCACAGCGCAGACCACCAGCAGAACGCTACACGCAAAACTGGAAGCCAGAGAGTCATCATCCCCTGTACCTCTTTCCCCTGAAGCCACAGCACCCGTTCGAACAGGCTTCTCCGTCCTCTTAGCAGGAGCAGCCGTGGACGCTGGAATGGAGGAAGCTGCCTCATGGACAGAATGAGCACCCGAGGCAGAACCAGCGCGGCCAGGGACTGGTTCCCCTGTTGGTTCTTCTTCTGCTGCTGGCTCAGTCAAGCTGTCACCCACGGGAGTTGTGCTATCGCTGTCGTTGGCGGGTAGCAGTGTTAGGCAGATATTTGGAAGAGTGGCCTGTTCGTTTTGCAGCATAGCCTCTCCCAGTGTCTCCCCACATTGTTCGAAGGCATCCTTCAGGCAAGACGAACGTCGCAGACTGGCCCTGTGTGTCCATGGAACAACAACAAAATCACAACGTTTATAATTTCCTTGACAGTGAGGGGGCTATTTTCAGGAGAGAGACCGTTGGTAAACTACTGGTGAAAAGCTTCCTGACTTGACCGATTGAATTGACACCTGTCTACTTTGTCGCGACCAAAGCTTGAGAAGAAGAAGAAGAAAAAGAAGGAAGGAAAAAACAAAAAGAGTTTGAGAGGCTGGACAATATGGCACTTTTTAAAGAGCTTTTTTCATGGAGGGGCGGTTGTGGATGCGGAATGGCTGTCACTCCTCTCCGTGGTCATGCACTACTTCTGGTGACGCAGACTTTTGCAGAGAGCTGGGAGCGGAGCCCGCTGGTTGTCCCGAATGGCATTTGCCAGTCCATCTCCGCACTGCCTGAAGGCGTCCCACACACACATCGCATTCAGCCAGCTGTCTCTGTGTGTCCATGGAACAATCAAAATCACACAGTTTTATTTCCTGGTCGAACAGGGCAACTTTAGGGCGAGTTAGTAACCATTGGCCAAAGCGTTCCATGGAAGTAAGTAGGCTGTCTGACACCGTTAGTGAGGAAGCTGTTATTTGTAGTGAAAAAGCTGCTGCCAGGTATGGGGTTTTTTGTTGGCTTTTTTTTTCAACACAGGTAATACGCGATGAAAAAAATGGATAGGCTTAATAGTAATGGTTGAACCAAAAAAAAGTCATGTTCTTCATTGCTTCCTTGGGACGAGCAGATACGGACGGCAAAGACAGACTGTTAACCTTAGAAGACCAAAGAAAAGCGTGATCTTAGTTATTTGCAAAATCTGTTACCCTTGTCCATCCTCTCAAACCATAAGCGTTAAGTTCAACGGAAACGGCTGATCAGCAACCTCAGCAACAACAATGAGTGTAGCGTGTTAGAGATTTCATGTTCTGTTGTATCTCCTGAGTTCAGTCTCTCTTCTCCCTCAATGATTTCATGTCTTTACCACAGCAGGTAAAAACCTAACACCGTGTTAACTAAGCCAAAGCCCCTAGCTAACAGAGGAGTCCACTTTTAGCCTGTCACGCACGCGACATGACAATACAGAGCGATAGGAGTCCACTTAAAACGTGTTACGTGACATGACAATATATAGAGCAATATAGGAGTATACTTTTAGCGTGTCATGCGACATGACAATATATAGAACAATAGGGTTCCCTTAAATCTGATCCGACATGACAATATATAGAACAATAGGAGTTCCCTTTAAATCTGATCACGACATGACAACATATAGAACAATATAGGAGTATACTTTAAGCGTGTTCACGACATGACAATATATAGAACAATAGGAGTTCCCTTTAAATCTGATCACGACATGACAATATATAGAACAATAGGAGTTCCCTTTAAATCTGATCACGACATGACAATATATAGAACAATAGGAGTTCCCTTTAAATCTGATCACGACATGACAATATATAGAACAATAGGAGTTCCTTTAAATCTGATCACGACATGACAATATATAGAACAATAGGAGTTCCCTTTAAATCTGATCACGACATGACAATATATAGAACAATAGGAGTTCCCTTTAAATCTGATCACGACATGACAATATATAGAACAATAGGAGTTCCCTTTAAATCTGATCACGACATGACAATATATAGAACAATAGAATTTCCTTTAGACATACACATGACAATATTTTTAGAACAATCAGGTAGTCCATTAGCTTCCTGAAAATGACAATCATTTAGCTTACGCGACATGACAATGTCAAACGAAAGCAATCCATTTTTCCACTTTTAACCTGTTAAACGTCATGGCAGTATAGACTAAGTTTGTATATGTAACTGTGCGACAGAACTCTGGTCAGCTGGGGTGGCTTTAATGATCAAGTCATACTCATTTCCCCATAGTTGAACGATGAACCAGACAAGGAATCCCTTGTAATGGTGGGAGGAGATAGCCAGGTTAAAATGACAGTACAAGTACCAAAATAATGTATCAGGGATAATCAGACACCATTCACATTCGCTCCAGCTTACTGATGAATAATAGAACTTCTACACATATACCTGCGCGTATACACACACGCGCACACACACACACACACAACCACACACACACACACGCACACGCACACACACACACACACACACACACACACACACACACACAAAAGTGTGTTAGTAAATCACACAAACTATAGACAGAGACATGATTGCCAATAAAATTATTATAAAACATCACAAAGGATTACGGAGGTAATTCATTGTAGAACAGACAAAAGCTGAATAATTTTTAACAAAGACGAGAAAGAAACCCGAAGCAGTTCATGTGGAAACCAAAAGCAAAAAGATGAATAACTGTTCAAATCCGTTATAAAAAGCTGCAGTCTGGTAAACATAGTTATAAGAGTCCAGATTTATGGAGAATGCACTCAAAGACGTCAAACTCCAAGCCAGATATATGAAACCGAACAGAGGCGCAAAAATAATTATTGGTCAAATTTTAGGACTATGATAAAAGACATAAGTGTACATGCATGTCATTGAAGCAACAGTTTTACAAGGCTTTACAGACAAAGGAGAGAGGGACTGATTACTCAGTCGGATTCTTTATTTCCCACGGTGGTAGAATAAACAGATTGTATTTAAATCTAGCCCACGTCTCATAGGTACTTACACCACACACACACACACACACACACACACCACACACACACACACACAACATACATATATATATATATATATATATATATATATATATATATATATATATATATATATATATATATATACTGTACCAGAGTCTTCTGGTTGACTGCCTTAACTTAATTCTTGCTCGGTTTTATCTTCATCTCAATCAAGAATATGTATATATTATCATTTTTTCTGCAGAGTGTCATCAGACTCATAAACATCGATTCTGAAAACGATAATATTCTTCATTAAATTTTTATGTTAGCATTCTTTTTTAATCCATGGCTAGAGTTTATGGTTTACCAATGGCGCTGTTTTACGATTGTGATCGTTTGCCCACCATTAAGGTAGACGCATTCCAACTTCGGGTATTAAAATATTTTGAAAGGGAGTTTTCTTCAAATTTATATCAATATTAATTAGGCTGACTTTTTTCTTGGTCCAAAAATTCCACACAGCCCAAATTGAGAACTTTTCTATTGTTTCTCAGAGTTTTGAGTACAAAAGTTTTACAGGTCTTTTCATATTTTCGGATGGTAGATTCATCATGTGCCCTTATCAACTGGAGGTCTATTTTATCTTCCCTTTCTTGTGGTTCTTCATATTATATATTATATTTTATATTATATATTTATATATTCATTCTTTTATATTATTCTTTCATATCGAGGATAATGGAAAAAGCATTCATATACTTTTTTACATCCAGTCCCCGTGTGTATGCAGTTTTGTAAATATCTGTTCCCACCGGCACACGATGGCCTACTCTTACGAAAAGCGGAACAGGATTTAACGTGTGTGCAAGATGTTTTGCGTGCGTTCACACACGGGGCCTTGGTTTATAGTCTCATCCGAAAGACCGTCCTTTAAGGCAAGGAGGAGGAGGGAAGACAGTAGAAAGAGAAAGATTTATGCACACACCTTCCAACCCACAGGTGCGCTGAAATTAACCCACCCAGGACCATAGAAGAAAAATCAGCAAAACTCACATCATGAGCTCTCAAACTCCCAACGTCTAACGACAACACGATTCTGCATGTAGGCAGGACTACACACTCACCGGCAAGCCAGCTTGTAGACATCGCCATAGTCCAGCTGCCCTGGGTAAACCCGTACCCGATCCTGCCCATTGCCTCGCGGTGTTGGTTCTCACACCTCTGCAGTTTCAGCCCCGTGCGGTTGAAGCAGGCATCATTCAGAGAGTTCACCAGCCCACCTGAAAGAGAAACCATCCTAGCTAGCTGAGCATCTTGGTGCTGTCCACCCTACCTACTGCTGTATGGAGGGAGCTCTCTGGAGATAGCAGCGAGCAATCCATAGGTTTCTGCCTTGGTACTGACCAGTTGTTATCCTTTTACGTGGGTTTTCTCGGGTTGTTTTTGTTTTTCTTTTATAGGCCTATTGTACATAGGCCCTTTTTCTTTTATAGGCCTATTGTACATAGGCCCCTTTTCTTTTATAGGCCTATTGTACATAGGCCCTTTTTCTTTTATAGGCCTATTGTACATAGGCCCTTTTTCTTTTATAGGCCTATTGTACATAGGCCCTTTTTTTTATAGCCTATTGTACATAGGCCCTTTTTATACCCTTTTGTACACATGCCCTTTATAGTTTCAGAAGATTAAGCGTGCATGTTTTATCCTGGAATTTTAGTCAGCATTTACGGGTTTCAGAAACCGGCATGGTCACTGCCAGCATACAACAAAAACTTCATCAGCCTTTGAGGCCCAGCACTGGTTGAAGCATCTGCGACACGAACTTCGGGTAGAACCTAAGCATATAGCGATGATGGACTGCTCTAAGCGTTGTGATGACCCTGTGGAAGAATCGAAACCTTTTTCTGCATTCAC
>CM060326.1:19917668-19922668 GCA_030674155.1 Stramonita haemastoma | reverse complement strand
ATGGGACACCTTTACCTTTTTTTTTAATGGCATTGATCCTGAGCTTGAGCTGCATGTTACTTGAGTAGTTTGAAATTAGATACGGCGACAGCCCAAAGATGGCCTTCGTGGCCAGTGAGGCTATAACAAAATATGTTTACAAGACTTAAAAAAAATTTTTCATAGAAATAGAAATATAGTCAACCTTTTGATCGAATGTCATGCAACCTTACTCTTAACTAGAAATTTGCTAGCAACATAACAATATATATATATATATATATAATTTAAGACAAAAGTTGTACCCACTTACCCCCTCCCCTTCCTCCCCCTTCCCCCTTCCCTTGTGTGGAAAACTCACGCGCAAGCTACATCTTTAACAGCATTGATGTTGATGGGCGCCTGCTGCTGCTGCTGTTGCTGCTGCTGCTGCTGCTGCTGCTGCTGCTGCTGCTGTTGCTGTCTGCGCACGTTGAAGACGTAGAGCTGACCGTCAATGAAGAGGTTGTTGCAGAACCCTTCCAGACTGGCGTTGTTCTGCTGGACACAGGACGCTTTGCTGCTGATCTCTGCACACAGTCAGCCATGTGCTTTATTGATGGATGGATTAATTGATTGATTGATTTTTTTGTTTATTTATCATTTTGTTTGTTTGTTTGTTTATTTGTTCATTTATTCATCACGCAATCAGCAATTGTGTTTTATTAATTGATTGATTGATTGATTGATTGATTGATTGATTGATTGATTGATTGATTGATTGATTGATTGATTGAAGATGTTCTCTGTGCGAGTGAGTGAGTGAGTGAGTGATGAGTGAGTGAGTGAGTGAGTGAGTGAGTGAGTGAGTGAGTGTGTATGTGTGTGTCTATGTCTGTGTCTGTGTGCGTTTGTGTCTCTGCGTCTGTGTTCTTGAAAAGAAAACACACAACAAGCTGCATGCAGAGACTACAAGCCAGACTGTGAATGGCTGATCTGCAGTGGCTACAAGCCAGACTGTGAATGGCTGATCTGCAGTGGCTGAGGGTGAGTGACGCACACACAGACAGGCAGACAGACAGACAGACAGATAGACAGACATACAGACACACAGTCAGACAGACAGGCAGACAGACAGACAAGACACACAGACACACAGACACACAGACACACAGACACAGACAGACAGACAGACTGACACAGACAGACAGACAGACAAGACAGACAGACAGATAGACAGACTCACGTTGAAAGTTCTGACACAGCCGGGCGCTCTTCTGCTTTAGCTTCTCCTCCTCGAAGTGCAGTTGCAGGAACTGATCCAGAGGATTCTGCGCCAGCTGAGAGGACAGCCCAGAAGTCAGGCAAGGGATGATGCGCTGATAGTCCCTGAAACAAAACAAAAAAACATGGCCCTTTTTTTCAAACGTTTGCTTATTTATGCAATCCTGTTTCGGCCCGAAACTTTCCCCCTCCCCATCCATTAGACCATAAGTGGTGGTCTGAGCGCTAGTCTTTCGGATGAGACGATAAACCGAGGTTTCGTGTGTTACACATCATTATATATAATAGCGCACGTTAAAGAACCCACGGCAACAAGAGGGTTGTCCTTGGCAAAATTCTGTAGAAAAAAAGTCACTCTGATAGGAAAACAAAAAATACAGTTGCAGACAGGATAAAGAAAAAAAAAATGGGTGGTGCTGCACTTGTGGCGACACGCTCTCCCTGGGGAGAGCAGCCCGAATTTCACGCAGAGAAATCTGCTGTGACATAAAGTGGTAGTAAATAAATAAATAAATAAATAAATAAATAAATAAATAAATATGTCTTTTTGGGGACGGAATAGCTCAGTGGTCAGAACACTCGCTTTCCCCCAGCTAAGGTTAACCAGCATCGAGTGTTGTTACCGGTTGGATGGGTGACTTGTTTGCGCGCCTAGGCTTCAGTACAGCCCCCCTCCCCCCCCCCCCCCCCCCCCCAGTTCACCCAGCTGTAAACGGGTAACTGCCCTCTTTAGGGTCAAGGAAGGTAAAGCAGCGAGTGGGAGGAGATGGGCGCCGCCCTCAATATACTGGCCCCTGGAGAAGCTGAGGTCTCTGACGCCAAACTCCCCTATGACCACATAGGATATGGAACACCTTTTTACCTGTTTTTACCTATTATTGTGTCTTTTTGAGAAATTGTCAATTATTTCATTATATGTGCATGTCAACGCTGTCATCATCCCATTCAGTCTTGTTTCCATGTTTTCTTTTTTTTTGTCATTGTGTGGATTATCAGCCCACCATGTGAATGTTGATGTTGTATACCTAAGCACAATAGTATGAGCTACTTGCTTGGTGTTACTATGCTAATTATGTTCATTATGTTATGCTTGTTCTATGCTTATGGGACGGATAGCCTAGTGGTCAGAACATTGCGCTGGCAATTTGACGACCCGGGTTCGAGTCCGGTCGAGGAAATTTTTCTCCTGGAGTTAACATCAGTGCTGACTCCACTCTCCCCAAAAGTCCTTCGGATGAGACTTTAAACCGAGGCCCCGTGTGCGAACGCATGCAGAACATCTTGCGCACACGTTAAATCCTGTTCCGCTTTTCGTAAGAGTAGGCCATCGTGTGCCGGTGGGAACAGATGACAATATTTTACAAAAACTGCATACACACGGGGACCGGATGAAAAAAAGCACATGATTGCTTATTCTGTTATCCTCGATATAAAAGAATAATAATAATATAAAAAAACAACCTTAATTAAAACCAAAACAGCATCGAGTTGTTGATACATTCATCAATGGCAAACATTGGTTGTGATGGCTGCGTTTCACCAATCTTCGTTTTGATACATTCATCAATGGCAAACATTGGTTGTGATGGCTGCGTTTCACCAATCTTCGTTTTGATACATTCATCAATGGCAAACATTGGTTGTGATGGCTGCGTTTCACCAATCTTCGTTTTGATACATTCATCAATGGCAAACATTGGTTGTGATGGCTGCGTTTCACCAATCTTCGTTTTGATACAGTCATCAATGGCAAACATTGGTTGTGATGGCTGCGTTTCACCAATCTTCGTTTTGATACATTCATCAATGCCAAACATTGGTTATGATGGCTGCGTTTCACCAATCTTCCTTTTGATACATTCATCAATGGCAAACATTGGTTGTGATGGCTGCGTTTCACCAATCTTCCTTTTGATACATTCATCAATGGCAAACATTGGTTGTGATGGCTGCGTTTCACCAATCTTCGTTCTGATACATTCATCAATGGCAAACATTGGTTAGGATGGCTGCGTTTCACCAATCTTCGTTTTGATACATTCATCAATGGCAAACATTGGTTATGATGGCTGCGTTTCACCAATCTTCGTTTTGATACATTCATCAATGGCAAACATTGGTTATGATGGCTGCGTTTCACCAATCTTCGTTTTGATACATTCATCAATGGCAAACATTGGTTGTGATGGCTGCGTTTCACCAATCTTCGTTTTGATACATTCATCAATGGCAAACATTGGTTAGGATGGCTGCGTTTCACCAATCTTCGTTTTGATGGCTGCGTTTCACCAATCTTCGTTTTGATACATTCATCAATGGCAAACATTGGTTAGGATGGCTGCGTTTCACCAATCTTCGTTTTGATACATTCATCAATGGCAAACATTGGTTGTGATGGCTGCGTTTCACCAATCTTCGTTTTGATACATTCATCAATGGCAAACATTGGTTATGATGGCTGCGTTTCACCAATCTTCGTTTTGATACATTCATCAATGGCAAACATTGGTTATGATGGCTGCGTTTCACCAATCTTCCTTTTGATACATTCATCAATGGCAAACATTGGTTGTGATGGCTGCGTTTCACCAATCTTCGTTTTGATACATTCATCAATGGCAAACATTGGTTATGATGGCTGCGTTTCACCAATCTTCGTTTTGATACATTCATCAATGGCAAACATTGGTTAGGATGGCTGCGTTTCACCAATCTTCGTTTTGATACATTCATCAATGGCAAACATTGGTTATGATGGCTGCGTTTCACCAATCTTCGTTTTGATACATTCATCAATGGCAAACATTGGTTAGGATGACTGCGTTTCACCAATCTTCGTTTTGATACATTCATCAATGGCAAACATTGGTTAGGATGGCTGCGTTTCACCAATCTTCGTTTTGATACATTCATCAATGGCAAACATTGGTTATGATGGCTGCGTTTCACCAATCTTCGTTTTGATACATTCATCAATGGCAAACATTGGTTATGATGGCTGCGTTCCACCAATCTTCGTTTTGATACATTCATCAATGGCAAACATTGGTTATGATGGCTGCGTTTCACCAATCTTCGTTTTGATACATTCATCAATGGCAAACATTGGTTATGATGGCTGCGTTTCACCAATCTTCGTTTTGATACATTCATCAATGGCAAACATTGGTTATGATGGCTGCGTTTCACCAATCTTCGTTTTGATACATTCATCAATGGCAAACATTGGTTATGATGGCTGCGTTTCACCAATCTTCGTTTTGATACATTCATCAATGGCAAACATTGGTTATGATGGCTGCGTTTCACCAATCTTCGTTTTGATACATTCATCAATGGCAAACATTGGTTATGATGGCTGCGTTTCACCAATCTTCGTTCCCCATATGATATAGCCTAGCTTAGAAATGAATGGTAGGCTATGTATATAATTGTTTGTTGTGGTGGGAGGGGATTCTTTCATCAGAGTGTTAGGGGGTGTGGGGGTGAAGGGAGGTGTGTGTGTGTGTGTGAGAGAGAGAGAGAGAGAGAGAGAGAGAGAGAGAGAGAGAGAGAGAGAGAGAGAGAGAGAGAGAGAGAGAGAGAGAGAGAGAGAGAGAGAGAGAGTATTTATTTATTTATTTATTTATTTATTTATTCATTCATTCATTCTTTTAAATCGAGGATAATAGAATAAGCTCTCTCTCTCTCTCTCTCTCTCTCTCTCTCTCTCTCTCTCTCTCTCTCTCTCTCTCTCTCTCTCTCTCTCTCTCTCTCTC
>CM060326.1:19900168-19902668 GCA_030674155.1 Stramonita haemastoma | reverse complement strand
CTCACTCCGTTCTCCTGCCTTTTTTTTTTTTTTAAAGAGAGACTTAAAGGATAACAAACCTCTCCCATACCGAAGTCGGATGCGCTGGGCCTGACTTGTCAGGCGCTTAACGGCGGCGCAACGTATTCTCGCTCATATGACAGAGAACATTAGTTGCTATCTGAGTGTTCGACGAAGAAGAAGCTACAATGCTTATGTTCTTGCCCTTGTTGCTGTGAATAACCTTCACGAAAATTGGAAATTCGTAAACAGCTTTAAATCTTTAAGGAACATTTTCTATTTTATTTCCTTTGTTACTTTCGCTAATCTGTAGCCTGCCTAAGCTGTTTGATAAGTTAAAACCCAATTTTAATTTAAAATCTGTCCACGCTGAGTAATATTAGAAAGCAATCATGGTTGCAAGTTTAGCTCCCTCTTCCACTTCCTCCGAAGCAAACTTTATACCCTTATTAGGCCCTGTCAACTTTATACCCTTATTAGGCCCTGTCGACTAAAAGATACATCACAAAACAAAACACGTTCCCAGCTTTCTTTATACTCCTTTCCCTAACAAAAAGCAGAACTACAAGTCACTGCTCTCTTGTGTCGACTAAAAAATACATCACCAAAAAAACCCAGACGTCCCCATCTTTCTTCATACTAACCCCCCCCCCAAACAAAAGCAGAACTACAAGTCACTGCTCTCTTGTGTCGACGAAAAAAATACATCACAAAACAAAACGAGACGTTCCCAGCTTTCTTCATACTTTCCCCCTAAACAAAAGCAAAACTACAAGTCACTGCTCTCTTGTCAGCTTCCAAAGGTCATTCATTCCCTTATGCACTTCCCCTCCCCTCCCCCCCACCACCACCACACACACCTACCCCAACCACACACCCCATACCCATCATCATCAGCACCCACAGAGGGAGGTAGCCTACTCCGGAGGTTGTTGTATGGGGTTTTCCTATGAACTTTGGGTAAATCCACTTTTGCTTTTCAACTCCGCTCGCTTCCTTTGCCTGGGCTGAAGGGCAAAGACGTGTGGGTCCGGAGCAAGCCTGCTGACCGCTATGGTATTCAGACCAGTCTGACTGAAGATACACTACAAACCTACCTGCGCTTTACTTTTTTGTACTCCTGTATTATTCATTTACTTCCACTTTTCTAGCCTCTTTCTCTCTGTGTGTCCTCTTTCTGTCTGTATTCCTATGTTTCTGTCTGTCTGTCTGTCTGTCTGTCTGTCTTGTCTGTCTGTCTGTCTGTCTGTCTGTCTGTCTGTCTGTCTGTCTGCTCTTCTCTCTCTCTCTCTCTCCTCTCTCTCTCCTCTCTCTCTCTCTCTCTCTCTCTCTCTGCGTGCGTGCGTGCGTGCGTGCATGCGTGCGTGCGTGCGTGTGTGCGTGCGTGTGTGCATGTGTGCGTGTGTGTGTGTGTGTGTGTGTGTGTGTGTGTGTGTGTGTGTGTGCGTGCGTGCGTGTGTGTAACGGCGCTGAAATCGACAAGTCTCCTTGGACTGTAGCAGACTCCGGAAACCCAAAACACCAACCTCACTTACAAACATTGAAAATATTAGTCAAAACGGAAATGGAGATACAGTCAGAACATGCAAAACAAAAACACACAGACCCGAAAGTTGGTGACCTAGGCCTGATTAGAACGAAGCTAGCCAGAGGAAAGTACGGTAGAGGTCCGCAGCGATTCTGACGTGCAAATCAATCGCCAAACTTGGGTATAGGGACGAAAGACTAATCGAAACATCTTGTGGCTGGTTCCCTCTGAAGTTTCCCTCAGGATAGCTGGCTGGCACTCAGTACGCAGTTTTATCGGTAAAGCGAATGATTAGAGGCCTTGGGGACGAAATGATCTCAGCTTATTATCAAACTGGTGACTATAGTTTTCCAAGGTAAGGTTGAGGGCATATTAAAGGAAAAGAGGCAGACCACCAACATCCTACATTGCTAATATCACTGAGATCAGTGGTCTGGAAGAGCGAGGGAATTGGAAAATTTTTCCCTTTGGAGTTAATACTAATACTGACTCCACTTCTCTAAATGTTCTTCAGATGAAACTATAAACCGAGGTCCCGTGTTCGAACGCACGTAAAATATCTTGGCAGCATGTTAAAACCTGTTCTACCTTTCACAAGAGTAGGCCTTTGAGTACTGGTAGGACTGGATGACAATTATTTTTTAAAGACGCATTTTTTCATATTTTATTCTTTTATATTGAGGATAATGGAATAAGCATTCATGTGCTTTTTTACATCCAGTCCCCGTGCGTATGCAGTTTTGTAAATCTTGTCATTTGTCCCCACCGGCACACAATGGCCCACTCTTACGAAAAGCGGAACATGATTTAACGCATGCACACTGATGTGTATAGACAGCATCCCTGAAGTCGGAATGCGGCTACCTGAATGTTGGGGTGGGGGGTGGGGGGGGGGGGGGGGTCAGGGAGGAGGGAATCGGTCACATACGCCAAAATCTCACTATTGGTAAACTTGGGAGGTCTAGCTAGCCG
>CM060326.1:19887668-19895168 GCA_030674155.1 Stramonita haemastoma | reverse complement strand
CTCTCTCTCTCTCTCTCTCGTACGTGGATGCATACGCGGATACGCCTTCGTATGTATGGTTTCATATGTATGTCCCTTAACAGAGCATGAACTATTAATTGACATTAAAAACAAACAAGGCCTGTCTGGCACTGTAGGGAATATAAATCTTGACTGGGCGAACGATCAATTGATATTTTGACGGACTGATTAATCTTTTATTTTGTGGATAATGAAATAAACACTCCTGTGCGTTTTTAAATCCAGTCCCTGCGTGCATGCAGTTTTTGTAAATTTTGTCATCTGCTCCCACAGACACCCATTATGCTTGTTTAATCATATGGGACACATGTAAGGTTGTTTTCTTTTTTTTAACACACCTTGCTGCTGTTTTCATTGCGTGTGTGGATCTTTTGTACAGAAAGTTGGCCGGAATAGCCATGAAATCATGCCGAATTCACCACCAATTGATGCGGTAATTAATATGCTTCTAAAAAATGGTTTTAAGGATTTTTTTAAATCTACACTTAAACTGTGTTGAAATTTCTGGGATTGGGTTTTCAACCATACCAGTCGATTTACTTTCTGCAATTTCCAATTTCTGTTTCTTCCAAAGCAAACCAATTAATCTAATGTAAAAAGGTAAAGGTGTCCCATAACCTATGTGGTCGTAGGGGAGCGAGATATCAGAGACCTCAGCTACTCTAGGGGCCAGCATATTGAGGGTGGCGCCCATCTCTTCTCCCTCGCTGATTTACCTTCCCTGACCATAAAGAGGGCATGGACCCATTTACAGCTGGGTAAACTGGGGGACTGTCCTGAAGCCAAGGTGCGCAAACGGTCACCCATCTAATTGGTAACCACACTCGATGCTCCTTAACCTTGGCAGGGAGAAAGTGAGTGCTCTGCCCGTAAAATTGCCGTGTCACCCGATAAATCTACTGCCAGCAATTTCTGGGACTATTCTCTTTTTTTCCCCAAACAGCAGTAAATCGCTTTTGTAACTCACCGAACACTGAAAGAAACTATGGAATCTTTAACATGCATAGTGGGTGTTCAGCACATGCATATACAAAGGGAATTACGATATAGGCATATCTGCACTTTAAGCTGACATGGTAGATCTTTTTTTTTAAAATTAGCAAATATTGCTGTTGTGATTCGAACGACACTCCATTTGCACAGGGGGTGAGAGTCAAACACTCTTATCCCCCTCCCCCTCAACCAGCTTACCACTACTCCATCAGGAGACAGCCCCAAAATGGCAGCAGAGCAACGGCAGAAACGGGTTAAGGGTCACAGGCAGAAACGGGTTAAGGGTCATAGGGAGAAACAGGTTTAAGGGTCACAGGCAGAAACAGGTTGATTGTTATAAGCAAAACAGGAAAAGGATCATAGGCAGAAACAGGCTGATGGTCATAGGCAGAAACAGGTAAAAGGTCACAGGCAGAAACAGGTTAAGGGTCATAGGCAAAATCAGGTTATGGGTTATTGGCAGAAACAGGCTGATGGCTATTAGCAGAAACAGGTCACAGGTCACAGGAAGAAACAGGTTAAGGGTCATAGACAGAAATAGGCTTATGTCCACTGCTAGTTTTAGTGGTATCACCACTGTAGATATCTACACGACTTCTTGCTGAGAGCTTTCCCAGCTGAAGCACCCTGGATGGGAGTCACCTCAGAGCATGCACTCTACCTCACTCATCACAGTCATCTGGGAACGGCTCTTACCACAGTACACACTAGATTTTTTTTTATACGACTTTACGCCACAGAAGATTTCTCTGCATGAAATTCGGGATGCTCTCCCCGAGGAGAGCGCATCGCCGCAAGTGCAGTGCCACCCATTATTTTTTCTTTTTCCTGTCTGCAACTGTATTTGTTTCCCTATCAGAGTGGCTTTTTTTCTACAGAATTTTGCCAGGGACATATCTCTTGTTGCCGTGGGTTCTTTCATGTGCGCTGAATAATGGTGTGTAACACACGGTACTTCGGTTTATCATCTCATCCGAAAGGATAGCACCAAGACCACCACTCATGGTCTAATGGATAGGGGGAAAGTTTGGAGCCCAAACGGGATTCGAATCACGCACACTCCGACCCGGACTTCCCGATTTCTAGGCAGGCGCTTTACCTCTAGACCACCGATCCACTTGGATTGGTACGCTTGCAGCTTGTCACGGATGAAGATGATTCCATCACAATATTCCAAAAGTAAAACAGCTGCCAGAAAAATAAGAAAAAAACATCCCAGTATGCATTTATTCCATAGTATCACAATAATATTTTTTTTGTTAAAAATTAAACCTGTAAGTTTAAAAGGTCCTCCTTTAGAAGCTAACCAAATTCTTGGCAGAGCTGTTTTGGCACTAGCAGCATGAATGTTTATGTAGCATCGGGGTTTTATTCTCAAAAGGAAAGAAAGGAAATAATCTTTTGCTAAAAAGCAACCCATGGCAAAGCTCCCAGCCATTTAACAAAATTACCTTTTTTACCCTCATCCCTAGTCTCAGATTAAAAAAAATCTGTATTATACGCGAAAATCTTCAGGCAGTTTGGTACCTGAAATTAAAACTGAGATATAGACTTCCTAAGACATGTGTTCATCTCCGAAGTCGGAATACAGCTGCCATAATGGTGGGTAAAAAACGGCCGAATACGCAGTCTCGCCATATGTGAGCCTCGGAACTCTAGCTGAGGAAAGGGAAAACCTCTAGCTCTCCAACATGTTTTTGTTGCAATCTTTTAAAAGTTCATGGAACAAATGACCTGACTTATACCACTACTTCCTCTTGTCATTTTTAAGCTTAATCTTTTGAACTCAGACACGGTAGTACAAAACGTAATTCTGTATCCGGGAAAAAGAAAGCCTAAACCTGTTACTTGGGATTTGACTTAAAAATGAGTAAACTTTTTCTGTCACTGTCCACTGTCTGTTACAATTCAGCTGACTATATATTCACTCCAGCTGGCATAGGTTAAGTTTAATGCACAATTTATGGCAACCAGAGAGTTAGCCTTTTGAAACCACTGATTATTTAAACTAGTCCCTTAAAAGTGTTGATGAATCCAAGCAATTCTTTTAACATGTTTAATAATTTAAAAAAAAAAAAAATTAAGTGGCGTTGTGTATTGGAGAGTTGTCTCATATACAAATGAACAAACACATCTGACATGGGTTTTTTTGTTTTTGTTTTTTACTTCTGTACTTTTTCTCTTCTTGTTTTATCAACCCAGTCCCGAAAATATTTCTGAAATTGCATTGACTTATTTCATGCTTTGGTTTTTTTAATTTCTTTTAGGCCTTTGTAGGTATGGATAAATGTGTTGTTTTTTCAAATACCTTACTTAACTACAACATAAGGTATACATGCTGATTTCTACAGATACACACACACACACACACACACACACACACACACACACACACACACAACCACACACACACACACACACACAGAGAAACTGGAGTTGATATTTTCCATCTATACAATCGTTTGTTCATATGTTTACACTGATCTCTGTTTAAACCAAACATTTGAGTAGAAAAACCAAACAACAAGAAGTCACATTGTGTAACTGTCCTTCAGGGATGATTAAAGTGTTTTTGACTTGACTTGACAACAACAACAACAATCCAACAACCCCAAAACCAGATACATAAATCTTACCTATCAAAACATAAGCTTTCATCATGAAGCTTGGCTGACAGAGGAGAGAATACGACTTGCACAAAAGTCCCCTTCTTCTCTTCTCCACCTTTTGACCACGGGCTCTCCAAACTGCTCTCAGGCGCACACCTCTGAGTCAGTGAGCACTGTCCAGCAGTCACTGTACCAGGCCCTGTGTGTGTGTGTGTGTGTGTGGCTCCTACTTCATTCGAAGTAAGCTTGCACAGAAGAGACAGTGAACAAAGCCCGCGGGGACAGGCAAATAAACCGTTGGACACTCCCCAAGGCAGGGATAACGTCGCCGGAAATGACGTCACGCTTGACTTAAGCCAATGGTAGACGTTAGAGTCGTCAACCTGATGCAAGACACGGGATGGTGATAGGGGGGGTTTTTTAAGGAGAGAGGGATGGAGTCGTTTCATGGGATGCTTTAAAGGTGGGGGAGGGGGGGGGGGAGGAGGAGGAGAATCTTTTTTACATGAAGCAAAGAGCTGCATCAAACATAGGGGTGAGGTGATGGAGTCATCCCATAAAAAAGGGTGGGAAGACACTGTAAAGAGAGGGTGTATGGACAGATTCAACATTATTTTTTCACTTGTCCCCAATTTTGACATGAAGTCACAAGCATTTTAATTTGTGTCTCATTGGCTGTCTCTCTCTCTCTCTCTCTCTCTTCTCTCTCTCTCTCTCCCTCTCTCTCTCTCTCTCTCTCTCTCTCTCTCTCTCTTAAAATATTCGAGTTTCGAGTTTCTCTCTCTCTCTCTCTCTCTCTCTCTCCTCTCTCTCTCTTCTCTCTCTCTGGGATGTGAACTCTGGTCTTAGTGCAAGTACAACGAGTTCTATTTTGGTTCTTGTACTATCTCCTACTATCGAAGACACAGCCAATATTCAGAGACAACCTCTTGCCAATGCAGCTGGACCGATTGTCTGTAGGGAAAAGATGTGGCTGCTTCTACTCTGTCAACACGATCTATCTATCTATCTATCTATCTATCTATCTATCTATCTATCTATCTATCTATCTATCTATCTATCTATCTATCTTCTATCTATCTAGTCTGTCTGTCTGTCTGTCTGTATATCTATCTATCTATCTATCTATCTATCTATCTATCTATCTATCTATCTATCTATCTATCTATCTATCTATCTGTCTGTCTGTCTGTCTGTCTGTCTGTCTGTATATCTATCTATCTATCTTATCTATCTATTATATCTATCTATTCTATCTATCTATCTGTCTGTCTGTCTGTCTGTCTGTCTGTCTGTCTGTCTATCCCTTAGTCCGGCGACGGTAAGGGCACCCCTGAAGACTTGACAACCAGTTCCCTCCATTCCTCTCTCTGTTCTGCCTTTCTCAGGGTTTTGCTGAGTTCTACGCCTGTCCATTCGCTGATGTTGTCCTCCTATCTCTTCCTTGGTCTGCCTCTTTATTCTTCCTCCTTGGACAGTGCCTTGCAGTATTGTTTTTGCAAGTCCTTTTGATCTTGTTACATGCTCGTACCATTTAAGTTTACGTTTATGATCTGCATTTTTAAACAAAGAAAGAAAGAGTAGCTGGCTGAATCCCTATGCTGATGATTTTTTTCTTAGATGGATGGCTTGGTGAAAAAAAGCAATTGTACTGCTTATTCAATGTACCATCTGGAAATAAAAGTTTGACTTGACTTGACTTGCTGACCATCAAGAACCAAAGAGTAGCCAGTAGTCGCCTTAAGCTAAGACTGCTCTTCAGTCAGGGGCAGAATTTTGTTATGGGGATGTGGCGATATCCAACGAACAGAAAACTATGGTCCAGAGGAGACAGTACAAAGCATGCAGCCGAGACAAAGCAGCACCAACACTGAATGGCAAGATCGGTGGATCGGTGGTCTAGAGTAACGCGCTTGCCTAGAAAGCGAAAAATCAAGGGTCGGAGTGCGCGGTGGTTCGAAATCCTGTTTAGGGCCCAACGCTTTTGGCCCATTTTTTTGACTAAGAGTGATGGTCTGGGCGCTAGTCTTTCGGATGAGACGATAAACTAAGTCCCGTATGTTACACATCATTATTTAGCGCACGTAAAAGAACCCACGGCAACAAGGGGGTGTGTCCCTGGCAAAATTCTGTAGAAAAAAGCCACCCTGATAGGGAAACAAATACAGTTGCAGATTGGAAAAAGAAAATAAATAATGGGTGGCACTGCACAAGTGGCGAAACGAACTCCCTGGGGAGAGCACCTGAATTCCATGCAGAGAAATCCGCTGTGACATAAAGTGGTATAAAATAAAAAATTAAATAAATAAAATAAAATTAAATTAAAGATCAACAAGAACAGAAGGAGATTGTCTTCAGACAGTGCAGTGAAAAGGACCCTCACCATAATTATTCGGTTCTCATGAATTCTTCTTTGATAAAGCGCTGGTATAGGTATTGGTATTGGTGTTGTGTTTGTAATGTGTGCGAGGTAATGGTTGTGTACTGTGCTGTGTTATTTCTCGGTGATAAATGTTTTTTTTCCCATTTACTTTTTTATGTACGGCTTGTAACCCACAACAATATCTATGTTTGTGAGATTAAAAAAAATGTTTGAATTGAATTGATTTGAATGGGCCAGAGCCTTCCACCGTAGATGTCGTAGAGATGATGCAACACTTCAATCTTATTCATCATTTCTTTCGAGGATAATGAACTCATGTGGATTGGTTGGGTTTTTTTTAATTACATCTAGCCCTCATGTGCGTCGGGTTTGTCAAGTTTGTCATCCTTTCCCACCAGCACACAATGCCCTACAATGGCCTACTCTTCTTAAAGGCGAAACAGGTTTTAATGTGTGTGCAAGATACTTCGCAAGCGTTGACAAAAGGGGCCTTGAGTTTTGTAGTCTCATCCGAATGACTAATAAGACTCTGTGACACCATTTACAGCGACGTTGTCCCTGCCTCGGTGAGTGTCCAACGCTTTATAGTCTGATTCAAATGACTACTAAGCTGAGAGAGTGAGCAGTAAGTTTGAAAGTGTGGGAGAAAACCTGTAGAACCTGACCGTCCGATTTTGTAGAGCTTCAGATTGGGATCCGTTATTCGTGGGCAAAGCATGGTGATACTTACTTATTTATTCATTTATGTATTTATTCTTTTATATCGAGGATAATGGAAGAAACAATCACATGCTTTTTTACATCCAGTCCCCGTGTGTATGCAGCTTTGTAAATGTCATCAGTTCCCACCGGCACACGATGGCCTACACTTACAAAAAGCGGAACAGGATTTAACGTGTGCGCAAGATGTTCTGCGTGCGTTCGCACACGGGGCCTCGGTTTAAAGTCTCTTCCGAAAGACTTCTGGGGGGAGTGGAGTCAGCATTGATGTTAACTCCAGGAGAAAAATCTCCTCGACCAGGAATCGAACCCGGGTCGTCAAATTGCGAGCGCAATGTTCTGACCACTTGGCTATCCCGTCCCTCCCTGATACTGATCATTGATCACGTTGCTGAGCTCCAGTGTAGCACTATGGGGTTGATAGAGGAGGTGGGGATTCTAAGGAAAGAAAACGGGGATCTGCCAACGTTGAGGGTTTTTTGTGGATGCCACCTTTTTTTTTCTTTTTTGCCCACCATTTACGGGGTCGAATTCAGATTTTCCGGGGATGATGTCTCAACACAACACCGGTATATTCGGGGTTTTTTTGTTTTTTGTTTTTTAAATGTCGGTTTTACTGGTAGGAATGGCCTACTCTTCCAAAAGGCAAAACGGATTCCAATGTGTGTGCAAGATATTCTTGGTGCATTTGCACACGGGGCCTCAGTTTAGATAATTATGATTGTCTGTCGTGTTCGAGGATGACCTCCAAAACAGCAGAGGAGGCAGCTGCTG
>CM060326.1:19860168-19877668 GCA_030674155.1 Stramonita haemastoma | reverse complement strand
TACTCATTTACAACTGGGTGAACTGGGGGACTGTACTGGAGCCAAGGTGCGCAAACGGTCACCTATCCACTAGATAGCCACGCTCAACACTGCTTAACCATAGCTTGGGGAAAGCAAGTACTATGATCACAGATATCCCGCCCCCGAATAATAGACCTACCCTAAATCCACAATTACAGGCTTACAAAGAAACAGCATCACACACACACACACACACACACACACACACACACACACACACACACACACAGCCCACTGATAAAACCTAATCTATAAAACTTAACGTTGTTAGAATTCTACAACACTTTGTTCTACTAGCAGCAACACTAACAGGAACTATCAAGAGTCTGGTCGATCAGGTATGCAGTGAGTACGTTAAGGCATCAACCTGCTTGTGAAAAGCAGACAATTTTATAGACCTATGTGTAGCATATATATGAATGTCCAACACAGTGTTAACGCCTCAGTTAGTGTGAAAACAGATCCGAATTTATAGTGATCAATTTTTGTGTTGGTGGGGGAGGGGCGGGGGTGTGTGAACATCGTAGAAATTGTCTTCAACTACTAGATTTTTGCCTCTTTGGTAATTGTAGTTTTAAAGCTCAAAACCAAATTTCAATTTTTTAATCGATTTAAAGCTTGTAACCGGTCACCTACACTCTTATATTCATTACTTTTTTTTCTCAATAAGAGCTTCAAACCCGCGTATACTGGTTATTTTTCTTTTCAGAATTACATGGGGTGAATGGCTGGAAACCTTTTCCATATAGAGATAAGCCATCTTTCCTATGCAAAGATAAACTATCTTTCCTAATTAGCGATAAACGGAAGGACGGTGGCAGAATGGTTAAGACGTTCGCCTGCCAATATGTAAATCGTGAGTTTCTGGGTTCGAACCCAGCCTCGCCCTTTCTTCCCAGTTTGACGAAAAAATCGAACTGAATGTCAAAGTCATTCGGATGAGACTCGAAACCGAGGCCCCGTGTGCGAATGCACACAGAACAACTTGCGCACACGTTAAAACCCCGTTCCACCTTTCGGAAGAGTAGGCCATCGTGTGCCGGTAGGAGCGGATGACAAAATTATAACAAACCAGCATGCACACAGGTGTCGTGTTTAGACACCATCCCTGAAGAAAAATCGGGGAGTTGGAGTTGGGGATCTTTGCGCCTGGTGGCAGCATGATCTGTGGCTCTGTAGGTCAAATGCAAGCCCTTTGATTTGTCTTTACAAGAGATAGCGCTATACAAATTCCATGTATTATTATTATAAACTATCTTTCCTATGTAAAGATAAACTATCTGAAGTTGAAGATGGGAAATAAAAGATTACTTACCTATCATTGTAGACAAAGAAGTAAAAACCGTTTCTTCTCCACAAGTTAAAATTGCACTAGTGCAGTATTAAAACGACTGAGTACAGAATTCGCTCGGATCTGATAACAGAATACGCCTTGGGTATGTATGGCTACGCCCTATCGTCCCAAGTGAGTTCTCATCCTGTTCAGCAATCATGAATTCTAATGCTTCACCTCCCCTTGCATTTTGTTGCCCACCCACCTACCCACCCACCTCTTCTCTCTCTCTCTCTCTCTCTCTCTCTCTCTCTCTCATATCTGGGACATAAGTTTATGTAATTTGTTACTGGTAGTACTTCCCCAAAATGAGAATTTTTTAAAAATTTATAAACTTTCTCCCTCCGTTCCTTCCTTCGTAGTTTTATTTTTATTTTTAATGAGGTTAAGTCTTTATTCATTTTTTCTTTCCTCTTTTACCAAAATATTATGATGTATTGGCCTATGACTAGTTTTGTTGAAAGATGGTGGTGGTATGATGTTTTCAGTTGCTAGCTTGATATGTTTTATTTACTACCTACTTATCATCAGTTTTTCTGGTTTTGTTTTGTTTTTGAATTCTCTCATAAGGACCAATTGATTGTTTATTTCTAATTTTAATTCTCTGTGTTTGCGCTTTTGTTATAATATCAATCATTGTCTTCTGTCCTTGCATCTTGTCTTCTGTTTGTTACTGTTCTTGTTGACTTGTTTTTGCTATTTGGTTTATTATTGTTGTTAGTTACATGAGCTTTTTAAAATTGATGTAATCCCTGATAAGGGCGGGGACTGGCTGTAAAAAAAAAAAAGCTCACACAAGTGCTTATTCATCATCCTCGAAATAAAAGAATTTGCCTTGCTTCTTGTTGCTGTCTCCACTCTTATCCTACTCTATCTTAATCACTTAATCATAATCAGTGTATCTGTCTTGATATTAATGTTCGAGTCAGTTGGTGAGTATGTGTTTATTGAACACATCATTATTTCTTTTCTCAAAATAATAACAATCAATGAGTCTTTTTTGACATTAATGCTCAGGTCAGTTGGGGATTATGTGATGTTGAATACCCATTTACATACTTTAAAAAAAAATCATAGGTTGAACTCTTGTTGTCGCTGTAGTTAAGGTTTTTTGTTTTTGTTTTCCTGTGTTTTTTGGTTTGTTTTTATGTGTTTTTGTTGTTATGAAAGGTTGTGGGTGGGTAAGGGTGAGGAATGTAGTAAATAGTAACCCATGTATTTATGGTCATTTTTGCTGCACACACACACACACACACACACACACACACACACACACACACACACACACACACACACACACACACACAAGCACACACACACACACACACACACACACACACACACACACACATAAACCCACAGATGCTATTGCTGAGTGGTTAAGACTTTAATCCCACAGGTCCATGAAGTTGTGGGATTTAATCTTGGTGGCGTCTGGTGAATAAACAGGGACTTTTATGATCTCCCAGGTCAACTTCAAGTGTAGACCTGCCAGTGCCTTAATTCTCGTTGAGTATATACACATGCAGAAGATCAGATATGCATGTTAAAGATCCCCTAATTCAGGTCAACATTCGGTGGGTTATGGAAACATGAAAACACCTAGCATACATCTCCAAAGTTGGAGTACAGCTACCTTCATGGTGGGCAAAAACGGTTGCACATGCAAAATCTCACCATTGGTAAACCTCAGAGCTCTAGATGAGGAATGAAAAGAAAAAAAGAAAGGTACACAAAAATGAATTTGTGTGCATGTGCCGTGCACACACAAACACACACAAACACACACAAACACACACACACACAGAGCTCTTTTCCTTTTCAAATTTATTTCAAAACATGCACAGTAACGCACACCTTCCAGTTGTAAGCCAGGCATGGCTCAAATACCCCTTTAATCTGTACAACAGTGCAAACATGCACAACCAGAACAGAACAAAATTTGATCAAGTTTCACATGCGTCACGTTCACTGATTCTTCTGGATCATTCACCTTCCAAATATCCCGTCCTAGTCCATCGACAAAGGATACCACTTGCCCCCAAAATAAGATGACAATGTTTTCGCCAACCACCTCCAGATAGACTCTACTATGTACAGCATTAACACAGTTCTTCACGGTGAAAGAAAACCTCTTTCTCCAAAGTTAACACATTCAGCTTTCTCAAGTACTGGCTTCCACCTTTGCCAGGATTGGCAACAGAAGCCATGCTGATCATCACTTGCTAAACTCATAATGATTGTTCTCTTAGTTCTCATCCCTCTCATTCAGATGTTTTGTTTTATTTTCCCTCAGTATCTTGACTATAATGCATGCCAACAAGCCAATCTAACAACTAAAAAGAAGGGGAGTGGGGGGGTGGGGTGGGGGGTAAGGAAGAGTAGAAAAACAGATAGAAAGGTGCTGATCAGGGAACACTTGTTTTCACTTTTCAAAAAAGGTTGGACCAAAGATAAGTTGGAATTATGAACAACAATCAGCATGTCTGCAATAACATACATAAGTTTCTACCATTCATGTATGCAAGTCCTTTCATGAACTTACACTGAACAAGAAAACAATCACCACATCTGCAATAGCATACATAGTTCCCACCATTCATGTATGCTACTTCTTCCATTAACTTTGACTGAACAAGAAAACAAATCACCACGTCTGCAATAAAATAGTTCTTACCATTCATGCAAACTACTTCTTCCATTACCTTACTCTGAACAAGAAAACAGTTACTCCAGATTCTGCTCATTCTTGTCACAAACCTTTTCTTTCCTTTGTACCTCCATGAGAAATGTGCTTTGTTCCAGCAGAGTTTACTGCTCCCCTAACTCCTTGAGGGGTCAGTCATGGGGGCACTACAGTGACACTTTGAGGCAGAGTGTCTTGAACACTATCCACTTAGGACAGTCCATACCTGTCCAGGTCACAGACTGAACGCTGGGGATGTTTATACCACCAGCCATAGCTGGTCCATTCCTCAACAAAAAAAAAAGATTACTAAGACGTAATTTCCTGTGTCAAGACATGGGACCTTGGTTTATAATGTCATACAGAAGATTTGCTGGGGATAATGAAGTCAGATCCAATGATATCTTCAGGCAAAAGTCCCCCTCAAATGAACCCCTCAGCAATGACTCCACCTGTCCCCTCAGATCACCATTACACGTCAAAGTCGGATGCGCTGGGCCTGACTTGTCAGGTGCTCAATGGCAGTGCAACACATTTTTTACTCATGTGACAGACAACATTAATTGTCTTGAGTGTTCGATGAAGAAGAAGATCACCATAAGTCACAAGCTCAATGGCAGTGCAACGCATTTTCACTCATATGACAGACAATAATTGTCTGAGAGTTCAATGAAGAAGATTACCATTTGGTCACAAGTCTGATGCTCTAAAACTGTGTTCATACTGCCATACATGACTGTTATACAGACATAAAAAAACCAACCTATGCTCGCATGGTAAAGAGTGTTTGTGCTGATCTGTACATTCTCTCTCCATGAGTGAGATGGGTAGGCAACAAGATGATGAAGAGCAGCTGTTTCACCTGCATGCATGCACGCACAAGACCATTCCAAAATGAACACCTTCATTTGTGTGAGTAATGTGAAGGAAGGCTTGGCCTTGTCCATACAACTTATCTGTACATAAGGGAAAATCTGTTTTTGGGGTTGGGCCTTTTTTTTGTAGTAGTGGTTGTATGTACAGGTATGTGTCAGTACAAACATAACCAGTAGTGTAAGTGATACCACAGAGGGATTTGTTGCGTCTGCATTCTCTTTTTTCCATCAACACAGTAGTCATGCACAGCAATATGAAGACGTCCTAACTGCTAGATTCATTCACCCCCATTAGAACAGCATTTTTTCGTGAAAAATGGTCACAAGAAATTCTCACAGAAGAGGATTGTTGGCACGGCTTGTAGTCAATTCACCCTTTAGTCTAAAATTCATCCCACAAAATACAAAACAGAGTTTGCAAGGTAAAAACACACGAATATGGTGTGCATTTCTTACCTTTATCTCAGGAACATGAAGCTCGGAAAGTAGTATACACAAAAGGTATATTGTTACAGGACACACTCTTCAACCGTATGAACTTCAAGCACATAGAAACTTCTTAATCAGTGTAAGTGCAAAGGCACCCAAGCTTACACATACACAAGCATGCACCCACCCACCCAATCACCCGCACACACACACATTTCTTTTCTTCCTGTGTCTTGCATGCAACTCTCAGAAGAACTCCCAGAACACATTCAGCCAACAAATCATACGGATTTAGCAGAACAGCTTTCTGTTACACAAGTGCGACAGAGAAAATAGCTGCGCTTATTTCAAACGCACATTTAATTCAATTACATAACAGATTACTCACCACTGAGATTTCTAAAACAATATGACAAAACACACTTTCTCTTTTCTTTGAGTGCAACTCCAAGTACACCATAGAATGGACATTTAAAAACAAACAAACAAATACAATATAAACCTTTACTATGATACAGGTACGATGTCATCATTTTGTCATTTTCAACTTTCACATTTTCTTACTCTCAATACAGTTCTCAAAATAAAAAGACGACTTAAAAGCACAATGAACAGAGCACTCAACTACTGCCATCTATAAACTGTGTAGAAAAACGCTGACCAAACATTTTGAGATCCTCCGATGGCATTTTAAGTTAAAAAGTCGTAAAAAGTTTTGTTGTTGTTGCCGTTTGTTGGGTTGGTTGGTTTCTCTTTGCTTTGTTTAGAATACACACCCATTTGTATTGTGAGAGATGAATCATGTATTATTGATATCTATCCTTTCATTTTCTGCTGCTGTTTTCCTATACCTCTAGGTGCAAAACACCAATGATTCAAGATTACAAGATTTTTTTTCAAGAACCCTCCCCCCTCGAGGGGTACATGACTTCTAGCTAGCTTCCCGATGTGGAATTCACAATAACCCATGATGTTAAAAGGAAAGAAAGGGGGAGGGAGGGGAGATATGAATAAGATTCTTTTCATATTGAGAAAAGTTATCTCTTTACTGCTTTGGAAAGAAACTCACCACAGTAATCCTTTACATCAGTTCAGACTTGCACATACAAGAACTGCCCAGTTAAGAACAAGCCCAACTGTTTTTGTAAAATAAAATAAAAATCCACTGCTAAAAGACAAAATCTCAAATGCCAATCAGACTGCAAGACTGTTTTCAGTAGTGCCTGGTCCAGCCTTACAATCCCACAGCAAAGCAGTCAGATTGAAACAGATCAGCAAGCATGTCAAAGCTAACTGCAGAAACACCTAACTTTGATGGCTGAATTAGTGGACCTCAAAAGAGATATCAAACCATACAAAAGGGTAATACACAACCATAACAACATAGGGGGAAAAGAAACTGTTTAAAGATTACCTCACACTAAAACTATGTGACAAACAGACCAAGGCAGCCGGAATGATGTGGGCTGAGCTGAAGAGGATCTCCCAGAACCGAGTGCATTGGAGGAGTGTTGTTGCTGCCCTTTGTTCCCAAGGGAATTCACAGGCATAAGTCAAGTAAGTCAAAACTATGTGACAGTCTGTGCAAAGTACATCAACTGCTACCTCATTAGGAATTTAAGCATACTACTTTCTGGGTTTCTTTTGGTTGTTGTTTTTTTTGTGTCCCTCAGCTAGAGCACTGAGTTCACCCATGTAAGATTTTGAGTATGCGGCACTTTTTCCTTTAAGTGGAAGATGAGAAAACGCTGAAGAAATGCAGAGAGAGAGGATCATGATCAATCACATAATGACAAATAATAATCATGGCAAATTCATACTGACAAAAGCTGAGTGAAAGAAAGAACAGGAAAACATTTCCTTTTTTTCTTCTTCTTTTATTTCAAGGAAAATAAATACGCACTGGTATGCTTTTGTTTATTTACATCCAGTTCCCTTTTCCGGATCTGAGTGGGTCTGCTATCATTCAAGAAGTTTAATAAGGATATACAGTAGCTTTTTAACAAGACAAATATCACTTATGTTTTCAATTGTCATAAATATCACTTTACAACGATGATTCAATGTTTTTTGTCAGGACTGGTTTCAATCACATCATCTGTATTCTTAAGTATGAACTGATGTGTCTAAGCTTTAGTATGACAGAGTGAAAGCAAGGGAAATATATATATATATATATATATGCGAAATAATGCATCTACTGACACTCATCATATATCTATGGAATTACAATCATTCTCTTCTCTCTCTCTCCTCTCTCTCTCTCTCTCTCTCTCTCTCTCACACACACACACACACACACACACACACACACACACACACACACACACACACACACATTCTCTCTGTGTGTTTTTTCCTGCTCCTCTTTTGCAAGCTGCATTTTTTAAAACCAATATTTCGTCAATTAATTCTTAAAACTGCATGAACTCACACACACACACACACACACACACACACACACACACACACACACACACACACACACACACACACACACACACACACACACACACATATAAAACACGCCCACACATACAACCTCTAAATACATTTGGCACACACACACACACACACACACACACACACACACACACACACACACACACACACACACACACACACACACACACACACACACACACACACACTCATTTACTCACTCACTCACACACACACACATACACACACCAATCACACACACACACACACACACACACACCATCACACACACACACACAAACCCCCATAACTCATCTCAGAGTAAAAACTTCACCCCACCACACAAATCACCCCCCCCCCCCCCACCAACCATCACTTCAATCAACCAATCAATCAATCCACCACTCAACAACACAGTACTGAGAAGTCTCTCTCACCACCACAACAGGCGCATGGCTCAACCCAAAAACACTGAGAGCCACGCAGCATGTATGTTACATTGTGTGGTGCAGTGTCATGTAGCAGCCAGCTAGACGTGGTGGGCCACTCTGTACTCGTAGAAGTTGCCCGAGGTGGGAGGTGAAGTTGAGGCGGAGGATGAGGGAGAGGACGTAGATCAGCAGCACCCCCATCATGGGGAACAGCATCGTCCGCGTGTTCTTCAAGAACGGTAACGCTGTCGACAGGACAAAGTCAAAGTCAAGATTTTATTCGTCCGCGTGTTCTTCAAGAACGGTAACGCTGTCGACAGGACAAGAGGTTGAGTCAAAGTCAAACAAGACAAGCGGTCGAGTCAAAGTCAAAGTCAATGTTTTATTTCAAGATGGTACATTGTCAAGTCAAAGTCAAAGTTTTATTTCCAGATGGTACATTGTCAAGTCAAGTCAAAATTAGGACGGTAACGCTGTCGACAGGACAAGAGGTCAAGTCAAAGTCAAAGTTTTATTTTCAGATGGTACACTGTCAAGCCAAGTCAAGTCAAGTCAAAGTTTTATTTCCAGGTGGTACATTGTCAAGCCAAGTCAAGTCAAGTCAAAGTTTTATTTCCAGATGGTACATTGTCAAGTCAAGTCAAGTCAAAGTTTTATTTCCAGATGGTACATTGTCAAGTCAAGTCAAGTCAAAGTTTTATTTCCAGATGGTACATTGTCAAGTCAAGTCAAAGTTTTATTTCCAGATGGTACATTGTCAAGCCAAGTCAAGTCAAACTCATATTTCCAGATGGTACATTGTCAAGCCAAGTCAAGTCAAAGTTGTATTTCCAGAAGGTACATTGTTAAGCCAAACCAAGTCAAGTCAAGTCAGACTTTTATTTCCAGATGGTACATTGTCAAGTCAAGTCGATTCAAATCAAAATTATCTTTATTGAGGGTGAAAGATTTAAGCTAACACAACTTTTTTTTTTTCAACCTGCCCTCACACACACAAAAAAATAAAGACTTGACTTCAGAGAATTTTGTTCGCCTTAAATGGGAGAGTACAGGTTGTTATGCTAAGAGCACACAACATGTTTTTTTGTTCTCTTTACCGATAACGTACACAACAACACAATAGTGCAGACCTTGGCACTTTACTCGTATCAATACCTGACACTAAAAACTTTTGGCCTGAGCCAGAATCAATCATCAACCAACCAACCAACCAACCAACCAACCAACCAACCAACCAACCAACCAACCAACCAACCAACCAACTAATCAATCAGTTTATCTCAGCTTCTTTCCTGAGCTTGCTAAAAAACCAGAGCGACAAGGCACTGAAACTTTTCAAGGTCTGTGTCTTTGACAAGTCAAATTTACATCCCTCTCCAAGTCACAAGGAGAAAGGGAAAGCCTGGCAGTTAGAGCCTTGTGCACTGAGCATGCGATCTGCCAGCCTGGGTTTGAACCCCGTTCAGGGGGATTTTTCCCCTGGAGCAACACCAGTGCTGACTCCACTCTCCCCAAAAGTCCTTTGGACAAGACTGTAAACAGAGGCCTGTATGATAATGCATGCAGAACATCTTTTCTACACTTTAAAACACTGTTCTGCTTTTTGGAAGTGTGGGTCATTGTGTGCTGGTGGAAATGTGACAAAATTTACATAACCACATGCACACAGGGACTGGATGTAAAAAAAAGCACACGAGTGCTTATTCCATTATCCTCAAAATAAAAGAATAACAGAAAAATCCATTTCTGTTGTCTGGTTCACTCAACACACGCTGCAAGCCGAGTATTTTTGTGTGCCATCCATATCTCGAACAATAGCTCATCCACTCATCAACCCATCGCTTTTTGTTTGTTTGTTTTGTTTTAAGCAGATATATGACAAATATACTGACCACTGTAACCCAGGAAAGTGATGTAGATGTAGTAGCCAATGGCTATTAACCACAGCGTGTTGCCAAACACACATGCCAGCACGTAATCTGATCGAATAAAATCTGCAACATAATGGACATTTTATTGTATCAGGTGGCAAAAGAGAAACAAGAATTAACTCAGGAGAAGTGTCTATAAGAATATGAGTGATAAAAATGCTGGGGAGGAAATGAATCCATGTATGTTTAAACTTCCTATGTAAAACATACACTTGTCTCCGAAGTCTTACGCTATTTGAATGCTGTTTGCAAAATAATTCTACCAAAGATGTACCTTGCTATGTTCCTGTATTTATCACTATTACACAACAATCTTTTCTACAGAATGAGATAAAAAAAAAAATTAGAAGGTACAACAAATCCTCCTCATTTTCAGCTGAAATATTGGGAAAAAATAAGTGAAGGGAGACAACTAGCAAAAGATAAAACTTTTCCTCTTCATAATCCTGCAGACTTTACTTCAGTCTACAGATCATTTGTGTAAATGAAGTGTAAAGTGTATCATGACAGACAGACAGACAGACAGACAGAGAGACAGACAGAGACAGAGAGAGACAGAGACAGAGAGACAGTGAGAGTAAGAGAGAGAGAGAGAGAGAGACAGAGACAGAGAGAAAAAAAGAGACAGAGAGAGAGAGAGAGAGAGAGAGAGAGAACAGAGACAGAGACAGAGAGAAAAAAAGATAGAGACAGAGACACAGAGACAGACACCCGAGACAGAACGACTTACGGTTGAGCAAGGGAAGCTGAAAGAAATGCAGAATCATGAGAAGTGGGTAGAAAGCGTTGAGGTGAACGTCAAAGGCGTAGGCCCATTCCACGTCCTGACCCCTGGGAGGGTTGATCACCATGTACTTGTTGGTCACAAACCTGTCAGGACAGTCAGACAACATGAAAAATAACACCACGACTCTTCTCTTGTATGTGTGAGTGTGAGTGTGAGTGTGAGTGTGTGTGTGTATGTGTATGTGTGTGTGTGTGTGTGTGTGTGTGTTGTGTGTGTGTGTGTGTGTGTGTGTGTGTGTGGGTGTGTGTGTGAAAAGTGTGTGTGTGTGTGTGTGTGTGTGTGTGTGTGTGTGTGTGTGTGTGAAGCTTCAGATCCAGCCTGTTTTTATCTGTGTGTGTGTGTGTGTGTGTGTGTGTGTGTGTGTGTGTGTGTGTGTGTGTGTGTGTGTGTGTGTGTGTGTGTGTGTGTGTGTGCATGCGTGTGTGCCTGCATGTGTGCATGCGTGCGTGCGTGCATTAAGCTTCAGATCCAGCCTATTTATTTTTATCTTTAAAACTGAACTTTCAGGAGTATAACTGGTTTTTAACATGAGCTTAAGTTGCCCTCTTTAGGGACTGGGAAGGTACAGCAGCAAGGGAGAGGCGATGGGTGCCACTGTCAAGATGCTGGGTTCTCAAGAAGTTGGGGTCTAGAGTCCCTACCATCTTGCTCACCAACATCCAATCATGTTATGGGACACCTTTCTCTAGGTTGCTGACTCCATCTTCTTTCTTCATGTTTAGAGGGAACGATGCTGTGTATGCCTGAATGCAGAGTAGGATATCTTTAGCATGAGTGAAAACACAACGGTTGAGGCATGAGGAAGACTGCACACATATCCTAACCTGGAGGACTAAGAGTCTCAAAGACTGAAAAAAACAGAAAAGCAGAAAGTCGACATGACAAGACTGTTAATATATGCAAAGACTTGAAAACAGATCACAAAAGAGAATTTGCAATTGTCCATTTAGACACGGATCACTCCCTCTCTACCTCTGAAACAAACTCACACACAGACACACACACAGACACACACACAGACACACACACAGACACACAGACACAGACACACAGACACAGACACACACACACACACACACACACACACACACACACACACACACAATAAGAACCACAAAAATCTAAGATGCTGACCATAACAAGGTGGCAACCATAAGTCCCACACCGATGCAGTCGACGAAAATGACCCACAGCAAGAACTTGAAGAACTGGCCCACACCCAACCCCAGCACCAGTGCAAAGCCCAGGGAGGAGGCTACACACACACATCAACAATCAAACTTAACATTGGCACAAGCCAAAAGCACTGTCCATTATTAATGTAAGCTGAGTGACAAGACCTATATTAAAATGGATCGGTGGATCAGTGGTCTAAAGGTTACGTGGCTGTTTAGAAAGCGAAAAGTGCGGGTCGAAGTGTGCAGCGATTTGAATCTTGTTTGGGTCTAAAACTCCCCCCCTCCATTAGACCATGAGTGGTGGTCTGGGTGCTATTCTTTTGGATGAGATGATAAACTGAAGTCCAGTGTATTACATACAATTATTTAGTGCATGTAAAACAACCCACAGCGACAAGCAGAGTTGTCCCTGGCAAAATTCTGTAGAAAAAAGGCCACTCTGATGGGGAAACAAATACAGTTGCAGACAGGAAAAGAAAAAAAAAAGGGTGGCACTGTTCTTGTGGCCATGTGCTCTCCCCATGGAGAGCAGCCCAAATTTCACACAGAGCAATCTGCCATGACTTAAAGTGGCATAAAAAGAAGTAAAAGTAAAATGTTGCTCTGCTTTAAAATGTTGAAAATGTCTTCAGCCATAAGCTCTTAGCATAACAACATGCACTCTGCTTTTTCAAAGAAGAAAAAAAAATCCAGCTTTCTTTGCTCGATTGTAATTCTCTCTCTCTCTCTCTCTCTCTCTCTCTCTCTCTCTCTCTCTCTCTCTCTCTCTCTCTCTCTCTCTTCAACTGAAAAAACTTCGAAGGTTTTTCTCACCTTACGATTATCAACAGTTATCAAAAATATCCATTCATTTTTTTTAAAAACAAAAAATAAACAAAACAATCAAAACACAAAATCCTGAAGGACATAATATGATTGGGCTGCATAAGATACACTAAATATAAAATTTGATGCATGAAATTAAAGTTTTGTTGAAAAAAAATAGCATAATTTGGAAAAGGGCATTTTTGAATGCACTGAAAAACATTTTCTTTTTCATATTTGTTCAAAATAAAAGCAGCCTAATCAAAATGGCACTAAATCATTCTGATTTTGGTGTAAAAAAGCAGAAAAATATATCAGCATTTAAAGTTCTTGATACATCACCTATGCTTAAATAGCATTTATATTTTCCCCTCTGCATACTTTATCCTTAAAATTATTTAATTACCTGTCTTAAAAACAAAACAGTTTTCTTAACAGTTCAACAATATGTTCATTAATTACTCATAAATACAGCTGCAACAACAACAGAAAATGCACGGTTATTTCTCTAGAATAAATCTAAAACAAAATACTAGAGACACACACTAGTCACATATGTAATGCATGATCTGCAAAGCTGCTCTGCTCTTTCTCCTTCAACTTTAAACTCCAATGAACAAGATTTCTACACTTTCCTACAACAATCTGTATCCGGAGTCTCTCCTACAAAATATCCCACAGCAGACAATTTTCTGGGTGCAAAGCTGCTCTGAAAGTGAGATGCTATATGATTACAGAAGTTTACAGGTAAAGATTTCCTTGAACTCGAACAGCTTTTCACGATAAAGTAATAAACCAGAACACAAACGAAACAGAACATCTAACAACAGTGACACCAACAATTAGTTTACAGTCACCAACATTAGAAATCAAAAACTTTATCAGGGTTTCTTAACTCAAAAGGGTTTCCTAAATATATTATTGAACAATCAAAACATATATTTCATGCAAATTGCACAACTTGCAACATGTAAGACACCAAAGACTTCTAACTTATAAAATAGTAAAACAAATAAATTTAAATAAAATGCAAATAGCACATCATGTGAGTGACACTCAAATGAATCATGAATCTTACCACACAACCAGAAAGAGAGCAAGACCAGGAAAGCTGGATCATCTCTTGCCCACTGATCTTTGGTCTCTGCACAAAACAAAAAACAAAAAAATTATATCCCATAACCTAACCAACAACAGATATCTGGAAAGTTTTCAAAAGCATCCTATTAAAACTGCACAGCTATAATGATTCACAAGTACATATACTTCTTCGTCATCATTGAACACTCAGACAGCAACTATTGTCTGTCATATGATGGTATGAGTGAAAATGCGTTGTGCTGCCATTACATGCCTGACAAGTCAGGTCTAGTGCATCCAACTTTGGCATGGGACAGAATTGTTATCTTTTAAATCTTTCCAGGAAAAAAATTAAAAGGCAGGAAAATGGACCCAGATGGCAGAAAATAGTCAAGAAGGATGGGAAAGAAACAGGCATGCATGCGTTTGCACACGCGCATGCACACGCACACACACACACTCACAATTTGATGGCCCAAGATCAATTCCAGTTGGAGGGGATTTTTCCCCTGGATTTAACATGGATTTAACATCAGTGCTGACTCCACTCTCCCCATAAGTCCTTCGGATGAGTCTATAAACCGAGGCCCCATGTGCGAATGCACACAGAACATCTTGCGCACATGTTAAATCCTGTTCTGCTTTTCATAAGAGTAGGCCATTGTAAGCTGGTGGGAACAGATGACATTTACAAAACTGCATACACATGGAGACTGGATGCAAAAAAGCACATGAGTGCTTATTCCATTATCCTCAATATAAAAAGAATAAATAAATAAAACAAATAAAACACACACACACACACACACACACACACACACACACACACACACACACACACACACACACACAAAGACATTTTTCAGAAGGCTCAAAACATAATACACTGCATTGTTTGATAGTGAAACCAAACTTACGTTTTCTGTACTGAAAGTTCCGGTACCTGCAACAACAAAAAACACTAGTCAACAGCCAATAAGGTTGTCTTCCTTGAAAATAAAATGCATACAAATATTTTGCAGGAAAAGAGGTTTATGCTGTATAAATATATGATCTCTCCTGGTGGTTCACATATCAAATTCCTAAAGCATTTACTGAATTCCTACACTGGAACCGTGATCTTCCAAAAAGAAAATATACCTGGCTAGAGCCAATAGTAGGAGCATTTCTCCTTTGCACTAGACCATGACTGACAGATGATCTGGGTTTAGTCTTTTCAGTTTTTGCTCACGATATGATAAACCGAGGCAATTAGCAAGCATGCACGTATAATATATTACATAAAAGGCCCCACAGCAATGAAACAGATGCCACATCAAAGTCATGTAGTCAAAAATTTTCTTCTATCTCAGATCGTATCTGTGGGAAACAAATGCAGATAGGGTCAATTTGTGTTCAAATGAGTGGCACTGTGCCCTACAATCTGGTCTTCCTGGGGAGAGCTGCCTACATACCAGGGATGCAGAGAACTCTTCTTTGGCAGTAAATAAAATAAACTGACAAAAACTACTAACTGTCCATATTAACATGATTTAGACTTTTAAGTAGATCAGATTTTCTATAATTAGAATCTATAATCTGAATGCCAAGTACACATGCATAGTACCTACCCACAGAAATTTTTGGAAGTGTGACTTAAAAAAAAATGATGAAGAAACAAACAAACAAAAACAAAGAAAAGAAAAAAACAAGCTGAAGTAATAAAACTTAAAAAGAAATTTAAATGGAAAGATTAGGTAGAAGAAAACAAAAAACCCTGTTTTCATGTCTGTTAGGGTGTGATGTGGTGTGTGTGTGCTGAGAGTGTGTTGTGTGTGTGTGTGTGTGTGTGTGTGTGAGGTGTGTGATGTGTATGCATGCATGTGTTTGTGTAATTCAGTAACTTAATTTCAAGTAAAAACATCACTGCTTACACTTTTTGTGGTGAGTAAAAGAGGTATATCATCTGCCAGAATGCGTATTCAAAGTCCATCTGTCTAAATTTCAGCAGACGTCTGAAGTACTTGTGGCGCTTGGCATTGGCAGTGAGGCCATCATTCTTTTTACTGTCACCATTCCGGCGGTCCATAAAGGGAGACGATGCCACAGAAGAAGTGGGGGAAACAGGCGGAGACATTTTTCCAACCCCCCTCATTTTTTTTTTCTGTGAAACAAACACAACGCACCTTGTTAATCATAATCATAATATTGTTTATAGCCCTACAATTAATTACCAACCATGAAAGCCATATCAGGGCTGTCACCTCATTCAGTTTCACTTTCAGTGGCTCCTGTATTTTTTAACTTTAGCCATTCAGGTTCAAATCCAACACTTCCCTAATACTTTAAGTTAATAGTTTAATATATATTATATTATATAATATTTATAAAACAGATGTGCCTATTAATTTTTATTCTTCTAAAATTTTTCTTCTTCACTGAACACTCAGTCACTCAGACAGCAACTCTTGAGGCCCTCACTAATGCTGCCATCACTGAAGCCGTGAACACTTTCCTGGGGACCAAAGAGCTTGTCCCTCATCTGATCTGAGGCATGTGGAATGGGACTAAATTCTTTTTAAGTAGACTTAACTTTATCAATGACAACACCTGGTGGATGAGACGAGAGAAAAATTAATTTTATTCTCTCTCTCTCCCTCCCCCCCCCCCCCCCCCCCCCCCCCTCTCTCTCTCTCTCTCTAGTCTCACTCGTCAGCTTATGTCAGATCACTGGAGACCAGACACGCTATTATTTCATATATCCCAATTATTACTTAATACAAGAAATCTTTCATAAACTAAAGTGTGCAGTGTGCTATGTACAATGATTTCTGTTGGTTTTTTTTTAATCTTTTAGACAAAACTCAACCACTCTGATCAGTGGATTTTAAAGAAAAATGAATGTCCCAATCTGCATCAACACAGACAGAACTACTGGCATACAACGAATATAGTCATAATTACAGTCACTTAAATCAAAGAGGAAAAAGGGACTGGATGAAAAATGTTACTTGTCACTGTCACAGTGTCAGGCTGAGCAATCCTCAGAACGACATAAGACTGAGTCACCAAGCAAGATAAACAATACAACATGCAATATATCATTATATGACTTTTAGCAAATCTATCTGAATAAGTAAAGCAGCTGAAAAGAGCCATTCAGTTGGAAGACCCTGACAAGACATTGCGACTGTGCAAAAGATCTGAAGAGCAACTGAGACTAGTAATACTGTTAATTAATTACCAGTAATAATAGAACTTCCATTTCCAAGTTGTAGAACAGTACAAACGTGGATGCTCCAGTCAAATAAAAATTCACAGAAACGGTTCTAAATGTTAGCTATCTTAATACCTGTTTGAATGATATGCATACTAACCAATGTGAACAGCGGTTCCAACGCAATGAATCAAAACAAAATTACAAACTTATTTTTATTTCAATACAAGTAGCAGACACTGTTTTGATGCCAACAAACAGGAAGTATGCAATAGTCTATCTTTGTTTCTAAAGAACACAACGTAGG
>CM060326.1:19827668-19855168 GCA_030674155.1 Stramonita haemastoma | reverse complement strand
AACAGCCTTTTCAAAAGAAGTTTGATTTGTATTTATAATCAAACAGCAATAAATAACTAGATTATGGAGGAAATATTATTTGGCACCAAAGTCAACCAACATTGTGTCCATCACATCTCTTACACACACACACCACTCTCTCTCTCTTTCTCTCTCTGTCTCTCTCTGTCTCTGTCTCTCTTGAGTGGTTATGTAAATAACTACGTAATTGCTTTTGTTATGGTGTCCTTGATTTGTTTATCAACTTGCTGATTCCACTACGTTTGTTTGGCTTGTTTATTTATCTTTTCTATTGTTGGTTGTTTGTTTTTTGTGTGTGTGTGTGGTTTTTGTTGTTGTTGTTGTTGTTTTTTTTTGGGGGGGGAGGTTGTTGTTGTTGGTGTAAAGAAGCTTGTCCAAGCTTATCCAATTACCCTCATTAAAATATTCGAGTTTCGAGTTTCTCTCTCTCTCTCTCTCTCTCTCTCTCTCTCTCTCTCCATCCAGTCTGCCTTTAAGACAACATGTGTATGAATGTCTGAATATATATAGACATTATATAATGTATATGTGCCATTGGTTTTCAGCTGGACATGCGGCAGCGATTCCGTGGCCGTAAAGGATACTAAAGTTAGAGAGAAGAAAGATTACATCTCAGGAGCTTTGGAAGCCACTGACCAGTCATGTATTTGGATTTGACCTACCAGCTAATGAATGCAGTGCATTGTTAGTAATGTTACTTTTGTACATGTATGTGTGTGGATTTGAGAAAATGATAGGTGTGCTGTTTAAATTTATAGATCTTCTGTACATTGTGAACCTGCATTTGAAATAACGTTGAAATATGTAGATCTTTCATTTTGTGATTGTGTGTGCGCACGTGTGTGTGTGTGTGTGTGTGTGTGGTGTGTGCATACGTGTGTGTGTGTGTGTGTGTGTGCGCACTGTATATGCTTACATTTTGGATATTGGTTTAGACTTCTTGGCTGAATTAAATTGTTTGTATCGATAGACTTCTTAAATAAATATGCATTAAATAACCTATGTGAAAGCAAGAGAGGAAGAGAGAAAGAGAGGGGAGTTTAGAGTTGATTTATGTGAATAAAACGTGCTGAAATCAGAAATCTGAAATGTTGGGGATTTTTGGTAGTATGGTTGTGTTGTTCTTCTTGACACTTAAGTTGTTCTTCTAGTTTTCATTTTGAAACACCACTCTTTCTTTCAGTGAAAAAGAGTGGTATTACTGCTGTAAAACGGGGTATTCCACCATTTGATGTAGCCGTTGTAACAAACTGTATTCCATACAAATATCGTACAAAATAGTAATCAGGAGGTCTTTTTTGGGTGGGGAGGGGGCTGTTATCTTTTGATGTTTTTTCAATAAAGGCACATTTTTCAGTTTTTATAGGTATGTTGAAGAGCACTGAAAAAATATATTTGGGTAGACTCTTTTCAAAATTCTGTCAGCACTAATTTTGAGAAATTGTCATGTGCCTTTGCCATTAAACTTTTGTGAAAAATGAACGAAAAAAAAATGTTTTCCAATTTTTGTTATTACAGTGTGTTGTGTGTGTGTGTGTTTATCTGAAGTGTTCTTAATTCACTGACAGTATACAGATGTACTCAAATGCCTTTAGAACCCTCAAGCACTCCTTAACTCACTGTAGATTAAGTTACCACAAAGGAAGGCTTTTTAACCTATGCAGAGCTATACCAGATCATTTGATCATCAGATTTATGGAAAGTGGGCATGTGCAAGTGTCATAAATGTCACTATCAAATCTGTGTGAAGAATTTGGTGCTGATATGCGCATAACTTGAGAAAACTGCTTGGTAATACTAATGATGTCAGTACACTCACTCGGGTAGGAGCTGGCTCCAGCCCGAAAAATTCCTATGACTCTTATGGGATTCGAACCTGTGACCTAACACACAAGCCTACACTAAGTAAGTCATCCAATAAATGGAAAATGCTTGCTTGTTTTATTTTGAAAAAATATTTGATAAATTGTTAGATGGATTAAAAAAGGTTTCCAAGACACTATGTATCATCCATTGATTTGCTTTTGCTTGCTATGAGCGTATTGTGTGTATAAAATGCCATGCCTTAAATAACATGCATGTATCATAAAAAAAAAAATCACACACACATGCACGCACGCACACACGCAACACATGCACGCACGCACACACACATGACAATAACAAATGCAACATTTTCTGATTTATTGCACAAAGTGGAACAATGCATACCTTAATGGAAAGACCACACTGAAGCAGCAGGAAGAAGTAATAACTTATTGAGAACAAATCCATAACAAAAAATTAATGACTAAAAAGATGTATCAAAAATGCCACAAAACATTCCATGACAGAGCAACAAAAGTATGGACATATGTACGCAAACTTATATTCTATACATACACTGTCTCTGTAATCTTTGTAATACTGTAATTCCTTTTCCTTCACAATGCAGACCGAAGCCTCAGTGTATGCCTTACCTGAGTCACTGAGAGGACGATGATGGCACAAGTTACATTTGTAAAGTGATATCTGCATGGTTTGCTTTATGCCCATTTTTATTTTATGAGCAACATAAGAAGGCCTATCTACATTTTTTACAAGCAAACACTGATTCACAAGGATATCTTCATTATAATTATTATTATCATTATAATTATTGCTATTCTTATTATTATTACTGTTATCTCATCATCATTATCATCATTATGTTGTTATCATTTTTCTTGATGTTGTGTTCTTTGTGTACAGCTCAGCTGACTACACAGACCTAACTACGATTACCTAGTAACTGGAGAAAAGTTGATGACAAATCCAAAACCCAACAAACAAACAAAAACACAAGTAGATCAGACCATCCTACCCCAAAACCAGTATGAATCACTCAACCAATCCTGGAGTCATTCAGGTGTAAGGAACAGAAAATGGAGCACATTCTATTCAGTCCTGACAAGGGCTTACACAATCTCATTTTTTTCTCCTCCCTAAAACCCCTGTAAACATATTACTTCTGTATCCAGCAGTATGCATTTGTTATTTAAGTGTGTATCTGTAATACACACAATCTGTATACATCAACAATGTCAGGCGCAACAACAACTTTAACGAAAAATCCAAACATTTTGAATTGGAAAGAACCTCGCCACACAGTTATTTTTACTTAAAATTTTTTTATTTCTGATTCTGCACTTTTTGCATTTATCATCATACACTAACAAGTTCGAAAGACCGAAATTCACGTTCACAGAAAATATATTCAACATTTTGTATGGCTGTCAAGAAGGAAAAACTCCTCAGGGCACATGAATGATGTTATACATACATATGTCGGAAAATGTGAGAAAAATTATGGCAATTTTTTTTTTGGGGGGAGAGGGGTGTGGGGGGTGGAAATGAAGGTGACTGCCTTAAAAAATGGATATGAGTGAGGGCAAAAAGTGACTACATACTAATGAAAATGTGTTACTAGCATAGTAGTTATTACTGCAGTAGCACTCAATCATATAAAATGTCAATCTGTCACATAATTATATGTATATCAGCCATAAATCTGGGCTGATTCTCAACTAAAAATGAACCCCCCCCCCCAAAAAAAACAACAACAAGAAGCCCAAATCCAAAACAGAGTTCATAGCTTACATTTCACTAGCAATATACAATATTTAAATGATAAGTTTACCAATCAAGGTACACAAATTCCATCCTTTTCACAAACATGAGAGGACATCTAGGTTTAATGCTGAGGGCATGGGTAAGATGACAATCAACGCATGATTTGAAGAGATTCACAACATGGGAAGAGTGCACACATGTGCGTGACGACACTTTTCTGATACAGAGGAGAAATTGAAGTTAGGATAAACAAATTTGTGATTCCATAGTTTCTTTTTCTCGTTCCTTGGCTAGAGCCTGCTAATGGTGTAATTTTCTATGTGACTATTTTTTCCCACCATGGAGGTAGTCGCATTCCAACTTATAGGATAGAGAAGTTTAAAATGTTACAATTTTTATGAAGTGAAATTGACATATTGAGATGTACTGGAAGGTAAAAGTTATAGAAACAGTTGTAAATCTGATCAATGTTACTCCTAATTAAATATGGCTCACCAGATCTGCGTCAGAAAGTAAGTAAGAAGAAAATGTATAATTCTCTCTTTTAATCAGTCTGCCTCAATTTCCAGTGACAACTGCTTACAAGATTTATTTTCTCTCCTTCTATCTTTTTTCCTTCTTTGGATATAAAATCTACTGTTCCTATCATTTATACTTCATCCTCCAATGCTATGGTTTTTGTATAAGCAATTCATTTCATTACTACTATTTTCTTTAAAAATCCCCCCCCCTCTCCCAAATTGTTTTTTTCTTTCTTTTTTCAACTTTTTTTTTTTTGGGGGGGGGGGGGTAGATAGAGCTGTTCACTTCTTTTCCTTACTTTTTTCTTGACATATTTATTGTAGTTCATGTTTGTACTTAATGCTCTCATATGGAAAATAGAACATCTTTTTTTTTTTACTGACTGATCACTTTTTGTAATATATAAAAAAGAAAATCTGTTGTAAATTGTCTTTTTCTTTTCTCTCTTTTTTTTGGTATGAATTGTCTTCTTCATGAACAGACTTTCAGCTCTGGCACATGTCCTCCTTTTTATATAATTATTTAAATTCACAAGAAACCCAGCTATGAACCCTACTGTTAGATTTCTGCACATTTCTCCCATTTCATATTTCTCCCATTTCATATATACTCTATATTGTAAGGGCTAAAAAAAAAAATTGAAAAGGCATATGGATAATATGAATAATGAACAGACAGGTGATAATGAAACTATAAAAAGAATGATGTGAAAAAGAGAGCGTGATGTAAAGAATGACTCCCTAATACCTACATGTAATCTTCTATGGCTACAGACACAGAAGGGGGTTTCAATGTCACATTCTGCAGTGCCCTATTGCAGGTTCTATGTGAAATCATACACATCATATCAGCTTATAGTCTACATCCCACCCTTCTTCCACTTTAAAAAATGCCAACAAAAGTCAGGTCTCTTTCTATATCCCATGATGGACACGATAAACAATGTGATGCAATTTTTATGATGTAACAAAAACTGTAGATAATTATTGGTCGTGAAGACAAAAAAATAGCAAGTGGATTTTCTTTGTATATTGAGATATATATACATTGTCCAGGAAGACATATATTTGTAGTGATTAAAGCATTTCTTTCTGGCACATTCATCACAGTGTCTACCCTCGAAAAAAAAAAAAAGTTATGCACAAAACTTGCTTAAACAAAACAACCAAACCAAACTTAAACAACAACAGAGTCCATGTAATGAAGTTATGCTTATCATTCATGTACTTTACAAACAGAATTCCTCAGTTTTCTTCTTTGACATTATTTGCTGTACAATTGTGGAAGACAAAACTTTTGGAGATTCAAAGAAACAAGAAGAAAACAGCAAAATAATAAAAGAACATATGGTACATAAACTCACACACACTCAAAGCTTTTTACGTTATTATAATCTTCTATAAATTGTACAGAAATAACAACAAGATGAAATATTTTAGAGGAATGGGTAAACGTAAAAGCAAACAACCACATGAAGCAACCATTTAATAGAACAAAAACCTATTTACCTATGAATTTAACCAACATTTGACCTGCAGAGGGATGGGCTCTACAGGGTTGAGCTTGCTCATGACACACTGCCTGAACAATCCAAGTCAGTGCTGCAATGAATCCTAGAGGACTTAGGGAAAAAAGTCAAGTAAAGTCTACCTTTTGTAATAACTGACATCTTCAAGGACTTAGAGAAAAAGTCAAGAAGTCAAGTGAAGTCCACCTTTAGTAATGACTGACTTCTTCACAGACTTAGGGAAAAAGTCAAATGAAATCCTCCTTCAGTAATAACTAACATAATAAGCCACAACTCTTACTACATCCAAAATAAAAACAATCTGTCAAAAGGTAAAAATGGCACAGTTTGATGTTCTTCCCCTGCTGTACTATGATAAAGGACTTGTGCTTTTGTACTCGGTTGTTGGATAAAAGTTGTTACAACAAACACACAAAAAATTGGCATGTTAAACATTAATTTTCCAGAGCTAAAATCACGCAGATAATTGTAACCAATGGAAGCTTCAGTATATTGCTTATGAGACTGAATTACCAAACATCTCGAACCAGCAATTCACAGTAGCTTCATGTTTACTTTCCTACCATTCCCTACATTTTAATTAAACAAACAAAACTGAACTTGCACAACAAAGAAGAGAGACACATACAGTATATTCTGTACATTAATGTACCAACTACTTCCAAAATTCATGAGTAAACAGTTAAAAATAACCACAAGCACAATCAGATTAAAAAAAAAGAAGCATTTTATTGGAATATAGAAGAACGCAGAGTTTGATATCAAAGGACAGTTAGCAGACTGTAAGCAAAACTGGCACAAATATCACTAAGCAAGAGCAACTAACACCAAAGCTTTACATTTCACTGAACCTCCTTCAAATATAACTAAAAACAGTTTTGATCATAATCATCAAGACTTTACAGGTTATGCATTACACAGGTCTACGTCATGGTGACATCAACAATGAAATGAGCTCATACCTACAAACATGTATTTGTCTTTAAAAGCACGTAATATTATCAAGAAAAGGTTTGTCAATTACATAAAAGACAACTTCATGTACAACTTTAACACATTATTTTTGTGTGTTTTTTAAACTTTCCTTTTCAATTTTAGGAAAACATTTCAATCTCTTAACAAAACTGAAGGTAAAGCCTTGATATCAAACATGATTTAGCTTAGTTGAAACAGCCTGTACCCTCAAGACCTCCCACCCTTCTCTGTCATCATATATCACAGTTCTGAAGACAAGGAACATGCTAGTAAAAATGTTCCCTCCATCTGAAGTAGCTGCAAAGACACTAACACATCTGACTTGCTGTGAAAACCATTCACATCTCCAAAATCTGTGACATAATTGTTCATGATAAAAAAAAAACCCAACAAAACCCAACTTTCATCTACTTCCATCAGGTTTGTTCTGTGTACGCAGGCTCTTTTCTCCTGCTAGCATACCCCATCTATGAACATAAACTCACAACAAATCCTAATCTAAAAGGCAGATTTTTTTTCTGCCCATTTTTGATACCACCAAAAATATACCCTTAAACCATCTTCAAGAAATCAACAAGATTCAAAATCTAATGGAACAGACTCAATACAGACGAGGTAAAATCTAACAGAACAGATCATCCATTTTGACAAGGGAAAGGGTCAAGCACCCAAAAAAAGTGCCTTCTTAATCCTAAAAATCAAAGATGAAATCACCATCTTCCGTCATGCTGAATAAACAAATGAAAAAAGATGTGGTTGCCACTCCAACAAATTTCTCACACTGACCTCATTTCTGCAAGTCATCAAGAAACCCCCAGATACTGTTTGTTTGATTTTTGATATATACATGGAACATACTTCACCAAAAACATCTTATACACAGCATAATCACAGTATAATTCTATTCATATCTCATAATCCATCTGAATGTTTCAAACAAAGTGTAATAAAAATCCAAACATAGCACAAAAAACAAAAAAAAAACAATGTGACATGCTTTGATAAAAAAAAAGAAGCAAAATAAACCAGACATAAAAAGACAACCAATATATTGTGCTACAAACGTGAGCAATTTGTTCTTTGACATGCTTTTGGAGTGTGGAGACAAGCAAATCATATCATCACATGCTTCAGCCATAATTTACAGCATTCTCCGTTGTGACACTTTTTTTTTTTTAGTATAAGACTTTGTGTGTTAGTTCAGCTTCAGAACATTAAACACAACAGTCTTTACCAGGTACTGTGATTGAAAAGCAGCTTTCTTGCAGACAACTTCAGTCAGTCAGCTTATATAGGTTTTCGCAACAAACATGTTTGTCACAGTTTTTCTCTCTTCTTTTTCTCTCCCTTGGAAGCCAGAATACAGTTTACCCTTTAGAATGAACACCATTTTCTCCGTCCTCAATAACAATAATCCAAATCTTGAATTCAGAAGAACAAAAACTCTCGGGAGAACTGAACAACAGGTCTTCAATGAACAAACTCCCCCTCTAGCTCTTAACGTTTGACACTCTAGAACAAAATTGTATGCAGCGCACAGGTGGATGAAGACGCATTCATTGACAGCAGGAGGAAGAAGAGGTGGGTGACGTCTGCTGCTGCTGCTGCAAGTCAGCTGCCCTCACAACTACAGCACACTGGAGTCAGATGCCTTGATCACCAGAGGACCTCCGCGACTGGGCCCCGGGCTGCCCCCAGCCCCTCCCCCTCCTTTGCTCCCCCCTCCTCCCTCGGCACCCCCCTCCCCTCCACTGCAGTCCTTGGTGGCACTGGCTGCAGCAGATGCGTTGGCTGCAGCGCTGGCGTGGCTGATGTGGTTGTTGATGTCCATCATCTGGGCGTACAGGTAGCCCAGGTCGATGTCTGCTCGGGTCAGTGCGAAAACACCTGCGATCAAAGGAATGGGAGAAAATTAGTAACATGAATAAGTGTAACCCCCCACCCATCCCCCCCAACCCCATTAAGAAGAGTATGAGCAGGGGCATGATGGAAAGATACATGCTTAGATACCTGCACACTCCAACATTTGCATACAAATAAATATACACACAAAGTTAACTCCACAATCTGAGAAAAACAACAAAACCTTTACAAATACACAAAGTAGAAAAGTAAATCAAATTTTTTTTTTGGAAATAAAATTGTAAAAACTCATTATGGTCGAAAAAATATTACGGGACATGAAACTTAAGAGACTGATTGGTCTTACAAAACTAAGCCTACTAAGAACAAAACCTAGTTTGCCTTATCGAAAACAAATGTGGGGGTTATAAAGAGACATTTGTGTGTTCAAGAGTACTGATGGTCTGACATAGATTTTCTGCAGAGGAGAGTGAGACAGAGCATATTCTGGATGACCCAGATAGATAAGGTGGGGAATGCTTGGAAACCAACATCACTGACAACACTCAATCCACACATCTCACCTTGTTTTTTCTCAGCCACACTACTGCTGAAGATGTTGAGAAGAGTGACAACGTCATCTTCAGCTGTCATGCCAAAGATATCGTTTTGCCATATCGACCTGCAAGCATATGAAAAACAGAACTTTACAACATATCTAAAACTAATCTGCTTGTGTGCATACATTCAGTTACTGAAAATGAACATACAGTTAACATAATCATCTTAAAATACATATAACATCTTCTTTCTTTTGACCTGTCACTTCAATTCCTTTTTATTCCACCATTTAAAAACAGCGACAAAGTGACATACTTGACCTTTTTTGCTTTAAAGCTGGCTTCAGTCGACACATTTTTACTTCAGAGCAGCTCATTTCATTGAACAAGTCGCATGCTGGGTATGTTCATGTTTCCATAACACACCAAACGTTGACATGAATCATGGGATCCTTATCATGCATTTTGATCTTCTATTTTATTTAATATTCATTTATTCTTTTATATCAAGGATTTAGGGAAGTAAAGCAGCAAGGGAGAGGAGATGGGCGCCGCCCTCAATATGCTGGCCCCTAGAGAAGCTGAGGTCTCTGACACCTCACTCCTCTCCAACCACACAGGTTATGGGACACCTTTACCTTACCTTCAAGAGAAGAAAGAAAGAAAGGGATGGACTGGCAGACTGACCTGAATGACCTGAGGATCTGTATGGCCTTGAGCTGCTGGTTGGAGTTGAGGTACTCAGTCAGGCTGGCCACAGCCTCCTCCTTGCTGACCGCTTTGCAGCTGTCCACATTGAAGGGCGAGGCCTGACCTGACTCCAGCTCTGCCATGGCTCCACACAGCTCTTGACGAGCAGCTGTCACCTGCCCGATATGTCTGTCACCTGTACCAGAAAAAAAAAGTATGATGACTTTTGTTAATGTGCATGATACAGTTTGTATTTGTTTGGAGATATGCTATATTATAATGATGTTCATTTCACTGAAATTAGTTTTGTTAACGTGCATGATACAATTTGTATTTGTTAGTAGATAAGCTAAATCATTATGATGTTCATTTAACTGAAATGAGTTTTGTCAACGTGCATGATACAGTTTGTAATTGTTAGTAGACATATGTTATATTATGACAATGTTCATTTCTGTGAATAAATGATCAATGTTGACATGATGGAAGAGGAACTGCATAAATCTTATTTCTGTTATGACAAGGCTTTTTTAAACATGTCAAAAACATTTCAAATCTCTCTCCCCCTTTTTTTGGTACACTATTTAAAAAAAAAAATTTAAGGCGACTCCTGATGAACAAACTGACAAGCATGATGCTCTCAATGACGGAAGAATTCAGCGTTCAGATAAACCAGAGACCAGATGGCAGAACGGCTGCTCTTGCTCAACTTACACAGCCAACTGAGACAAAGGACTTAAAATTTACCTTACAAGTGTCAACTTCTCACTAAAAATTGCAAATCTTTGTGAGACTGATCCTCTACCTGCACTTTTCAACATAGGCACCCAAAAAAGAGCTCTCTTCAAAATGCTTACATAATTAAAAAAAAAAAAAATTTAACCAAGAGTAATCATTTCCATCCTCCTTCATTTCTTCTTTCTCCCTTGCTTGTGTGTTTCTTTCATGATGATGCAATCACCCCCACATTTTTTCCCCTTTCACAGATGTCAACCTAATTTTACTTCCCTAAAAACCACTATCAGACTTTAAATCTGTCAGTAAAAAGATAACATACACTTTTACTAAATAAAAAGCATCCCATTATGCAGGATGACCGTGTGTCTACCACAGGTAAAACCTGGCCTGATGACTACACACCTGAGGTTGTGCACATTACCTGGGCAAAGGTGGTGACCGAGTGGAAGACTTCCAGCAGTTTCAGGTAGGACTCGTACAGCAGCACCAGCTGGAAGATCAGCTTGTACAGCCGCCGACACACATCCAGTTTCTGAGGGAATCACCAAACCAAAACATTCATGAACTGGTGCATGTATGTATGCAAGCATGCATTTCTTCAACATAACAACACACACACACGCATCACACAACACGCATGCACACATGCATGCACCACGCACACTACACACACACACACTAAACACCACATACACACACACACTTACACACACACACACACATACACACACACACACACACACACACACACAATCAAAAACCATATCTTTAACACGATAAATATATGTATCTATTACTACCAGGAAACATTCCAGTAATTCTCAGAGAAAAGTAACTTTTTCTAAAAATCAAAACAACTTCAGTAGAAGAAGAGAGTAGCATGAGCCTTGGAAAGTGAAGCAAGATATGCACGAAGGAGTCATGCAGTAAGAAGCTGGGTACCTGATCATCAGCCAGCAATGGCATCGTTCCTCCATCCCCCAGGGACTGCTGTTTGATGGTGGATTTCAGAACCTCCAAACTCTGTTCAAAAGACAAAAAAGGCAATATTTAAATATTTTTCCATGTAAAACATTAAAACTTTTTATTTTATTTATTCTTTTATATCGAGGATAATGGAATAAGCACTCATGTTTTCTTGTTGTTTTTCAACATTCAGTTCCCGTGTGTATGCAGTTATTGTCAATCTTGTCATCTGTTCCCACCGACACACAATGGCCTACTTTTACCAAAAGCAGAAGAGGATTTAATGTGTGCACAAGATGTTCTGCGTGCGTTCAAACATGGGGCCTCAATTTATAGTCTCATCCGAAGGACTTGTTGGGAGAGTGGAGTCAGTACTGATGTTAACTCCAGGGTAAAAATCTCACATAGGCATGCACTTAAACATATGTGCTCAGAGTATACAGACAGATGACAAAAGCTGCTATGGACATTTTAGCTTTCAGAATACCTTCAGTGGGGAAAATAGAGAGGGAAAAGAGAGAGACACACAGGAAGAGAGTGAAAGTAAAACTCACAATAGGTATTCAGTCAAGACTTAAAATGAACAGCTAAAAATTCTCAACAAAACTGGAATAGAAACAAACCCAAAATCCACAGCAACAACTAAAACAGGCCTCTTGTATTATGTTTGTGTATCAGAAAGGTGATATCAATAAACCAATATTCCCAAAGTTGATATAAAGTTGGAATGCGGCTACCTTAATGTCACTTTTATGAAAGTGCATCACATATGGTGACACCAAATTAATGGCTGCAGGACAGAAGAGGGAGCACCACTGACCTGCTCTGCCTGGTCTTTACGCATGCTGTAGGTCTCCACACACTCCTGGATCTCCAGCACACAGAACCGGTGTCTCTCCAGCACCTTGCCTCCCGTTAGCTGTCACACACACACACACACACACACACACACACACACAACACACACACACACACACACACACACACACACACACACACACACACACACACACACACACACACACACCACATACATGTCCCATTACATTGAAAAAACACTGCACATGGGACGCTTTATCTCCACCTCTTCACTGATATAAGGTCCTTTTTTATTTATTTTATTTATTTCTTTTTTATTACAGATTTTTTCCTGATAGAAGTTCCAGTTGCTATGGCAAAAAACAAAAGCAAACTGGGGCAAATGTCCTGAGAAAAACCAGTAAAATCTGGAAACTTCTTTCGATGATACAAGTATGTTGCTTTTTGTGTACTTAGAGGTTTGTTCATTTGTGTATGTCTTAAGTTTCTAATTTTAGTGTATTCATAAACTTGTAGGTCAATAAAGAGTATAAATTTTGTAAAACATTTTAGTATATCTCTGAATCTCTAAGTTTATAACTTTATTTTGTAGTTGTAAGTTGCTCTTACACATCTCTAAAATTTGTAAATTCTGAGCATGTATGAAATCTCTCTACATTCTCTTCCTGTTTCTTTAGTCATCCAGCTTTCTGAGCCAGCAGAACACAAGAGTTAACATAAAGAGGATGGTATTTACCAACAAAAGCCAAACAAATCCAATACTCACAATGTCCGCCTCCAGGTAAATGAAGGGGCACTCCATCTGCTTGTGGATCAGGTCTAAAACCTGAAGTGCATAGAGTTAAGGGCAGTGCAAAGCAGTTTTCTTGTGTAATACGGTACGGTAGGATTATCATACAGAAGGATTATCATATTACAATTTTTTTTAAAAACCAAAGCACACTCATTCTTAAAAACACCATTTTCCAAAACTGTACCCCCACCCAAGACACCCACCTACCCATATACACCTAACTCTACATTTATTGATATATACATATTTAGGAAAAAAACCAAATTGCATGACCAAATATGCACATATATGTTAGCCCCCCCACCCCTAACCACATGCATGCATGCACGCACGCACGCACACACACACACACACATTTTAAAAACGTTCTCACCAAGTTCATAAATCTTTTACATACACAAAGTACCACAAATCGACAGACAATTCAAAACGAATCAGAACTAAGACCCACAGTAAGGAACTATGCTATAAAACACTGCAGGTTGTGCAAGAACAGACAAAAGGATATGGAACTGGGAGGCGATGGTCTTCAGGCTGTCAGTTTTGGACAGGTAGTACGATGCCTCTTTGGTCATCACAATCAGCCGCTTACGGAACTCCTGACACACGGGCAGAGAACACCACATGTTCACATCAGCAAAGCCAGTGACAAAATGGTCAATAATCACCTGATGTGAACAGACGTTAAACTGAAGATCACAGCCTGTGACAAAAAAGTAAATACCAAACGATATGTTTGAAAATCATACACAATTTTATAAGATTCTGTCAGTACTGATAACAGAAAAGTTATGTGTCTTGCTGAATCTGTAGACATTTTCACCAAAATAATGTTGACTACATCTAATGGCCCAGGCTAAAGGCTTTGAAAGTTATGGATTTAAAAAAAAAAAAAAGAGTTGAATTGCTGAATTGTTAAACAAGGAGCCAAAGCCTATACCAAAATATTGTTATACTTTCTCAAGCACTCCCTCCCCCCCAGCACACACACAAAGACAGACCAATACATCACCAGCCCTCCCCCCCAACAAATATTCCCCCTCCAAAAAAAAACAACAACAACAAAAAAAAACTCCCAACCAAACCAGATTATTTTTGATTTTTTATTATATATATATATATATATATATATATATATATATTATATATATATATATATAATATATATATATATTATAATATATATATATAATATATATATATATATATATATATATATATATATATATATATATATACACACATACATACATACATACATACATACATACATACATACATACATACACATACATAAACACACATATATATATAGTTACCCTGTACAGTCTGGGGAAGAGCTGACAGGTTCGGATGGCGTGCTGGACAGAGGCCTCGGCCATGACCTTGGAGACGTGTGCCTTCCACACCTCCTCCACCTCGTCCCCCTGCAGACACAGGCTGAGGGCCCATGTCTGGCCCAGCAGACCCGCCCCCGTCATGCTCGTGTTCAGCTCACTGTTGTCAGGCTCGCTGGGGTTCGAGTACAGGCTGTGCCTGCACACACATGCATACAAGCATGTATGCATGCATGCACACAGACACACAAACATGCATGCACACATGCACAGACAGACACACACGCACGCATGCGCGCGCACACACACATGCATGCGCACGCGCACATACACACACACACGCAAACACACACATATCACACACACACACACACACACACACACACACACAATCACACACACACACACACACACACACACACACACACACACACACACACCACACACACAACACACACACACACACACACACTACACACACACACACACACTGAATTTTCTCCCTTAACTTTGTCAAAAGTTTTTAGGGTACTTCACCATATTTTTCCGGCAGTATGCCTTGAGAAAAAACCAACCAGGGCAACAAGAGACTCGCCCCAAACAGAAATATGTAAGGAAAAAAAGACATTATCATTCTGAGAAAAATATATTCACAGACATGATGAAAGAACCCCAAAAAGAAAGTTGCTGCACTACTGGCAGCGGACTATCCCTGGGGAAAGCAGCTCAAAATTTTGACCGGAGGAACCTGCCCTGAATGTAGGTAGTGTACATTCTTTTTCTTCTCTCATTCACTTTACACTGTAGGATGTGTCTGGGAAAAGTAATGGGGTAGTGTACAATGAATTAGATTACATTACCATGATATAAAACAAAAGTTACTGTGCTTTCCTAAAGAAAACAGAAGACAGACAGTGAGAGTAGAAGCCTGTGCAGGAAACAGACAGGAGACAGACAGGAGGCAGACAGACAGGAGGCAGACTCACGTGGAGGCAGTGAGGGGGCTGGAGCGCCTTCTCTCCAGACTGGGGTTCTGAACAACGATGGCGCTGGAGGCTGCCAGGTCATCAGGCACCTCCTGACTGTCGTCCACAGAGCTCTGGGACTGCACAGCAAAACACACTTCTTTACATGCTTTGAATATGCCCTGCCTTTCTCCCCCCATTTAAATTTTTTTTGTTTTGGATTTTTTCCCCCGCCTTTCTCCCTTAAACTCCTTTCTTGTTTTGGTTTTTTGTTTTTTCTTCCTCTGTTAGAACTCCCAAGGTTCAGATTTTTTTTTTTTTAAAACTTTTTTAATGTTCATTTTTCAAATGCAAACAACAGAGGCAAATGTTTCTAATCAAAACAAAAATAAATCCAAAAAAGTAAGAATGCAAGTTTGTTTCATAAACAAGTTACATTAATTGTTTTTCAAATGATTATCCAAAAGGCACACACGTTCATATCCCTATCAGTATGCTTGCCTGCACGCATGCACCCATTCATAAAACAGACACGCATATACATACACACGCATGCTTGCACACACGCGCTAAATTCAATGTATCATGTCACACATGCAAACAACAGTCACAAACAAACAAACAAACAAACAAAAAACAAAAAAAAAAACAAAAGCAAAACAAACAAACAAACAAAAAAACCCACACACACACTCACACAAAAACTCCAAGAAGTATCTGCTCAATTTTGTCTACCTACGCCATTTTACATGTTTTATCCACAAGAAAAAAGCACGCTGAGTCAGTGTCAGCTCAAAATAATGTCTATTACACATACAAGTCCTTTTCCGGTATCACCTATTTACTATTCAGCAAAAAAAAAAAAAAAGAAAAAAAAAGGCCAGACACGTTTCACCTATATGTATGTGCACATATACACATATACATACACATACACACACATATACACCCAAACATATATACAGATATATATATATATACATACATACATACATACCCACATACGTATACATATATATACACATACATATATACACCCACACATACATACACACACATATACATACACATATATATCTAGTCTGTACAATCAAACAATGGTTTATAATGATTCCATTCAAAGGTGAATCTACTCAAATTGTTTGCAATTGTCGCGTTGTATTGTTCCCAAGGTTCAGATTTTGCATACGCAACCATTCTGCCCACTATTAAGGTATCCGTACTCCTACAAAGATTTTAACCTAAATGAAATATATCACCATGTGTGGCCTTGCAGACTATTCACACACAAGATATACATAACACAGGGAATTTTTTTAATAGATTTTTGTCATTTCAAATATCTACCTTCTAAATCTATTCTGGTTAAATCCTATTTACAACCAAGCTGATCACTCAACAAGATTTAAATTAAGTCACTAAAGTTTTCAGCTTTGGCAGCCCTTTCACACATGACTGCAAATTCACTAACTCTCTCTCTCTCTCTCTCTCTCTCTCTCTCTCTCTCTCTCTCTCTCTCTCTCTCTCTCCCTCTGTGACTTCTTTAAAATTCATTTTTATTAATACAAATTGAAAAAAAACCCTTATGTTTGGATATTTTATAGGATGTTACATCTTACTGTTGTTGATTTCTTTAAAAATAGTGTTTGTTGCTGTTGCTAGCTTTTTCAAAAAAAACAACAAACAAACAAAAAAAACCAAAAACATATATATATATATATATATATATATATATATATATATATATATAATATATATATATCTATCTATCTATCTATCTCTCTCTCTCTCTCTCTCTCTCTCTCTCTCTCTCTCTCTCTCTCTCTCTCCTCTCCTCTCTCTCTCTCTCTCACACACACACACACACACACACACACACACACACACACACACACACACACACACTGATTTAAAAAAAAACCACAAAAAACAAAAATCCAGTTACAACAACACTAGCACTGACTACATACCTCATCGTCCGAGAACTCCTCCTTGTTGGTAGGACTGTCATCATCGGGAGATATGGTGATCTCCGTCAGACTGGGAGAGCCAATCAACTTCAGGTCAGGCACGGACCCAAAGTTACGACGCTGACTCGACGTGGGAGATGTCTCGTCCAAGTTCAGAGACTGACGTCGGTCCACCAGCTGAGAGAAGTAGTCCTCGTTCTGGAAGAAGCATGCAACCAAGACATTGTGCAACATGCCACGAAGAAACCACACTGCTTTTTACTAGAAGAAGAAGAAGAGGGAAAAGGACAAAGAGAAAAAAAAAAGAGAGAAGGAGAAGATGATTGAAAAGGATAAAAGGGAAGAAGAAGAAGACTGAAAAGGACAAAGGGGAGAAAGAGAAGAAGAAGATGACTAAATAGGACAAAAGGAGGAGAAAGAGAAAAAGAAGGAGAAGAAGATGCAGAAGAAAAAGAACAGCAAATGAAATTTACATGTTGCCATCGTAACCTTCATAAATGTGATGAGTATATGCCTATCTGCTGTTATCACTGCTCACATTATTTATGGGACATTAACTGATAAAAGTTGCACGCACAACGCACGCACGCATGCATACACGCACGCATGCACTCACGCACACACACACAAACAGAGTGATATACCCACACATACATGTACAGTCAAATCAATCAAACACCATTTGTTAATCACATATGCAGAACATCTTTACCACTTACATCTTCCACCCCCCCCCCCTCCCCCGTTCACATCCATCACCCCCCAACAAAAAAAAGAAAAGAAAAAAGAAGACTGGTAAGTATCAAATTAGACAAGGTACAACTTCTGACAGTTTCAGAAGACATACAGTATTATTTCTTCATTAGTTTAAAGTCTAATCATTACAAATCAAACAGTATACACTGGTTCACACATTCAAGCCTATTTCATCTAGTTGACACACAGAGACACAGACACAGATGCACACAGACACAGACGCACACACACACACACACATGTACGCATGTGTAAGCAGCACACGCAACGCACGCACGCACGCACGCACGCACGCACGCACACACACACACCACACACACACACACACACACACAGAGGCAGACAGACACATGTTTCATTATCATCATAAGAACTTCCTAAATTGTACGATCGAGAAAAATAGCCCGTAGTATGTGCTATTTACTTAGTACAGTCAACTGCAGAGTCAGGGGCAGTACAGAATGACAAGAAAGAACAACACTGAGCATTCTGATGCAATCAAATTTCACAGCATCTGTCAAATAAGTTAATGAACAAAAATAAACAAACAAAATAATTGAATGAGTAAACCTGTTCAAAGTTTCAGATAAAATTTGTTTCTGTATCATCAAAATATAATGAAAAAACAAATAAAGAACCAGTCCAAGTATGGACTTCTTATCCAAAGATGATTGACTAAAACTTACTCCAAACGGCAAATGGTAATAAAAGTTCCTAACCCCTCTCCCTAAAAACAAACAAACAAGAAAACAAAACAAAAAACAACAACACACTAATGCTAATCCTCCCCCCCCCCCAAAAAAAAAAAAAAAAATCAACCAAAAATAAAGAAACCCTATTAAAAAAAAATTCATACAAAAAAACACACAACAACAAAACAAACAACCCAATAACAAAAGAAAAAAAAACCCTGATAAACAAACCAAATATCCCCCTCCTCCCCCCCCCCCCCCCCCCCCAAAAAAAAAAAAACAAAAAAAAAACCAACCCCAACCAAACCAAAAAGATCCCCAGGCATGTGGATGATACACAGACAAACTGACAGATTGTCTATTCAAGAGGCACAATAACTATTTCAACCTTCTCATGCCCTTATGTATTCTCTATTCTAAAACCACCTTTGTTTTTCTCTCTATTCTACAACCAAGCAGTCTTTTCTCCCAAACTACTTGCATAACTCACTGAGGTGTACAAATGCACTAAGTCAATCCAGAAAAGCTACTCAAATGAGCAATCTACAATCTAACTAATAAAAACTAAAAATTCTGTGCAACCAAAAAAGCAGTATGTTAACTAAAATTTCAAATAAATTTGCACAAGAGTGGGCCAAAGACTTACTTCATCAATAATTAATAATGGTATAAAATGATAATCTAAGAGACCAAGACAGATATTTGATGAACAGACCAGAATATTAAGTATTGATTTAAATGCTGTCACAATATGTTGATCTCTTTTCTATTGATTCAAACAGCACTATGAAAAACCAGACTGGATGCGCGTACACCATTGATAATGGAATAGGCCAAATTTGGGAGCGCTGATCTTTCTTCTTAACACTTTTCAAATGTAAGTAACAGCCATATTAACATACAGCCTTTTCTAGTGATTCAATATGTGAGAACTTTTGCTAAACATGAAAATTTGAATTCGCTTTATAAGTTTATTAACAAATCTTTCTCTTTCTCCCTCTTCTTCCTACAACCCTATTCACCTACCTATCAGTCCATAATTGCACCGAATAGTTTTACTTGTGTGCATTTTATTTCACTTTGTTTTGTGTTTTTCTCTGACTTTGCTTGCAGTGTCTTTACACCCATACAGCTTATTCTTACCTGATCACACTGAATTTAGCTACACTGCATTGTGCTGTTACTGTGTTATGTTATATATGTATTGCACTCGCTTTATCATGATAACGTTTCATTTCTTGGCATGCATATACTTGTGTGGACATGCAAGGCCAGGAGTGTATGCAGGCTGAGATTTCACAATTCTTTTGTATGTCCTTATGGGATACATGTATTGCCTTCACTCTAGTCATTCTCCTCTGCAAGCTTAATGGGAAAACGCACATAATGATACAAACATGCATAATGCAAAACCAGAATTCCTGAGTTGAATCATAGGCAGGTAATTGGTTGAATTTAGAATTCAGCTGCAATTCAGCACTCTCCTACAACTTAGTTAAAATTGGATAGTGTCTGATGTATAAACCCATGCAAGATATTCTTAAAACCTTTCCATACACCATGATACACATCAAAAAGGCCCACATTGCAGATATCCAAATCAAATGCTTGCCCCAAGTCCAAAGTGCTTAAAAGTACCAACAAGTGCACAATGTCAAGTAGGGACATAAAACAAAACCCCTGGGTGGTTGGATGTGCACAAAGACCTACCCATACCAACTTTTTGTGATGATACGGCATTACTGTTACGAATGTATTCCCTACATGATCAATATCATGACATGTTAAGACAGTCACAACAAATGTTGCAAGGGGAAGACGACAATGTCAATGTGAGGAAATGACCGACACATGTGAGAAACGCTGACAGGCAAGACTGGCTCTGTTTCAATACAAACACTACAGTTAGTCACTTTGTATATCTCTATACTGAATGCTCAGCGATTAGTGAGTTAGTCTATTGCCTACGCTATTTCTATCAAATTATTTTGAACTGCTACAATTAGTTTTTCACAAAGCTTTTGTCAAGATGATAAAACTGCTGTCAATGCGATCTGCCATCTTGGCACAGTGGTTAGAACATTGGGTTCCTGTGGGTTCAAGTCATATCAAAGGCAGATTGGAGGGAGGGGTTGGGTGGGTGGGGTGGGGGGAGGTGGACCCTAGCTGAGCCCAATTCAAAATGAGATTTTTATTGGCACAGTGGGAAGTTAAGAATGCTCCACTTCTTGGAGGCAGCTTTGAGAGCTTCACTCTGATAACTTGATCAGCACTGTCTGAATCACTTGTGTCTGGCTCATGCAGGCAGGGACAAACTTGAGCTATTTGGCCTCCCAGAGCACCATACTCATCTTCATCCAACATCACCGTGCATCAAAAGAACATTTTCTGTCGCTCTGGTGCCATTACATGGTGACTTTAAAAGTCTCAGTTTTTCCTCTGCTTCCATGTTTGTCCTCAGCTTTTGTCAGACTTTTGAGAGTCTGGAGGTTTACGAAGAACTGTCATTGGAGGGACATGATGGCAAACAGCAACCGAGAGTGAGCATCTGACTAAGTCTGGCTCTGTGACAAAGTTACTGCTGTCCTACTAGTAAGTGGTGTCTTGTATGGGGGGGGGGGGGGGGGGGGGGGGGGGGGGGGGATGCGGGGGGGAGGGGGGGGGGGGCAGAGAAGGCATGAGTACACACTTTCAAAACCGACCCAGCAGCAGTGCAGGACCACTTAAGGATGGTGGGCATCTGTTGTTGTTATTATACTTACATCCCAACACGGGCATCACAAGTACATACTAATGAAAAGATCCCTCTGGATTTCTGACTGAAGATAGAGAGAGTAAACCTGGGCATGGCTGGATGTGTATGTGTGTGTGATATCAGAAGGTCCCAAAGAGTGAACTAGGGCAGGACTGGGGTGTGTGTGTGTGTTGTGTGTGTGTGTGTGTGTGTGTGTGTGTGTGTGTGTGTGTGTGTGTGTGTGTGTGTGTGTGTGTGTGTGTAAAGAAAATTCAGCAGTTTGGAACAGCAGCACTGACATGTCACAAAAATGTGGCACATCAAAAAATAAATGTTAGACACTCAACAAACAAGCAATAGCATTAAGAAAAGTGAACAGTCACTATTACTTCATCAGTAAAAATGCTACTGATATAGCAGGCTTTAAAAAAAAAAAACTAATGGTAAAAACTTTAACAACCACAGATATAGTTAGGAGGAATGGAAAAGAGAAAGGGAAAGTGGGGTAGGAAGGAAAGGGAGGGGGGAATGTAGGGGGGGGGGTGTAGGGGGTGGGGAGAGGAGTAAGGAGACTGATTGATAAAGGCATAGACAGGGAGGTGTGGAAGACGATAGCTGGGGTATTTCTAACAAATGCACAAAAAGACAGAGAGATGCACTATCGCATGAGCATGTTGACAAGCAGCAAATGAAACCTAAGCAAATGAAAACCATGAATTCTGAAACACGCAATTCCAATAGAGGGAAAAGGGGAAACACGGACATTTTGACCACATATGCACAACTGATATAAATGGCTGAATGAAGCTGGGGAACAGTTGGCACCAAAAAATAAACACAAAAAATAGTGCAATGAAATAAAATAAAATAATAATAATATACAAAAAAAGATAGTAAAAATAAGATAAAGATAAGATAAAACAAAAATGAAATACAATAAACCCCAAAACGAAATCAGATAAAATGAAATATAATAAAATGATAAGGATATAATAAAAAAAAAAATATATATATATAATAACCTCATAGAAAACCATGCTAAGATCCTAGCTCATGATGAATGAATGAAGGAGAAAATGCCTTTCTTGGGATGAGGTGGTGGGGTTGTGTCCAAGAAAGGAAAAAGGGAAAGGAAAACCACCCGGTTGATACTGTTTTTTTCTTTTTTTTTTCTTTTTTTGAAAGTTCCTTATAGGTCAGAAGGGTCCGTTTTCTAGGTAACTAACACTGGCTAACAAAAAAAAACCAACACAAACAATAATTTAGGCCATATGTTCCCCTAAAATGTAGACTAGTTCTTTATATTCTCTTGATAATCTTCAGCAATGAAAGAAAAGGACAACAAAAGTGCTAAGCAGAAATATTCTAGATTTTCAATCCCAGGGGAAAACCCTCCAGTTCTTATTTCTTTTTGCTCACAACAATATACATTGTTTACATTTTCAAACTTTGTTTCGGAGTGTAGGTCAGCAAACATAACTGTATTTCTTTACCCTTTTCTCTTTTCTTTCATGCTACGAGTTAGAAACATAACTGTATTTCTTTATCTTTTTCTATTTTTTCATGCTATGAGTTGGGACATTGCTGTATTTCTTTATCCTTTCTTTTCTTTCATGCTACGGGTTGAAACTTAACTGCATTTCTTTATCCTTTTCTTTTCTTTCATGCTACGGGTTGAAAACTTAACTGCATTTCTTTATCCTTTTCTTTTCTTTCATGCTACAGGTTGAAACTTAACTGCATTTCTTTATCCTTTTCTTTTCTTTCATGCTACGGGTTGAAGCTTAACTGCATTTCTTTATCCTTTTATTTTCTTTCATGCTACTGTTTGGAACATAAGTTCATAACTGTATTTCTTCATCCTTTTTTTTTCTTTTACGCTTCATGCTAAAGTGATTGCATAGGAACAATTGATCAGCGCCAATAAAGCTTGTCCAAACCTAGCATGATCATTATTTCTTTCCTCTATGACTTCAGCACTCATCACTACTTTGGCACCTATCCCTAAAACAAGCATCCGAACACAGCTGTCTTGATTTAAAACCTTTAACAGCAACGGCGCAATATGTTATTAAAGGCAAATCAAGCTAAGCATTTATGAAAAATAAGATGGCCGTCACTGGAAAAGGACTACTATGTACCATGTGAGAAGTCCACCAAGTGAGAATATCCCCTAATAACATATGAAAAAAGCCAACGTTTATGTTTGCATTACATTTATTTCCACCTTCATTTCTTTTCCTTTTCTAAACAAAATATGAAACTTAAAAAAAAAACCCACAAATGTAGAATGTTCCCCAGCCTGCTCAATGGAAAAGCAAAATTATTTATTAAAAAAAAATCAAATATAAATAAAAAACAAAACAAAAAAAAACAGGCCCATACTGCCAGAATAAATGACGGCTAAAGCACAGCGGGAAAATCTGTCTGACTACAAATAACATCTGCCAACTTGTCCATCTACGTGACAGGACAGTGCGTTTACAGGTCGTGGAGGCCACACCACAGCTATATGTATGATATATAAATAAAGAAATGTATATATATGTACACCCCTCGGCAATGAGACACCCGTCAATTGTGGCTACTGCACCTACCAAGGTCCATGTGGATATCTGCAGAAATAATCCCAAGTTGAATACAAACAAGAATACTTTTGTTTTACAGTACAGCATTTATCATGCATAGCAAGCTTTTAAAAAACGTTTCTTCAAAACCAGGCATCAGAATAGCGTCATCCAGACGTGAAGACATACGATAGGGTCCAGGGCCAAACAAGCCCTGGGTGGGGAACAGGGACAAAGATCTGTAAGCCCCCCCCCCCCTCCCCTCCCCACATAAATCTGGAGAGAACTGTACAACAGTCTCTCAGGGCTTCTCCTATAGAGAGAAACGTTACAGTGAAATGGGTTGACCAACCCCAAATATTTTCCACTCGCCACACGCTAACATTTGTGAAAATATGACTTAAAGCAGGAATGTTGTGAACACAGCTTTGGTGATCTAACTTTAGAACCACCAGAAGGACATTTTCTTACTGAAACAATGTCAATATACTGACTTCTATACATGAATGGAGACAAGTATGCCTTTTAAAAATTTTTTTAATCTTTCTTTATCCATGATTTGCACACAGATGCCTAGTGGCAGCTGATATATTCCATAAGTCTGCTCTTGCTGATTTAAATGATTTGAATAAGCAGATCATATTTTTCAGATTACAAGGCACTTTTTTCAAACCCATCAGCTACCCTGTGCCTTACAGAACAAATAAGGCCAATAAACAGAGTGGGTTTTACTATTTTTCCCTATAGATTTTCTCCATTTTCAGCGATGAAATCAGTCTCTTTCTGGTCACAGATTGTGACAAGATGTGCATGTCATAAAACAATGGTCACTGGCTAATGAGATCCTTTATTTCACAATTTGATCTTCACCTTAAATTTAAAAGCAATTTTGATTGAACAAAAAACAAGAAATATGGTGGTTGTTTCTGTTAGTATAAAAAACCCTGTTAGAAATGTTAAAAAAAAAAAATCAGAAGCTGACAGGGTCAACAAAAACAGGAAAAGATACACTGGTCAGTAATCTTCAATGCAAAGAAATGTGCAGACCATTCTGATGCCTGCACACACTCATCCAAACATGTCTTCATTTTGATTTAAATATTTTCCCTCTGTTCTCTTATTTTTTCTTCAGATTACAACATTGATTTTCTTTCTCCTTTGTTCTCCTTGATGTATTGAGAAGGTACAAGGATAATTTTCAAATCTTTAGATTACATCATTGATTTTCTTTCTCCTTTATAATTTTCAATTCTTAGATGCAGAAAATGCTGACATCTGTAAAACTGAGAATGAAAAGGAAACTACACACACTAGGAGAGGATTATATACGATCATACATGGGGGGGTTCAAATCTATATTCTTTCTACACCCCAAAATTGGAATATTTTTTATATACCAAAGAAACTTAAATACAAACATAGCCAAACAAATGATATGCAAGGAAAAAAAAAAAGGACTGGTAAAAAGCTACAGTAACAACACCTGCCATTCAAGCACACAGCATACTGCTGGCAGTGAAAGAATGGAATCACTGGCAGTTACACTGCGATAACTGACTGAAATCTGGCAGCACACTGAAGGCTCCAGGGTCAAAGAATATGGTAATGAAAGCTAAATACACACACACACACACACTGCTCAAAACTGTCCTAAATACAAACTGGCAAAAAATGGCAGGAAAATACACTTTGTGTGACTAGAATTTCCATATTTTGGGTGCTTTGACACAAGCAAAAAACAATGCTGTGAAATACTGGTTGGCTGTACATGCGGTTTATCATTCACAACCTGCTAAATCCAGTATGGAAACAACTACCACACGTATTTAAAATGATTTTAAACTGAGATAAAAAAAAATATATACCAGAAAAGAAAAACACAGCAAAGCATCATAGTTCATTTTTATACTGCTCAGTTAATGTCAACATCAGGATAAAAGTATACATGTCATCAACAAAAACATTCCAGAAATCCATGCAGGTTTTACCTCTGACTCCTCGTTCAGTTCGTTGTCCAAGAAGTCAAAGCCCTTGAAGGTGACAATCAACTCGTTGCCACTGCTGTCGTTCATCAGAGTATCGTCTGAAACACACCAGGTGATATACGTCCCAAACCTTGACCATGGCCCATATTACACAAAACTACGACACTGATCACGACAACAGAACTGACCAAAGCTTATAACTTGCCATTTATGCTCAAAACTATTATTCTTTTTATTTTTTCTTGTCAGAATGCTTGATCATGGTAGTTTGATTCTGAGTATTTCATTTCAGTGTAAGGTGAAGAAGAAAATAGTTGTGCAGAATCTCAGAATCATTTTACAAGTAAATGGAAAAACCCTGTGTGTGTGTGTGTGTGTGTGGTGTGTGTGTGTGTGTGTGTGTGTGTGTGTGTGTGTGTGTGTGTGTGTGTGTGTGTGTGTGTGTGTGTGTGTACAAGTGAGCATTATCAACTTCCTGGATGAGGCATCAGGCAGAGTGTGTGTGTTTGTTTGTGTGTGTGTGTGTGTGTGTGTGTGTGTGTGTGTGTGTGTGTGTGTGTGTGTGTGTGTGTGTGTGTGTGTATGTTTATTTATTTATTTTTTTTTTTATTTATTTATTCTTTTATATCGAGGATAACAGAATAAGCAACATGTGCTTTTTTTCATCCGGTCCCCGTGTGTATGCAGTTTTTGTAAATATTGTCATCTGTTCCCACCGGCACACGATGGCCTACTCTTACGAAAAGCGGAACAGGATTTAACGTGTGCGCAAGATGTTCTGCGTGCGTTCGCACACGGGGCCTCGGTTTAAAGTCTCATCCGAAGGACGAGTATGTGTGTGTGTATGTGTGTGTGTGTGTGCGCATGTGTGTGTTTTGTGTGTGTTTTGTGTGTGTGTGTGTGTGTGTGTGTGTGTGTGTGTGTGTGTGTGTGTGTGTGCGCGTGTGTGTGTGTGTTGTTCTTCAGTTTAATGTCTATTCACATAAGTGATATTAGACAACAACAACAACAACAAAAAAGTAAAACTTTTAACCAATGGTAGAAACAAAAAGTAAGTAAAAACACAAAAAATGAACACTAAACCCTGAACAATCAATCAGAACTTTTTAGAAAATTAAGAAATAGCACGAGATTAAAGTCTCTGTCTCTAAACAAGCTACTAACATGTTCATAAACACTATAGTAAACTGTCAATTGGACTCTTCTTCAGCGATAAGGTGAGTTCACACAGCAACACACAGTTGCTTAAAATGCTGTCCAGAGAGTTCTCACGTGTGATGGGAAGACACTGTTTTAAAACGGGACAGTCAAAAAGAATATGACTGACTGAAATCGTCCCATCACATATGCAATGCATATTTTTAGCGTGTGTGTGTGTGTGTGTGTGTGTGTGTGTGTGTGTGTGTGTGTGTGTGTGTGTGTGTGTGTGTGTGTGTAGATGTGCGTGTG